>NW_010729102.1:5385119-5413079 GCF_000365185.1 Nelumbo nucifera | reverse complement strand
TTGTAGAGATTAATAAAAAATAGGGTTAGAGGAGAAGGGTGATTAATTCGACTTCTTCTTCTCTTACCTCTTCTCTTCGCCATCTTCCTCTCTTATACAGTTATTCAGATCTGTTCTATTCTGCTAATCACTAAATTTAATCTTGATATTAGAGGACTGATTTACATCTGAGTGGGTTCCAAATTTTCATCCAATTAATAGGGTATGGAACGTACTTGTATAAATACATTTATGTTGTTGAATTGTATATAAGGGTAAATAAGTCCCTTGTCCCCTGTTACTTTTAATTGTATGTGTAAAATGAATTTTACATTTTAGTGTTTTTTCTATAAGAAATAGTCAATTTCCATAAAAGCTTCCAGTACCGGTTATTTGTGAGCTTGGAGTTCCCATTATCCTTTGTGCATGTACTAATGTTCAGATCTGAATACATGTACATTCGACCCCCTGACACCTCTAGAGTGGCTACAGTACATAAATCCTGCTTTTAAGTTTAGAAGAAACTCTTAACCAATATAATTGAAAGCAAAAGCAAAAAAAATCCATGTCATGCACGATCAGGATGAGGACTTATTTCTCATGTAAGCAGTGACAAGGACAGGGCAAATATAGGTAGGCATATATACTCAATGAACAAATCAAACCCAAAGGCAGAATTACCTTCAACAGGCCTAAAGGATCTCCATCTAGGATATCTGTGCCAGCATTGTATACCACCAACTCAGGGTCAAACATATGCCCAGCAACCTAGGGTTGACATTAAAAGTTGTGTAAGTTCACACTATATAACAACAATTTTGAGCAAAGTAATTTGTAAACAAAGAAAATTTCTCCAAGTGCAGTTCCCAATTTCACAAATGTTTTTTTTTTTCCAGTTAGTTAAGGACAAAAAGAGCATAACCTTCAATGAGAACTCACAACAAGATTCTTTTTTATGGAATGATAAGAGAACTTGAGGAAAAAATAAGTAATGCTCAACATGATTACTTTTGATGCTAAGCTAGATAAAATCCTCAACCATGAATCACATTCATGCATTAATTATGCAAACCTTCTAGAAGGAAATTGGTTTTGTCAAACCATTCCATATAATGCATATGATGTGACTGTGTTACTAAATGAAACTAGTTTTGATGATCTTAAAGCAATTTAAGTGAGCCGGCACAAATAGAACTTGAAAATGTTTATAAGAATAGAACGCAAACGACAACATAAAGATGAATAGGATCAAATACAGAAAATAGAATAAGGGAGACACTTGAGCAGTTGAATAGAGGAAACAATACATTACCTAGGCACCTAAATATCATTACGCTGTTGATAAAAAATTTATCTAACAAATCAAGATTCACCATGCCACAGAATGACTGGAAATGTAAAAAATCAGTATCTCATTATATGCACACAATATTGTATCAGAAAAAAATATATATATTTTTTGTTTTTCTGGTGGGATTATACATGTTTTTTTTTTCGTTTTCTTGTTCACCCAGCCCTAATTCTATGGGTGCCTTACTCTTAAAGCAACTATCAAAGTTGAACCTTTCCTTATTCTACAAAAAATAACCATGGCAAAAAGTACTTAGAGATGAAGGGTAGAGAAAGAACATGCCTAAAATTTTCCCCAAATGCTAAGCGTAAAGTCAGATATCCAGTTCTTTGAAATGATAATTATGGGAAATGAAAGCGCTTGGACAACTAAGTCCGCATAGCATCTTTAGACACCACATAGGCAGTAGGCATGCATCTAATGGGCTGAGCAAGTGCCTTTTCTAAAATCATTGAGGTGATGCAATTAGGTAATCCCCCAAAACCACCTACTTGCCTATGTGCTCACCTAGGTATTTCCATGACAACTATGACTGAAATCTATTCTTCCAGAATCTTCTCTTAAAAGGGATTACATATAATGCAAGTTAGAGTTTTTTCCTTGAAAGGACTCTTGAATAACTCTATAATAAGCGTGTCAAGTTTTTTCTTCAATTCCTCTTAATGGAAGTTTGAAATTCTCCTAAACCTGTTTGCTGTTTCATGAAACGAGAAACTATTGTCTTTGGTGATTGAATACCATTGTTTTCTTGGGTTTGGTGAGACTCCAAACCATGGACATGGATTTAGCTATAATACTTCACCCACTGTCCTGCTATTTCCTATTTCTTTGCTCTCTTTTCTTTTCAATTTTCCTTTTTTATCTTTTATTTTTTTTTTAAATCACCACCAAATCTTCTTAGATAGTGTTTGGTGAAAAAAAAAGAAAGAAAGAAGCTATGACAAACAACTTTGTCAGGTAGAGTCTACTGAGATAACAAGACATCAAAATCATAAAGCAAAAACCTATGCTATCTCAACAATTGCAGAGAGTATAAAATGAACTTTGTGCTAATACTTGATTTAGAAACTGTTGAATCTTAATGCAGAAACTCTCCAATCAGAAAAAGGCAGGCAACTAGCAGATAAATGATGCACAGGCCATGAATAATGACCACTTTGTAGATGCATCAACATTAATTGACAAAGATGATGTTCAACAGGTTTGGGTTTTCTGAATGAAAAAGGGAGAAAGCACAAGTAGAGAATGATGTAGAAACTAATCAGGTAAACACATTACGTTGGTTCCCCCATTTTGCCTTGCAAGGCATTTGTTGAAAAAAAGTGACAAGGAAAGGATTTATAGTAAGATAAATTTTTCATAAGTATGGTATCAAATATATACCTCAAGGGCCTTGTCTAATTGTTTTAAGTATTCATCTGTTCTGGTCCCACTCTGAAAAAAAAAAGAGAGAATTTGAAAAATTAAAGAAAAGAGCAAGGGAAAAACATTGTAACCTCATTGGTTCAATAAGAGAAGGATGAGGCAAGTTATATACCACTATCTCAACCCTCTGATTAATGTGTCTCCTTGCCACAAAATCCTGAGAAAAGGAAAATGAAAAAAATGAAAAAAAAGAGTTACATGTACGATTTTGATCACCATGTTCATCACTTATTCTAATTCCATGGTTGGAGAATGGACATCAAAGGAAGCATGGAAAGGGTGAAGTTTACAATTATGAACAGCAACTAAACAACAAGAAATATTTCAGTTTCATTAGTTGCAAGAAATCGAACTTTCATGAGAAGCATCTCTTACACGAGGATATATTTCAGGGTTGTACATATCCAGAATATAAACCCGACCTGTTGGAAAAATTCTATTAGTATTTTCTTTTCTTTTTTTTTTTTGGTTGGGGGGGGGGAGGTTGAGGAGTAAATAACTACAAATTTACAAATTTATTAAAGATAAAAGTGAAGTATAAGCACAAGGCCCGTTATCCACAGGAAGGTGGAGAGAACAATCCTATAAGGGGAAGGTAATAAATAATCTAGAAGAAAAAATACGAGAGGCCTTTAGTCAAATCCTTTAAAACAAGATATGTTAGTTCCAATACAAATGAAGGCAAAGAAACCATACTGTCATTGGCAAAGTCCATTTCATGTCCATTCCCTTGATGTGCATCAAGATCAATGATCATCACCCTAAAAATATGTGTAAACAAAAAAAAAAAAAGAAAATAAAGCAATGCTTGGAAGACAAACAATGAAACTCATTTTTTACAGCCTAATATATAAATGGACTAGGCTATGTATTTTTCCACAGCAATACAGCATCAATTATGAGTACCTTGAAATATTCAATCGGACAAAAGCATAATGAATGCAAAGAGAAATATCTGCATATACACAGAATCCACCTCCGCTTTCTGCAGAGCAGTGATGAAATCCTCCACCAAGATTTATGGCCCATCCTCGTTCTTTTGCAAGCTTTGCTGCCAAAACAGTCCCTCCGACCTGCATTAAACCATGTTCAGCATCTTTTTTTTATTGGTAACTGTTAAGTTTTATTACATTTACATCAGAAAAAGAATGGATTATATACAAGTTGGTCTAGGCTGGAAAACAGCCATCTAACCCATTCTTCCTATTCACATTAAAGTTGAGCCCAAAACAATTGGTCCCTGTTCATCCCTTGTTTGGCCAATGCATCATCCAAACTATTTGCTGATCTTTGAATCCAAGAGAATATGGAATCTAGATCCTGTTCTGAGTATTTTATCTCCTTCATATTGTCTTGATGTTGCCATAGTCTTTGCTTGTTGTCTCTCAACCAGCCAACTAATACCTTTGAATCCCCTTCCACCAATACATTTTTGAAATTAAATAATCTGCACACTCTCCTTGTAAGAGTTCTAGCCTTTCATCTCTTATGTTCTCCCTATAGCCAACGGAACCCAAATATATTGCTAATATGGTCAAATCCAATTCCTAAAACCAGTTTATACCTGAAGGCCCCAGGTTAGAAAGGAGCACTTGGTGGATTTCATTGTACTAAAGCCACACCCCTTCCAGTTCAAGAAGATGTCAACCATTTCCATCCTTCAAGGATGCCATCCATAGAGAAAGGAGCAAATATACCTAAAGTTTTTAACCAATGCACAACTTTTACTACAATGTTTTTGATATTACAGTATCTAACGTTCACTGCAATGTTTTCATGCTCAGTATCTTAAGCACCAAATAGAATATATGAAGAAATTAATGTGAACAAGGATTCCACCTGCATGCGGAATGGATAAAGAACTTTTTTCTGTACAAGACAATTAGGCAGCAGTGCAACAGGAGGGACCTGAAAAATGCAGCAAAATTGATTAATGGTTATGCATCTGAACAACATCATAGGCCTAACTAATCCCCTGTTGAAAATATGGAAGCATACAATATAAATAAAATATCACCCATTGAAGTGATATTGTGAGATTGTGAGCTCAGTCTATGGTATAGGTGTCATCTTCGATCAATACAGATTATAATTAACTACAGTGGAACTAGAACACAATTACAAAATCTCAAAACGAAGCAACTGTATCTGCTTTCAAATTACCTCCACTATAATGGAAACGTTCAAGCTACTCTTTAGGCTATTTAAATATGATTCTGAGTGAACCTGTCAAAAAATAAATTTACCATATTGATATTGATATACATGCAAAGAAACTGAGGAAGTCTATTCACTCTTAAACAAGAAAAGTAGAAAGGTGAGACTAACAAAACAGTAATGCTACATACATTATCGCATGTGCACACAAGCATGTATTTCTGTATGGATGTAAGAATTCCTGTGGACTAAATCAATTTCACATGAATCCAGTGGACCAAAGAGAATCTGGTCAGAAGCAACACACTCAAAAAAGTTCCTGCTGTTTAGCACCATACCATCACTAAATCTATGAAGTAATCTGGACAATGATTGGGACTGATACATCAACACCTAAATACATGAAGCCGTCAAACAATGCACCCCATACATTGAAATACAATTTTAAGAGTCACAAATGAGATAATTGGAATATTAAATAGGTAGAAACTCTGAATATGGTTCATCAATTAACGAGCTTATTGTATTCATATCCATAAACTCTCCAAGCACATTTATGCAAACAGTGCTTACAAGGGAAGTGAGGAAGAAGTGGGGATGCAGGTCGGGTTGCTCGGCTTGAAGAATTTCAACTACATTGGGCTTGGAAGGGTTCGGGTCCATTGAAATTTTAACAAATTCCCAACCCAACCTGACCCAATTTGCAACCCTAGGATGAAGGGTCATGGAGATTAGAGATAGAATCCGAGGCATTGGTCAAGACCTTTTTGACAAGGACATGTGTCCATCACAAGCCAAGGCTTCTAGACAAAACCTATCATATATACCTTTCTTTGGACTCTTTTTGTTTTTTTCTATTGATATAACTCTTCATGTATATCAGCATATTCTAAGGACATTTTTTACTGTAAAGCACACTGAAATGAATGAAATCATGTATAAGTAGGTATAGTATAATAAATATACTTTGTGAACACATTCCTACACAGGTTTTTGGAGGTCACCACATGAGACTAACAGGTGGTGTTTGAAAGGAGCCACATGGGAAAAGAAAAGATTTGTTGTCAAGAAATTTTTACTTTGTTTCACTGTAAAAAGATAAATGATTTTAGGACTTAGATGGACAGATGTTTTAGAGGAAAGCTCATTACATTCTGCTTCTCCCTGAAAAAAAAAAGCCATTTTTGCTAGAAGTAGCACATAGTTATAAACTAGTCTGATTTGTATTTCACTGGTGGAATTTCTTTCAGTGGAGTTATTTTACTAGGATATGAGGACATAATATTTGTTATCAAAAAAGGATATAATACAACGTCTTTTCAATATTCTATCTATTTACAGGTTATATATATAGACCAATCCCAACAATATTTATTCGATTATTTATTTAACATTTGTTTATTTTTCCTTCTATGAATTGACAGAAATCTAGCAACAAAACCAACAACATCAATATACATTTTCTTGGAGATCTGGGTCTAGGGTTCCTTTTTAATTGAAATAGATGCCACAATCTAAAGTTAACTGACACTTTCTGAAAATAAATAATCATTTGCAATTCCAAAATTGTCATTTCT
Source organism: Nelumbo nucifera (assembly GCF_000365185.1). Next base: position 5,406,590 of record NW_010729102.1, on the reverse strand, counting down.
TTTGGCCAATCAATAAACTAGTGTCCAAAATAAATAGCATAGTTAAGTTTGAAAAGAAAAAAAAAATGTAAGTTCTTTTTTCCTATATCTGCCACATACCATTTATGTTAAAGCTTATGGAGCCATCCCAATGCTTAGGAGTGAAAAAGTTGTACTGAGTTTACAATTATACTCATAGATAAAAAAGGATATTGGTGAGGCTCATAGAAACTTGCTCACCATCTGAGCAAAAGAAGGGAGATTCTTTAAATTCTGGTTCAGATTAGGTGGATTCAAATGGAACTTAACTCATTTATGAATAATTTATCTAGCTTGGGCTTGAACATTGTCTTCTTTGTGTAGCAGAGTTCTCTGCATATTCTACATTACTATATATACTTCAAGTGTTTTTTTACTCAATGCAACTCAGTTTCCTTTTCCAGAAAAAGAAAAGAATATCAGATGAATAAAAAAGAATTGGACATCAAAGAATCTTTCCCAAGACATGCAAGTAGGCAAGTTTTTGTGAAATAGTTATAGCAAGAAGTATTATTTCTAGAGTGGAATTAGTAAGAAGAAAGCAGGTCATTGAAATTTGTCATAAATGCAAATATTAGACATTGGTTATAAATAATGCATTCCAGAAAAAAAAAAGTGCATCTTTTAATATTTTGGGAGAACAAAAATGGAAAGGATGCAAACAGTAGAGACCCTAGAAAATGCAGTTTCTAGTTTCTACCACTAGCAGATCGTCTTTTGAAGCTTCTACAGGCTCAACTGTTCGTTTTTTGTCCAGAACACCATCTCTTATGAGAAATCCACGTACTCGACCCCATTTTGAAGAATCAAAAGGGTGCCTACAAAAATAGTGGTAAGAATCCTAAGACATAAATGAGCAATGAAAGCAGATACAATTTAACAGCCTAAAGAGATATTTTTATTGCCAATTATTGGAAAATACAACAAATGGGTAAATGAATCAGTTGACATTGTAGTTCTGCTGAAAAAACATTACATGGGGTAAACAGCCAGGTATTAAAAAACTTAGGAGTTAGGAGCCCAAATAAAAGATGCTTTCTTTCAAAAAAATAATCTGTTCAGTGCATATGATCTTGAAGCATATTAATAAGATTCTGAAGTTGAAATAGAACTATTAAGATTGCACAAATTGCAAGCATGAGTTAAGCAACAAAAAAAATAGTAAGAGAGTGACATCTTGACCATGTGCCAGTGTATTCTACTTTCCTTTCCTACTTTTGTATATATATTATAGTTAAACATGATGATGGTAACAATTTTATCATGAGACATGATTTTACTCAACCAAGCATCAAGAATTCAAGATCAATTCATGCATTCATCTTGTGTTCTTATAGCATTATTGTTAAATTGGATTGAGTCACTTTATCCATGTATTTGTCCAGTATACAACATAGAGGTTTATAGCCATATGTATGTGTGCAACCCATAACACCACTATTCAAACAACCTCTATAACTCATTAGGGAAAATTGTACGGGAATTTTTTCTTACAGAGAGTGGACGAAAGGTAGTTGGGGAGGTCCATGACCAATTCGACATGAACTCCACAAGTTCCTTCTCATTTTGTTTTCAATTCACTATGTTAGCTTGTTTTCTATATTATTTTGTCTTTATTTTTGTTTTTGCTACGCAAATTTGGGGGTAGGGTCAGGAGGGTGACGTTGGAATTCCATCACATGTCGGTAGGAACTACATCAACTGACTTTACCAGCTGAGCAAGTCAGGACCTTCTTTGTACTTTTTATTTGACAACAGGGTTAGTATTAGTAAGTAATTAAGTTTAGTGGGAGAAAACAGGCCAAAGGCCAAGGATAAAGTCATAAAACCGCAACATCAACAGCAAGAGACATGGACTAGGGCTGTCGTCTTTAGCTAACCTATAATTTCTAAGCGAACATTCCTCTATTTAGTAAAACACTACTTGAGAACACCTAGTTAATTTAAGAATAGACAGACAAATATCAATCAGAAACGTATACAGAGCAATAGAAAAGCAATTTCAACATTTAAAGTTAAAACAAAGAAAGAAACAAAAATCCTGCTTACAGCTTCTCGATTCCAAGAAATGCGATGTCATAGGAGGACGAGTAAATAACAGGAACCTGACCAATTACAAAGAAATTAAAAAAAAAAAGAAATCAGATAGTCGTAGATGTAAATCAAATAAAATAATGTTTTCTCCAGAACGGAATTACCTTAGTGAGGGGCACATCAAAGTAGAGCTTGCTCGAAAGAATTTGATTTTTGCGTAGGGTTTCAGAATCAGTAGCAGCCGAACCACCTGAGACCGCAGGGGGAGAGGAAGACGCAGTGGCCATTCGCCGAACACGAATTGCAGAACCGAAGGAAACGGAGCGCAAGACAAGCTGAGAGGACCTCGTGATTGCAGATAATATGAGGAGGGAGAAAGGTATTTTGGGGTTTTCTTTATTCCGAGTTTGACTCGGCAAAATTCGAGTCACCGTCCTCAGTAGACTGTCAAGTTGTTGTGTTGTTGTGTCGAGAGAAAGAGAGAGAAAGAGAGTATTGGAGAAGGGAGAGAGACAGAAGGATTTTGGGTTATCCTTTGTGGCGGTTTTCCGCGGAGAAATTGAAAAAACAGTTTATACCGTTGAAATTGGAGGTGAACATGTGGTAGACATGCAACAGTGTACTGTTGAAGTTGGGGAACTCTGAACTCAACAGTTGTACGACTCGTAATGTTGATAGCACTCCCCCACGTAGACATGGATATGGTGAAATGTGAGAAAAATGAAAAATCTGATACGCCCGTTGGCGTAGCCTTGGGCTAATAAAACCGATTCGTGAATGGTAAATTCTCGATGCATTAGTATTACTGATGTGACGGTTTCGGGTCACGTATCATTTTTTTGGCTAATTACCTCGTCATCCCGTCTGTTTCCAGGTGGCCGATGATTCATGGGCTGAAGTGGAGCTCCCTAGTATAGTGCAACTCGGCTGCTCCCTGTAGGAGATGATCTACTCATCTTTGTAGACGGCGGGAACTGGTTGCTTGCAAGAACTGAATCAGAGAACCCGGGGTGGCTTACCCGGCAGGGACACTTCGATGGCTAAGTTAGCACACAGTAGAGAACTTGAAGATGATTTTAGAGAATGAGAGAGCTAGAGAGCTAAAGAGCACCCTTTTCTTTTTCTCATTTTTCCTCCTTTTTTCCTCCTTTCGCCCCTGGGGGGTGAAGCCTTTATATATTGGAGTCCTTGTGGGTTTGGTGGAACAGTTCCCGGATTCCCGCTGTGATGGGACCTATTTTCGTGTTAGGTGGGGATAAAGCCACCAACTGGTGAGGTTGCCCATTCCCGCCTGAATCGGGGAGTGGGTGAGCTAATATAGCCGTTACAAGTCATAATCCCATAAAATGTGGGGTACGGTAGTGAGCTCCTTGGAATTATCATGCGGTGGTCGAGCTGCCTGTGAGGAGCCAAGCTGCTTGGTGGCGAGCTGTCTGTAAGGTGCCAAGTTGCATGGTGGCGAGTTGCTTGTAAGTGTTGCATGGTGGCGAGCTGCCTGCGAGTGCTGCATGGTAGCGAGCTGCCTACTGCCTGCGAGTGCTGCATGGTGACGAGTTGCCTGTAAGTGCTAAGTTGTTTGGGTGGCGAGCTGTCTGGTGTAGTTAGCACTTAGTTGTCATGAGGTGTCAGGTGTCATAATGTCATTGGAGGACCAAATCCGCCCTCATCATTTGCTCCCCACTCCCGAGCTGAAGATAACTCGGCGAAGGGAGTAGATTTCTCCCTTTGGCTCGTAATTCAACGAGCTCGTAAGCGTCGATTCAGTTTCTTATGCTTTGGGAGCGACTCACAGTCCACTCCTGGATTTTGCCCACGCCGAAGAGGCGATTGTTTCTTAAGTGGTGTCGAGGTCTCTGCCAGTTCGGTACTTTAGCCCTTAGGTTCTAGGAGCAACTTATAGTCCACTGTTGTTGATTTTGTCCATGACGAAGAGGCGATTGTGTCTTAAGTGCCCATGCCAAGGAGGCAACTAGGACTTGTGAGGTGTCAAACTGCCTGTGAGGTGCCGGGCTGACCAGGTGCTGAGCTGCCTGTGAGGTGTTGAGCTGCCTGTGAGGTGTCGAGCTGACCAGGTGCCGAGCTGCCTGTGAGGTGCCGGGCTAACCAGGTGTCGAGCTGCCTGTGAGGTGCCTGGCTGACCAGGTGCCCGAGCTGCCTGTGAGGTGTCGAGCTGACCAGGTGTCGAGGTCTCTGCCAGTTCGGTACTTTAGCCCTCAGGCTCTGGGAGCGACTTGTAGTCCACTCTCCTTAATCTTGCCCATGCCGAAGAGGCAACTGGGTCTTATGTGGTGTCGAAATCTTTGCCAGTTTGGCACCCTAACCCTTAGGCTTTGGGAGCGACTCGTAGTCCACTCTCCTTGACCTTTGATTTTGCCCATGCCGAAGAGGCGACTGGGTCTTAAGTGATGAGGAAGTCTTTTATCAGTTCATCAGTTCGTGCTTGGGCCAGACCGCCAGGTCGCACTAAGTCAGCGCGTGCGCCAAGCTGCCAGGCCACCAGGCCGTGCCCAGGCCGCGCATAGGCCGCCAAACCGCGCACAGGCCGCCGGGTGGGCGCCTTAGAGCTACTTAGTTTGTTAGCTCCCTGCATAGTCTTTGAGTTCATAAAAAATGGAAACTATAAAGTGAGAGCTTCAGTTTCTAAAAAGTGAGGATTTAGCTTTATGGGAGAAGAGGACTTAGCTTTTTGTAGGATGAGAACTTAGCTTTTTGTAGCGTATTCCCACAGATAGTGCCAATTGATGTGATGGTTTCGGGTCACGTATCATTTTTTTGACTAAGTACCTCGTCATCCCGTCTTCTCCCAGGTGGCCGATGACTCAGGGGCTGAAGTGGAGCTCCCTAGTGTAGTGCAACCCGGCTGCTCCCTGTAGGAGATGATCTGCTCATCTTTGTAGACGGCAGGAACTGGTTGCCTCCAAGAACTGAATCAGAGAACCCGGGGGGGCTTACCCAGCGGGGACACAATGACTAAGTTAGCACACAATAGAGAGCTTGAAGATGATATTAGAGAATGAGAGAACTAGAGAGCTAGAGAGCACCCTTTTCTTTTTCTCATTTTTCCTCCTTTTTTCTCCTTTCGCCCCTGGGGGGTGAAGCCTTTATATACTAGAGTCCTTATGGGTTTGGTGGAGCAGTTTCCGGATTCCCGCTGTGATGGGACCTGTTTTCGTGTTAGGTGGGGATAAAGCCACCAACTGGTGAGGTTGCTCATTCCCACCTGAATCGGGGAGTGGGTGAGCTGGTATAGCCGTTACAAGTCATAATCCCGTAAAATGCGAGGTACGGTGGTGAGCTCCTTGGAATTATCATGTGGTGGTCGAGCTGCTTGGTGGTGAGCTGTCTGTAAGGTGCTAGGCTGCATGGTGGCGAGCTACCTGTAAGTGCTGCACGGTGGCGAGCTGCCTATGAGTGCTACATGGTGACGAGCTGCCTGTAAGTGGCGAGCCGCCTGGTGTAGTTAGCACTTAGTTGTCATGAGGTGCCAGGTGTCATAATGTCATTGGAGGGCCAAATCCACCCTCATCAATTACCGTGGTCACATCTTGAATTGGGTGAAGAAGGGGTGCTTATGATTCGGTTAATCAAATTGTGGACTTATTTTTTAAATCAAATTGATATTATCGGTTTCTGAAAAATCGGTAGTTGAAATCGAATCTAAGACATCGGTTAATTAATTGACCAATTTGGTTAATCATTAGTTCGATTCGTTGGTTTTTTTGGTTTTTATATTTATAATATATATTATAAAAAATATATAAATACATAATAAAAAGTTAGAAATATATATAATATTATATTTTAAATAATAAATAATATATTATATATTATAAATATATATTTATAATGCATATTTATTAATTTGTAACATATAGAAAATATAAAATATACATAAAATATATAGAAATATATGTATACCGGTCAGCTTGATTAATCACTATTTTGTTATATTGGTTAATTGAAACCAAACCGATCAATTTCGTTAATCAGATTTTTAGTTCGGTTTCAATCGATTTTTTAGTTCGATTCGGTTTTTCAGTTTTTCTTATTCACCCCTAGATGAGGTGACGTTAAAGTGGAGTTATAACTAAAGCCGTGATGTCATTGTTGTAACCTAGGCTACAACAGTTTGTGTAGTGGATTTCACGTTAAGGCCCTGTTCACTTTTTGGTAAGTTGTTTACTAGGTAAGTGCATCTACTTATTTTCTTTTATTTCCCAATAAGTCAATGAACATTTCATTCATAAAAATCCATTATTAAAAAGAGCATTTTTGTCCAGTTAAAATGTTGATAACTTTCCCCCACGTAAGTGATATCCATTGACCAACTTTCCTGTCTCAAAATCCAAAAATCGAATGCCTTGGACGGTTTAGAGAAATATTAAAGGAAAAGTTAGATGATTGAGATTTATGGTTGTGTAACAGAGCTCGGATCTGCTACCCATAAGATGTTCCACGTCTCTACCCACGAGACACGATAACTGGTAATTGAGAATATTTCCCTTGTCATTTATGATAAGATGTTCCCAAAATACGGTGGTGGTGATCCCGAGTCTGTGTAATTTGTGGGTAGCAGATCCCGAGTCTGTGTAACGTGGCTCCGGATATGTTGGGAACTGGGATTTGCTACACCACTTTGGAGGAACCTTGAAGTTGGAGGCTGGAGCAGCACTTTCTTAGAACTCGCCTAGGGGTGGCGGACAAGACAATCAAAATCACAGATTCACATCTTTCTATTCCCAATTACGTGCTGTGGCCCTTCATCTTTGCGTACAGAGAGAATACTGCAAGATAATAGGTCCAATGGGCCGGGTCGTTGGTCCAACTTCACAACCAAAGCACGGGTCCGGTCCAAGAATGACTGGCGGGTGGCCGGGTACTACAAACAACTACAAAAATTCCGTTTGCCTGTACAAGTAATCGGAAATCGGAACTTGCCTTGTCAGAAAACCAGAGACTTCACACAGCATTTGTTTGTCATACCGACTTCAACTTGAAGAAATAACAAGCTCGTTTTAGCTTATGACGCACTTGAACGTTGCCCCTAAGACATAAACATCTCCAGGCATACCCAATTTTTCTTCCAACCGCTGACCTCTTCTTCTTCTTCTATTACATTCCAAGTTTCTGATAACAATGGCTGTTGCTTCTGTTTCTAATATAAAAACTAACATCTATCTGTAACACTCCCCAAACATTCATGCCTATCAGAAGAAACTGTTGCCCTCTTCAGACAAGAATTTGGAGCTAGCTACCATCTCCCATGGAGGGAAAGAAGAGCTGCAGGTTCCTCCATGGAACGCTTGAAGCTACCATCTTCCATGCAACTCCTTACAAACCTTCCTTACTCGATGTAAGTATTGCATTGCACCAACCATAATTAAGCTTTAACCAGTAAATAGTTCCTGACTTTCACTGAACTATTGCTTCTTTTCTTCTTCTTTTTTTTTTTTTTTAAATAATTCTGGGTCAGTGCATATTGGGAGGAGAAAAGCAAAGCTACGTGACCATTGAAATTGACAATAAGAAAGTAGCAGAGACAAGCCACCAATTTGACCGTGTGTGGAACCAAAGCTTCCAGATCCTCTGTGCTTATCCATCTGATTCGACCATCACCATTACACTGCATACAAAGCTCTCTGTCTTGGGAAAGATACACATCCCAACCAAGAGGATCTTAGATGACGAAACTCTGATAGATGGTTTCTTTCCTCTCCTCACAGAGAAGGGAAAGCCAAATCTGGAGCTCAAACTGCGTTTCATACTATGGTTTAAGCACGCAGAACATGTACCCAGTTGGCGCAGGGTTCTCAGTCACAATGAATTTCAGGGAGTTAAAAACGCTACATTTCCTCTACGCTCCAACTGCAGCGTCATGCTCTATCAAGATGCTCACCATTGCCCCACCTTTGAGCCTCCAGTCTGTCTTCCCGGGGGGCCAAGGAGGCTGTGGGAGGATGTATACAAGGCCATTGACGGAGCAAGGTACTTGATATACATCGCAGGCTGGTCCTTCAATCCTAAGATGGTGCTGGTAAGCTTTCGCTCATCATCACTCTGTGCTTCTTCAAGATTTTCTTCTCTTTCTCTCGATGATCTTGGACTTTCAATTAAGCAGGTCCGAGACCCCAGAACTGAACTCGTACACGCAAGGGGAGTACAGATTGGACAATTGTTGAAACGAAAATCAGAGGAAGGGGTAGCTGTGAGAATCATGATTTGGGACGACGAAACATCCCTACCAATTATCAAGAACAGGGGAGTGATGAATACCCATGATGAAGACGCCTTCGACTACTTCAAGCACTCCAAGGTGGTCTGCAGACTGTGTCCCAGGCTACACCATAACTTCCCTACGCTCTTTACCCACCATCAGAAAACCATCACTGTGGACACCGAAGCGCGTTTTCTGGACTCAGCTAGTGAGGAGGATGAGAGCAACGATGAAATCTATACCGGTTTCAATGGCGGAGACAGAGAAATCATGAGTTTTATTGGTGGGTTGGATCTTTGCGACGGGCGCTATGACACAGAGGAGCACTCCTTGTTTCGAACACTTAACAAAGAATCACATGCTCTTGATTTCTATCAAATAAACATTCCTGGAGCTAGTCTTCACAAAGGTGGGCCAAGAGAACCCTGGCATGATGCTCATGCTTGCATCGCCGGAGAAGCTGCTTGGGATGTATTGACAAACTTCGAGCAACGATGGACTAAACAGTGCGATCCATCTTTGCTCATTCTCATTAGCACCATTCCGAATATCGTTCATCGTCCTTCTCATAAGAACCTACCCTCTGCTGGAGACTGGAAAGTCCAGGTCTTCCGATCCATTGATCATGTATCAGCAACATCTTTGCCAATGGGTGTTTCACTGGAGCAGAGTATCCATGAAGCCTATGTAGAAGCAATTCGGCGTGCAGAGAAATTTATTTACATCGAGAACCAATATTTTATGGGCAGTTGCCATTTGTGGGATACAGATAGACACAGTGGTTGCGGTAACTTGATCCCTGTAGAGATTGCAGTCAAGGTGGTGAATAAAATCAAAGCAAAGGAGAGATTTGCCGTGTACATTGTGATACCCATGTGGCCCGAAGGAATACCAGAAAGTGAATCAGTTCAGGATATGCTGCATTGGACTAGACAGACAATGGCAATGATGTATAGGTTGATTGCAGAAGCCATTCAAGAGAGTGGTGAGTCTGCACATCCTAAGGACTACTTGAACTTCTTCTGCCTGGCCAATCGAGAGCAGAAGAGTTCAGGAGAGTTTGTGCCTCCATATTCTCCTCAGCCTTCAACTCACTACTGGCATTCCCAGAAGCAAAGGAGGTTTATGATTTATGTCCATTCCAAATTCATGATAGGTACAAGAATTAATCTTTAGCTGTAAATAACTTTAGTTTTCATTGTAGTTATATTTTGCAGTATATTTGCTAATCTGATGAGTTGCAAATGGTTGGTTGTTGTGTTCTTCCTCAGTGGACGATATGTATATGATAATAGGTTCTGCCAATGTGAACCAACGATCCATGGATGGAGGGCGAGACACAGAAATTGCAATGGGATGCTACCAGCCCAAACATGTTACTAATGGAACTCATGGAGATATACATGCATATCGCATGTCACTGTGGTATGAACACACCGGGCGCATCGAAGAATCATTCCTCGAAGCCCATAGTTTGGACTGTGTAAGGAGAATCAATGCAATAGGAGAGGAGATGTGGAATATATACAGTGGAAACGAGATAATAGACATGAAAGGTGTTCATCTGGTAAATTACCCTGTGACTGTGTTGAGTGATGGCTCTGTTTTGGATCTTGTTGAAGGTGGTGGTTTATTCCCCGACACCAACACCCCTGTCAAAGGAAAGAGGTCAATGGTTCTACCACCAACTTTCACCACATAGTCATAATCACCAGATAGCTAGAGTATACATATGCACTAACAGGATTAATCTGTTGTAACCATTCAATACAAATTTTAGGCATTCTATTGGCAAATAAAAGATCAAACACGAAAAGTATAACTATATTATTCATGTATATAGGTCACTGATTTATCATTGGTTTGATGTTGTACGGTTGTACCATAATAAAAGAATGAGTTGAATTCAGGGATGTATGAGAATAAAACAAAGAGTTGTATACAAGAAATACATATTTATGAAGGTCAACTACTCAAAGTATGTTCCTTTTTTTTTTTAATAAATTCGAATGCATCCTTAGCTGCATCAGCATTGCTTCCAGAGATGCAGCCCTGACATATTTTATTGGCAAGTTGGTTGGTATTTGGTTGCTCCTTGTTCCAAGGGGTACAATATTTTAAATGGCTAATAAGAGAACCATGTGCAGACGTTGGGATCTCGGAATATAATAAGTGCTGATTTGGGCACACCCAATTTCTGATAAATAATAGAGAACACGCTTTACCAATGAAAAGATAAATTAACCCCCCCCCCCCAACTTATGATAATAAAACTTCGAAATACAGGGGCATGTTTGACTATTTGTTTGTTCATAAAGACATTTGGACTATTAATTAGGGTTGTTGCTAGTATATATGAAACTGAATGTGATGAATCACGGTTTGATAAATCAAATGATGTCTACAAATTAAATAAGAGGAAAAGTTATAATTCAACATTACTAAAACCCATTACCCAAAAATGTTCTTATCAGTGCAAACATCATAAGACTGACTTTCTTCTCATTCTAAGGAAAGAGCAACAGGTGTTATCACGCTAATGTAACGTCCTGATTACTTAATTCCAAGGTGTTTCTCAGAAATTTTTTTTAGCTTGTACTAGAAAAGCTTGTTGCGTATGAACATGACATAAAGTGACAAAAACCAATGGTGCCATCCCGATGGAGTGGGTCTGATTTACTGGTTGGGTGGAAGGAAATCCCCTCTCAGTACTTTCCAGGGCCCATAGTAGAACTTCGGCTTCATGAGAGGCACTGCTTCTCCTGGGTGGTCCTCCCAATATTTTTCCTGCTCAATACAAGAAAGAAATCTTCAAGTTTCCAATACAAGTATATGTTAAGTTTGTATTCTATTTCAATGTATATACATTGATGCAAGCAACCTTCCATACAATTTGTCCCATTGTATTGTTTTTGTTGATAAGCAAAAACTTTAGATTAGCTGAAAAGAATAGAAATACAAGCTACAAGCTTTTCATGCAAAAGAGAATAAAAGAGCAGGCCTTGGATACACGATGCCTCAATGCAAAACAAGTTAAGATGAAAATCTCAAAAGCAATTAAAAGAACTAACCACACAAAAAAGGCCCTAAATATTAATCAGATCTCAAAACTCCTCGTGTGAGAAAATTGACCAAGGAATTGGCAGATCTTTGAGCCATCTGAAAAAGATATTCATTCTGAATGCTAAGCTTTAGCCTCTCTGATATATAGAACTTAAAATACAGTTGCTCTCCATTCCAATTTTTAATTTTGACCTTACAGAATCCCTCCTGTAAAAGGAGGAAATATTAGAAAACCATGGTTTAATTTACAGACAGCAGCACCATTCAGCTTTTGCTGCAATTGCACTTTGGAGGAGTAAGATGCATTAAAAGTGTTTTGTTCTCTGTTGTTCACACCAACAACAGTAGCATCAGAATCTAATGCAAGTAGTATCACCTTCTGCAAGTACATTTGAAAACCTTTCTGGAAAACATGGAGATAACAATGATATGTATTAAGCTACTGACATCTCAGAAAAGGGATATCAGTGTGACAGATGTCCATTATTAGATGCATCGAATCATTAGCCTATGTATCTTATTATATGTTGGGCCAATAAGTTTGATCTCTAAGATACATAGATTTCAATAATCTGCCCATGTGCCAAAACATTTACCATACTGAAAGGGTTTTCCCTTCTTGGAGAAGGAATTGTAGTACAAACAGTGGGATACTTGTTAAATTATTAACATGTCTTTAATTTAACTCACCTAGTTATCAAGACATGCAATTATCACTACAGAAGTATTTGGAGGCCAGCACTCCCAAACTACACCTCCCCACCCGGCCAAAGTCACATTGATATAACATTTTCTAGAAAAATCTTTGGCCATCTTATCAGCAAGGAATTAAATAAACTAGCAATATATATATTGGCTATGCCCCAAGAACTTTCATCTTCTGGCACATTCAATTGGTTCACACGAGGCCCTTCCCAAACTAATTTGGCATTTCCCATTATCATCATATTTCTTAATAGAACATCTTGATGCAATATTTTCTAGAAAACCCTTTAACCATCCTATCAGCAACGCTACCTTCTCTTGCATTGGCAATGCACAAAGAATGCTCATCTTCTGGCACACTCAATTGGTTCAGACAAGAACCTTTCAAAAATTGCACTTTGCTTTATGGATAAGAGAAAAACATACACCAAGAACGAAGATATTGATGAATAAATGCATTCCTTGCAAAGGAGATGGCAAAACTGTGAAAGCACCGCTACCTTATCTTGCATTTTAGATTTGCTGAAAGTGTGGGAGTGTGATTTCTAATTCTTTCTGGAGCTGCACAGATGAGTTGGAGAAGTTTGAAAATCAAAGGGTTGTAGATCCACATTTACACATCAAGGAGATGATTTTGCATAAGATGGATTCCCCCATTTTATATTATAATACCCAGAACAAATATCTAGCTGTAACTTTGAGGATAAGATCGGTTCTGTAGAAAGAGTGAGAAAAGAAAGCCAAGGCCTTGCTGTTGTATTGATGATCATTCATCATTTAAGAACCCAAGAGGCTTAAGAATGAAAACATTGTTGATAGTTGGAATGCCATACTTCATGGAAAGAAGAACACAACATATTTCCTAAGACATCGGAATTGTTTTCCTAAGGCTCAGTTTTGGAAGGAGTACAAATACAAATATGTACAGTGCAAAACCTTGTATTTTGTATGTATTTGTATTGTACATATTTGTGTTTGTATTCCTTCCAAATTGAGCCTAGGCTGTGTTTGGTTGCAATGCAAATAAATTTGCACTGATGCAAAACCATGGCAGTGCAAATGATTTGAGTGTAAATTCTGACCTATTTTTGTTTCAAATTTTAGCTTATTTTGTCACGAAGCAGAATAAAGTAAAATCCAAAACAAAATTAAACAAGAATTTGCATTTTTTACATTTGCACTCCCATGCATTGTACTAGTGCAAATAAATTTGCACTGCAACCAAACACAGCGTAAGGATCAAAGGTCATCAGTTTCCTATGATCAGCTATCAATCTATTACCTTGAAACCATCCTGGCAAATAAGTTTTATGATTTTATCCTCCCGAGAAGATCTTGGCACAATCTAACTTTCTGAGCTTTAATTTTAACTAGAATTCACAGAATTCACTAGGAAAACGCAGAATTCCATGTTAGCATCATAAAGAAATACAAATAATTGAACAGATACAGAACATACCAATGGTGTATCATGCATCAAGAAGTATAAAAGCTGATGGACATTTTAGTTCGAGGAATAATCATCAGGAATAAGATTCGATTTAACCCAAACATAACAAAGAGGGAAAAATAGAGAGAGGAAAAAAGTAAACCTTATAGAGTTGCTCTGTAATTGCAGCTCCAATGACCCCAGTATAGAACGCAGCGACATAGATGGTGACGAGTGGGGTGAAGGATTTGGGGCGTCTGTAAGGTTCAATCATGTCCCATAGGAACGTTTTCTCCCACTTTGAGTACAAGTGATCCGCATATTTCCTCCACAGATAACTCGCCATCTCCACCTACTACTCTCTATTCGGCCTATTTCTGCTCCCATGGAAGAAGAGCTTCTTCACCTTTCGTGTTAAAACCTAAAAGGTAAGCAGTGTTTCAAAACCAGAAACACGACAAACTCGGAAGTTGTCGTTCCGAGTTAACTCTGATTAGAGATCGGATATACTACTCACGTAGCTTCATTAAGGGATGATTCGAGCCGAGCCGAGCCGAGCCGAATAGTACGAGGCTCGAGACTGTTCTCCAAGGTTCGAATTCGATTCAAGGCAGAATCTTGAGTTCGATTTTGAGAAAAAATGTTTTATAAAATAAAAAATTATATATATATTTTTTATATTTAAAAATTAATAATTATAATATCTTTATTATATATATTATTTTCTATAATTTTATTATATATATTAAATATCAATATATATATATATAGTAGGCTCGAACTCTAGTAGGCTCGAGCTTGGCTCATTTAATAATTGAGTCAGTGAATTGGGCTCAAGTTCGGTTGAAACCGAGTCGACCAAACTCAAGCAGCTTGTGAAAAGTTCGGCTTGTTGCCACCTCTAGAGCCTTCCAACATCATCTACAGCCGCACATCTCAGACATGCTATGTCAATTTCATCCTCAAATCCCCATATCACTTGAGCCCGGATCTCCTGCCCACACAAACTCTGTTGACGGCTACGGTCTACCTACATAACATCACAGCCACACATGGAGAACATTTCATCCTCCAACATAGTATTAAGCAAGGAGAGATGTTCTCAATTCACGGGGTATTGTGTTGTGGGTAGATGTGGGCAGAGTTGTCGTGGGCAGGAGATCTAGAGTCATCGCTTTCTTCTGAGGAAGTTTTTAAGACTGTGTTTGGTTTGATAAAATATAAAAGAGAAACCAAAAAAAAAAAGAAGAAAAAAGGTTCAAACCAAGCATAGCTATAAGAGGCTGCATTTGGTTTGATCACCTTACTAATTTACTATACCTTGACAGAAAGAGTGATATTCTCAATCCCGAGTTCACATCTACGCCCCACAATGTCCCACAGTACATCCCCACTGTGTATTGGGAACATCTCCCGATGATAGTACCAGAAATGATGATATCATCATCGAGAGATGTTCCCAATACACGGCGGGGATGTGTTGTGGGACGTTGTGGGGTGCCCCCTTGTGGTCTGAACTTGATACTCCCTTGCAGTCTTGCATTGGGGATATCTTCCCATTAAAAAAAAAAACAAGGGGTTTTTATTGTTCAGTCCACCTCAACAAATTTGAGCCCCATCGTACAGGTGGGATGAATCCTGACCGTGAATCAATGCCAAATCCACAGGCAAGATGTGGTTTATAAGGGGACTACTAGTAGACTAGGAGGGGGTTGTAATTTCAGATTTCTAAGGTGGAGTGCAATCTACTTATCCCAAACAAAGTGTTGATCTCTTTTGCACTAAAGCCATGAAAGGGCAGTCCCTATGCCTATGGGAAAGACCAAATGAGTGAGAAATTCGACCCATGGTTTTTGAACTATCATTGGCCTGGGTGTTCGAATTGTTTAACCAATAATCGGTTGTTTAAATAGTTCTATTTTGCACCTAACTTAAACTTTTCTAAAAACTGTTGACTTGGTCAGCAAACCACTGACCCAGATGGTTAAGTAGGTGTGTGGCATCAATGTCGTTGCTTTAGAGACGTTTTCTGAGAAAATGGTGTTGTATGCATGAGGGTATGTTGCATTATTTTCTCAAAAAATGACTTTTCTTTTTGTTTGGCATCGGTGCAGCCACATAAGCTATTTTCTAGGAAAAGAGCAATGGTTTTGCTTGGTACTAGTGTTGTGTAACCATTTTCAGCATTGGTCTATATTATCCAATGTCCAAGATGATACTACATTGATGTCATGTCATTGCACCACTGGTAGCAATAGTTTTTTTTTTTTTTTTGAGAAAACATTGAATTTGGCATTTCTTCATACCATACTTTCTCGATTTCCAAGGAGTGGTTTGGAGCAATGTTTTTTTTGAAAACGATGCCAAATAAGAGGTCATTTTTTAAAGCACCACTTTTTCTAACGTGACACCGATGTAGTGTTGTTTTCATCAATGCCAAACATTGCCTAAGTCACTAAAATGTTCAGCCTAAACAATGGATTCTAAATCACTTTTATATTTTAATTAATTTTTATTTGTAATATTTAATATTGTAACAAGCCAATATATTTTGGCTGGATGATTGAACCACTGAGTTAGAAACTAGTGGTCGGTTGTTCTGTTTTTCGAGTCGATTTTTAAAACTTTCATTGGACCTTTCTCTCCTTTTTCTTTCTTTTTTTAAATTTAAATTTATTTAATAACTAATTATGATGATATTTCTTAATGGTGATGACATTAAGAAAATTTTATATTTTGGTAAAGACGTAGAAAAAAGTAGAAGTCACCGTTATCATTTTCCACAAACAAATTAAAGATAATATGGAAGTAATAGTGATTGATGGTTACTTGTATTTATATTATGGTTAGTAAAGATAAAATACAATTATGATGAGGGCGGATTTGGCCCTCCAATGACATTGTGACACATGGCATCTCAAAACAACTGGGTGACACCCATAACCACTTAAGCAACAACTTGCCTTAGCCAAGATGATGGTGTGTCAACTAGCGACCTCGACCACAACTCAAGTCGGCTAGAAGCACCTCGTCCAGGATCGACCTGCAACACCTCGTCACTGGCCGAAGTAACCTCAACGCAAGGAGTGACCTCCCTCGAGGGCGTGCTGGCCTGACTGAGGTCCAGGTGGCGACCTGCGAGACGTGCTCGCCGACAAATTCGGCATGCATATCCCAACACTCCCACGATCTGAAAGTTGGCCCACGTACTGAACGTTTCGGAGGATGGTCAACGTGCATGGCGGTTGCCTCCGAGGATCTCGGACTGGTTAGGCACGACCTCCCGGAAATCTCGGATGCGGTACATGAGGCCCACATCAAACAAGGCCTATATAAAGGCACCAACCCCAATGACGCAAGGGGGCAAGTAAGCACATTCTACCTCTCATACTTTATGATTTTTTAGCTCATGATTTACTACTAGTTTACTGACTTAAGCATCGGAGCAACCTTGCCAGGTTAGTCACCCCGGGTCCTCTGACATTGATTCCTTGCAGGTTTCAACTACATAGCTCAACAATCAATCCAGCTCGTCACCATTCAGAAAGGCATCAGAGTCACCTCTCCAGCTCGGCACCGGTCAGCTCAGCACCTAATCTGCCCCCAGCTCGGCACCTAATATGCTCCCAGCTCGGCACCTGATATGCCTCCAGCTCGGCATCTAGGTCCTCATCTTGCAAAAGTTCTCTACTTCGGCCTCTGAGTCATCAGCCACTTGGAAGCAGACCGAATGACGAGGTACTTAGCACAAAAAATTGATTCATCAATTGGCGTCATCTGTGGGAAACGCTACAAGAAGCTAAGTTCTCGTCTTCTAAAAGGCTAAGTCCTCTTCTTCCAGAAAGCTAAGTTCTCACCTTTTAGAAACTAAAGCTCTCCCTTTCTAATTTCCATCTTTTATGAACTCAAAGGCACCTTTGAGCAGCATCAACACCCAGCTCGACGTATTCATTTCGACGCAGAACAGGTAGCAACAGAATGACCTTGACAACTAGCAGTCCGGCGACAGGCACCTCGGTGTATGGCTGTCCTCTTAGGTTGAGCCAATCATGGTTCCCACAGGAAGTTGATGGCCAACAGACTAAGCACCTCTGCCGACTTTATTTCAACTCGGATAAAGCCTCATCAGTCCTCCTCGCGAGGTACCCTCTACAAGATGAGCTCTTCGTGGCTTCCGTGGGAGTTGGCGGCCAACGAACTGCATGGACGTCCTTGCTAGTCGAGCCTTCCAAAACTCCCGTGTGAGCTAGTGACCTAAAGTCAGTAGTGCTGCCCCCGTAGGTCGAGCTCCCAATAGCTTCTTGTAGGAGTGGGTGACCGACGTCGCTAACGATGCTGATGCAGCACAACCGTAGCTTTAAAGTGTCGAGCTGGTAAAAGACCTTGGCACCACATAAGACCCAGTCGCCTCTTCGGCATGGGCAAAATCAAGGGTAAGGAGAGTGGACTGCGAGCCACTCCCAGAGCCTAAGGGCTAAGGTGCCAAGCTGATAAAAGACCTCGACACCACGTGAGACCCAGTCACCTCTTTGGCATGGGCGAAATATAAAGTAGTTTGCATTCAGCACGAGAAAACAAAGGAAAGACTAGTTCGCTCTCAGCACCATGATGGATGCAAACTTGATTTCTTCATAGCCGACCTCCACCTCGGTTGCAGGCTCCGCATCAAACTCACTGGCCGGGACCAGCTCGAAGGACGCTGCATCGAAGTCTACCTAGGTGGAGCGACCAAATAAAGCAGTCATACAGAATCCCCTCTTAAGGATGGCATGATGAGCTTCACTCTTAAGGTACTTAGCAGGATCGCAGAACCTCTTGATGGTCACATCCCTAATAAGGTAGATGTCCTCGGGGTACCTGCTCCACCTCTCCTTTAGCAGATGAATTCTCTCTCGGGCCCTGAAAATAAAGATGGCGAGGTCCTGCACAAGGCTGCAAACACTTGGACTCTTCCGACCTGAGAAGCAAATTGAATCGACGCTTACGAGCTCATTGAATTAGTCGTTCCAGGCCGAAAGGAGCAATCTACTCTCTTCGCCGAGTTACTTTCAGCTCGGGAGTGGGGGACAATTGATGAGGGCGGATTTGGCCCTCCAATGACATTGTGACACATGGCATCTCGGAACAACTGGGTGACACCCGGAATCACTTAGGCAACAACTTGCCTTAGCCAAGATGATGGTGTCTCAGTTGGCGACTTGGCACTGACGCCGACCTAGCGACCTGGCGACCTGCCTTTATGCCGACCTAGCGACCTCGACCACAACTCAGGTCGGCTAGAAGCACCTCATCTAGGGCCGACCTGCAGCACCTCGTCACTAGCCGAAGTAACCTCAACACAAGGAGCGACCTCCCTCAAGGGCGTGCCGGCCTGACTGAGGTCCAAGTGGCGACCTGCGAGACGTGCTCGCCGACAAATTCGGCATGCATATCCCAACACTCCCACGATCTTTGGAAGTTGGCCCATGTACCGAACGTTTCAGAGGATGGTCAACGTGCATGGCGGTTGCCTCCGAGGATCTCAGATCGGTTAGGCACGTCCTCCCGGAAATCTCGGATGCGGTACATGAGGCCCACATCAAACAAGGCCTATATAAAGGCACCAACCCCAATAACGCAAGGGGGCAAGTAAGCACATTCTAGCTCTCACACTTTATGATTTTTTAGCTCGCGATTTACTACTAGTTTACTGACTTAAGCATTAGAGCGACCTCGTCGGGTTAGTCACCCCAGATCCTCTGACACTAATTCCTTGCAGGTTTCAACTACATAACTCAACAATCAATCCAGCTCGTCACCATTCAGGCAGGCATCAAAGTCACCTCTCCAGCTCGGCACCTAATCTGCCCCCAGCTCAACACCTAATTTGCCTCCAGCTTGGCACCTAATTTGCCTCCAGCTCAGCACCTAATCTACCCCCAGCTTGGCTTGGTTAGCTCGGCACCTAATCTGCCCCCAACTCGGCCTGGTCAGCTCAACACCTAATCTGCCTCTAGCTCGGCCTAGTTAGCTCAGCACCTAATCTGCCCCCAGCTCGGCACCTGATCTGCCTCCAGCTCGGCCTAGTTAGCTTGGCATCCAGGTCCTCATCCAGCAAAAGTTCTCTACTTCAGCTTCTGAGTCATTGGCCACTTGGAAGCAGACCGAATGACGAGGTACTTAGCACAAAAAATTGATTCATCAAGTTATGTATTCTGATGACATCCAGGTTCAAGACAAGTGCAAAGCTGAATGGAAAGAATTTAAAAACCAATAAAGATTCTTTTCATCATGTAGATGAGTGCAATGCTTTCGAATTTGAAGCACCATTCTAGTAAGTGTATACGTGTTTTGCATGTGACAATTTTAGATGATAATGATAGTAATAATGTATACAAAATTTTTTATAAACTTTATGTATTTTTACTTTTTTGTTTTTAATTATTAATCGGATGCAGATTGCTAACAAAATTTGATTACATAAACACCTCATCCAAATATGTGATAATTGGATTGAGTTGTGAAGTTTCAAGTATCATTGACAAGCCTACCTACTTGGCTAGACTCTTCTTTTTGTAATGTTTTATCTTTATTATGTATCTTTTTTTATTAATTTATCAAAAAAATGTAAGATTTAAATAGAGAGAATTGAATGAGATAAAAAGTAATAGTTCAATTTACAATTTAAACCTCGCAATTAAATAGGGACTAAATTAAAAAAAGAGTCTTGTAGTGAAAATAAAGTCCCACAATTTTATTCATATTTTTAATAGTAGTGTAAATACAGAATTATAGATGTGTTCAACTTTTTATATTTTTTTTGTATTTCTATGTATAAAAATAATTCTGATATGCCATGCACACTTGTTTTTTGTTTAATATGATAAATATATGATATTATATATGTGCCTGCATGTTTTTTTTTCATTTTTGTATTTTTATATTTTATTATTTATTTATGGCATTAAAGGTTAACACATTTGACCCAAAAATTGAACTATTGATCTTTGCCAAATAGTAAAGTAATTTCATTTTTGGTCAGTTCTAAATTATATATATCGTTTTCATCATCAATAAAAATAATTCTTGTTTATTATAGTTATTTTTTAATTTGATTAATAAAATATCATAAATGTATCTGCTTTTTTATACATTTTTATAATTTTATATATTTATTTTTATTTTAAAATTTTCATTACCCTAAATATGACTTCACAAATTGGTTAATTTGATTTTGATGGTTGAATTGCTTAGCCACCACTTGGATAAAGATTGGTTTTATTTTTGAGTCAGTTTTAAAATATATAGGTTTATATTTTTTAAAATATTGAGGTATATCTAATTAGTAGCATTTATTAGTAAATAAATAATTTAAATATAAGATTTGATAAGAGAACATGGGAATTAATGCCTTAAGTATAAGAGTTAATGAGTGGAAAGGGATTAAATGAGGTGGAAAGTAATAATTGAATTTATTTTCAACCCTTACAATTAGAGATGGACTAAATACACAAATATGAACATTTTAATAACCATTAAAGTGGCATTAAAATTATAATAAAATGACTTTTTTACCATTTCTTAGACAAAGAAATAAAGGATAATTTTAGTCTAAAAAACTTTCACTTTCATCCACACTTTATATATAGTGAAGATATAAATTCTTAAGTTCATCTTTAACAAACCAACCACGCATACTGACAAAACAAGTTTCCTATTAATAAGGAGCAGGTGTGCAATGTACATTTACATCCAAATTTCCATTTTAACTATAAAGCTAAAGGAGGGGCCCCTACGTTGTAGGGGCTTGCAAAAGCAAAATTATTGTATAAGAGAAAATGAATTTGCAAAAGGTAAATTTTTTAATTAATAGTTTTTAGGAAAAATGATTTACTTAAAATAAGTTGAAATTTATGGATAATAATATATTTAATTTAATAAAATAAAATAATAAATAAATAAAATTTTCAATTTTGAAGTCAATTTAATATAAATAAATCAATTTTGTTGTTAAATAAAGAATACAAAT
>NW_010729102.1:5367151-5382142 GCF_000365185.1 Nelumbo nucifera | reverse complement strand
CCCAGCTCATAACCACCATACACGCACACCATCTATAATGTAGAACAAGGTAGAGGTCATACAAATTTCAGATCTGATGGTGGGTTTTATGAGGTGTTAAAAAGGAGGTTTTGGTGATAAATGATAGGGTAGAGATGGAGAAGCTAGTAGCCAGCTTGCTGTCCACTAAAGAATGAGCAAGATATTTTCTATTACAGTAAAAAGCAATGAGATAGATCACTTAGAACAGGCAATAAGTGAGAAGGGAAAAAAGAGAAATTACTGGGGACAACCAGAATTCGTTAAACCAAACTTTATTGCATTATCAACTCTTCTGAATTGCAATGACTTTGTTCATAGACTCACCATGAGAACTCAGATGCCCTTTCGCAGACTCTAATTTGGACTAGGAAATTTACCAAAAACAACATCTAGTTGCTTAAGAACCAAGAAAAATTCATTCCATAAGGACACTCGAATAAGGATTCTAACTCCTAAAAAACTCCAATAACACTTTATTAACTAAAACCAACTTAATGTAGAAAATCAGAAATAACTACAAACAGTAAATCACACATTTAATATAAATAGCAATTGTAAATGTAAGGATTAATATAAAAAAGCCATGCCCAAAAGTTACCATAAATAGTGATTTCAATTTGCTAAAGAACTAATTTCTAGAAGACTTAAGACACCTATAACTAGAAAATAAATTTAAAAAGCCAAAAATACCAATATCCTTATCACCCAAAAATTCTGTAACTGGTGTAAGAAATGAATAACTAATATATTTCTCCATGGATTCCTTCCTTGCTTCTGTAATCTGTATCCACGATTCCACATCAACCTATCTCCATCCCTAAATATGCCATTTAGGGTAGTTATTTACAATTTTAAGGGTGGTGAATTAGGGACATAACTTCCAATAGATTGGGATTAATGGATTAGATTTAGCATAGACACCCTTAATGACTGCACAAAGTGAGGCAAGACAATGTTAAATAAAATATGAAAAAAAAAACTGTTAATAGAAAAAGAGAATAAGTAAATAGGAGAAAAGACAAATATACTTGAAATCTGCATGGAATAGCAATCTAAGAATAGCAAACATCATATATAACTTGAAGCTGACCCTAACCCAATTAGAGAGGGACACACCAAACCTTTCCCATTAGAGAAGGACAACTTAAATGATAAACCTGATTAATTAACATCCCTACTAATAAACAGGGAACCCTCCTAACTGATGGGAAAAAAAGGCGTTTTGAATAAACTGCTACATAATTTCTCTCTGTTACTATACATAGGGGTATCTTTTTTTGTCTTTCCACCAGAAGTTTACCCTATTACCAAAACAGGTTTCTTAAGTTATTCCCAATTTTCATTATAAAAAGAAAAATTTCCCATAAAACAGGGTTATCTTTTGCCTAATGGCAATGGTTCAATAGAGTTAATTATTGAAATTTGCCACACGAGGAGAAAGTTGGCAAACAGATGGAGCCCCTCCAGGCCACCACCTAGCCTCTATATGTAATATAATATTCTTCATCTCTATTCCTTAATTAGATATGCTAAAGATGAGATGCAGTAAGATCATTATACACTAAAACCAGCCGAGTGTTATAGGGGCCACAATATGGTCTTGTTCTATAGAGCAAAATATTTAGCAATCAATAAAATGAATGTATTGGAGATGATAAAGAAGTGGAGAAGGATTAGTGGAAGGTTTGAACGCACAAAAGTACAAATGATTCATGAATGTAGTGAAGTGAAACAGGAAGTAGCACCAAGTGGGGCAGGACAAGGGAAAGTAGACTATAAGCTTTGGTCATTTTAAGTAAAACCAGGAGACATGATGGTGAAAATTAATGGCTTGGGAAAATTCAAAAGAGAAGGCCAAAATGAACCTTGGATGAGGCAGTGAGAGAAATTTTGAAAGATATGACCTCAAATGAAGGTAAATGGAGGACAGTGGGAAAAAAAGGGGTGTGCATAGTTGTAAGCTATATGCATTATATCACATCTTTAATTGCATATTGCAGTCTATGTTGGCATAGCATCCTTGTAGAATATCTAGCACATGAATGAATTGCCACATTTAATATATATATATATACTAGCGAGCCCAGGTAAACTAAGTACCTTTGCAAGTGAACATGAAAATGATTCCAACTGCCCATCTGCACCACGATAGAAGTGGAAATAAGGAAGAACCTTCACATTCAAGCTTTTACACATAGGTTTGTTTTCATCAAAATTCACTTTTAGGAATAAAATGTCTGGATGTTCTTCAGCAGTCTTGCATAGCTGGAAAATAAAATCATAGTCAGGTAAAACAGATAAAATTACCCAACAGCACTATAAATAATTTTTCCCGAGAAAAACACCATAAAACAATTTTAGGAAGGACCAAAGAAATCAATTAGCAACAGCAGATAGAGACATGTGATGACCATTCAAAATGTACTATTAAGAAGTGCAAAAATAAATATGATCTGAAATAATTGGGATGAAGGTTAAATCAACTTATCTGGTGGGAGAATAACATTAACAAATCAAAAACTCTATAATCAGAACCTCATCAAGACCCAAGCTTCATTTATTTTGAGGTCACAACAAAGCTTAAATTATTAGTTATGAAGATCAGGACCTCCATTAAATAAATGAAACTGGTTCATTTACCTTTTGGAAGATAAGGGAACATGCATAAACAGGCTTACCTAATCAGTTAAAACCAACCCCCAAGTAAATTTCAAAGGCTAACCATTACAGATTTCATTCTAGTGTGCCCTGGATAGCAAAAGATTTGGTGTATACCAGAAAACCAATTATGTCATTGTGATTACTAGAAAGAACTTCCTAGATATTAAAACTTCCACAGCCACAAGAAACCAATTATCCTTTCTAGCTCTCTTCCAATATTCACTGTACCGTAAGTAACTTTTATGCAAGCAGCAAGCCATACACTCTGTTCGTTGTTAGGTTGCAAGTATAAAGCTAATATATGAAATGCTTATAGTGGATTCAGGGTTGTAAGATGCAGAGCCTATTTAGGATAACATTCACAGATTAATTATAATTATGCCTAGAAATAAAATATCAGTTAGTTTCTACTTTCTAGCATGAACTAACTATGGGTTGCTTTCAGAGAAAAAACAAAGTAAATAACCTTGGGAAACAATGCCCGGCAAGAAGCACACCAACTGCCATAAAATTCAACAATAACCAGTTTATCTCCAGCTTCACTTAAAGCACTCAAAAATTCTTGTGTAGAATGAATGTCAATCATATTTGGTCCTGCATTTTTTTCCCACCATTTTGGCTGATCAGTTTCAGTAACTGTTGCCTGTACCTGAAGCAAAACCCCAAGAATAGAAGCATCAGAAAAGCTTTGTTGTGAAGTTATAAGCTTATTCTCTGTTATATCAAAGAAATTAACAGAAGAAAGTTCCAAAAGAAATTGAAGAAAGCAACAGTAAGAACGAGACATAATGAAACTGAAGTGTGGAGAAGAAAAATCTTTAACTATCCTCAACAGGGAAAACAAGGCAGAAACCACGAGAATGACAAAACTTTAAAGTTTAGTTCTACAGAAGAAGACCCAAAATAAAACTTTAAGAACGAGAAGAAAGGACACCTGGCACCAATTGAGAAAACTTTAAGCAAATATTAAACTGTTTGGAATAAGATATACATACAAGTTAAAATATGATTACCATATAACAGGAACACAAAGTTCAGAAACACAAACACCTGATAAATTGGACTTAGTGGTGCTATGTAAGTTGCTGAATGAACAGAGACATAATGAACTAAAATAAATCACTTTTTTTCATGTAAAAACAAAACACCTATAAAAGAGATGGCGATCAAAAACAATTTCGTAAAATAACTTAAATGTACCAAACAATGAACGAAGCAGATACAAGTTACAGGAGAATTCCATGAAGAGAAATGATAGTTTTGACAGGTGACCATTCAAGAATCCAGTGAGGTTTCCGTTAGAGGAAAAACTAATGCACGAAGTCCATAAAACACCAAGAGATGGGTACGAAATATTCTCCTCAAATTAACGAGAAAGGGTAAATTCGAAAAACAAAAGGTAAGAAAACATAATTATAGCATCAAGTACATTAAAAATTGATTATTAGATATGGGTAATCAAGCGCCTACTCTAATTTCCAAACAAAGACGTCCAAATAACAGTAGAAACAGCAGAAGCAAGCAAATTAGTTAAGGTTACATTAAAACAGCAGAAGAAACGAAGAACAATTGCAGAACAGAGAAGGTTTGAAACAAAGAACAGGTTACCTTTGAAGAAATCAATCGTCTTGGATGCCTAAAGAAAAGGGGAGCGGCGGTACCAACAAAAGAATCTGCTACTGAACAAATCCTACTATCTAAATTTTGCTTTGGTTGGAACCCAAGTTGGAAAGAGGTGAAAGACGATGGAGAAGATAATATCAGGGGAAAAGGAGAAGGAGAAGGAAAGCGGTGTATATGATAAGGCAAACGAAGAACATCCGCCATTGGAGAGGAGGGAAAGAAAAGAGCCTTACCTCACCAGGCACAACTTAATCCTTCCCCTCCGATTCACAAGTGCAGTGCAGGACAGGCCCATGTGAATCGGGAAGCGCTCTTTCTCTCCCTCTCTCTCTCTCCTCCATTCCAAGAGTCCAAGTGTCTATGGTCTCTCGCGTGTGGACGATGTACGTCGTCTGATCCTGAATCTTGAATCCTGATCGTGGAAACTCAAGGATTTCCACAATCCACATTTTATTTCTATTTAATTTTATTTTTCCGCTTTTTCTTTTTTTTTTTTTTTCATGGTTTCACCGACCAAAAAGCTAAGTTGTGGAGGATCTGCCGGGATCGAACGTGTGACCTCCCTGAAATTTAGCTTTAGGGGAAGGTTTGGCCGTTAGAGGTTCGGCTCGGAGGACTCACGTCTCACGGTCACGGTCATGGTGACCACTGTCACCACCCAATTGGAGTCTGGAGGCGTAGACAGTTGGCCTAGCAAAAGCACTGGGACAGGCCAGATGGACCGGATCCATCGACCACAACGACGAATGCAATACTTTTGGGTGATTGAATCGAACGAGCCCGAGCCTGGGACCACTACATGAAACTGGGGTCTACAGCATATTAGATCAGGGATCAATACATAACTGAGTATGTGGCAAATAGCATTTAGCAATGCAAATATCCCATTTGAGTTCTTAAAATCTGAACCGATTCTTGAACCGGATTGCTCTATATTCTAATTCAACCCCTTGGACTTAGAATCATGAGATTGATTGGATTGGGCTTTGGGCCCGGATCACCGACGCTGATGATCTTTGATCCGGTGCCACATGTTTGGAAGATTTCCTGATTGTTCTGTAAATCATCATGGCTATGATCTATGGTCCAGACTCGAAACAGTTGGTCTCAACTCTGAAGGCACACCACCTATTGTCAACCTTCCCTGTTATAATCTAATGGGTTTCGTATAAAGTACGGTTTTGAGTATGGTTTTTAAAAATGACCCGGTGATCGAATCGGTGAGATCCGGAACAGTTCATTTTGATAAAAAAAATAAAAAATAAAAAAGTGGTTAAAACCGTTCAAACGGTTAATCGTTCGAGTCAATAGTTTGTTGATCAAGATCAACGGCAAATTTTCAGTTGGAAAAAACCGAAACTGATCACCTAATTGGCTCCTGGTTTTTCTGGTCTAACCGTCTTAGTCCAATCTCATTTTGAAAACAATGATTTTGAGTATTGGTTTTTGATCTGAGAGACCCTATATATCAATATGATTTTATATTAAACTTATATGCTTTTAATTTTAATTAAAAGGCTGCTATATTAAATTTATATGGGGTTATTTCATCTGGTTTTGGAGGAGCGGTTTATTAGTCATCTCTTTCGTCCCTTCCGTCAGATTTCGAGTTTACTGTTGTTGATTGCCACTGGATGGGTTTGAGTTTGGCAATCAATTCTCTCCTTTAACCCTTTGTTGGTTTAGGGTTGGGATGCTTTATTCAGGAGTTTCTTGTCAAGTTAATCTCTATTGGAGGTTTGGAATTGGGATTTGCATCCTCCCGTAAATAATAATACAGAACTACGGGAGATATTCTTAATACACGGTGAGATGTATCTGTAGCCCTGTGTGAAGAGCAGATTTGACCTCGGAAGTTTGACCCTTCTTTTTGGCATTTTATGGATTTGTGCTACAAAAGTACTCACAATTCTGAATTTATTTTTGTTTTCTTTTTGTCAAATTGATAATCTGATTTTTTTTTTCTTTTTTGTCAATTCATTGGACAATTCTGACTGATGCTGATTGTAATATCTTGTATTCTGAGCAATTTTTTAATTGAAATCTGTCACATGAGATCACATCTCCGGCCCACAGCACATCCCCATCTGATATTTTCATTGGGAGAGATTCCTGATACACGACGAGGATGTGCTGTGGGGCGAAGATGTGAACTCCTGTTACATGTGACTTCAAATAAAATAATTAAATTATAATACAAAAGTTAATATAATCTATGATACTGGAAAAACATGATATTAAAAGAGTTTTGACCAATCAAAACAATCTTATGAATTTTGATGAAGACAACCCCAAACCTAATTCATCACCTCTTTTTTGATAGTGATTGATTGACTGTAAATTTTTACTAGTATCATGTCTTTCTGATATCATAATCAAACCCTTTACAATAAAACATGCAGGAAATAAATATCTTGCAAGTTAGATTCATTTGATTTGTGTTTTCTTCCTCCTTCCCGGCTTTAATGTATAAATTATAAGTTTATATTAAGGAAATCTCCATTCGACATTAGAGACGGCAATGGGTGAGGTATCCGCAAAAATTGTTCTTAGGAATCCATTCCTAAGAGAACCCGTTAAACCCGTCATGAGTATAGCTTATTATTGATATATTTTTTCGATAAGATGTATTTATTTATACAAGAAATATCCTATTATTGATATCACTTTTTGAATTTGGATTTCAAATTCAATTACCTTAATTAAACTCATCATAATTGACTCTATAACAAACCTTCTTTAACATACCACTTATAACATTCATTAATTATTTATATCCCAAAATTAACTAAATTAATTATATCCAAATCTATTTAAAATCAATCTTATATATAACTAATATGTTGTTATAAGGATTTAAACCCAAGTTGGTTACTTGGAACACAAGTATTCTAACCATACCTTGCTAACTTGCTATACTAGTATTGATAAGCAACGTATTGAAGCACAAAAACAAAATTCATTCAGCTCTGAATGTTTTTGCCTCTATAATCACAATTATCCATTTAAAAAATATTTTTGTGATCAATTTCATAAGAGAATTTGGAAACAACCTTTGGTATGTGTTGGATAAGGCTGCGTACATATCTGTCCATACCTAAACCGCATATTGGCGGGAGCCTTGTACACTGGGATGCCCTTTTAGTTTATTTTAAATTTTATAACATTTTACGTGATCATTAATGAGATTATATATAAATCATATATTTAAATTTATATGGCATCTCCCATCACACAAGTAAAATGCGATGTCCCTCTTAAGTAGAAATTGTGGTAAGACATTGCTAAAGATGCCTATAATGGGATACAAGGGGCAAGGGTTTGAATCCTCTTTCAACCCTTTTTTACTATGTAAATAATTCCTTATAAAATATATTTAAACAGGTATCAAGAGAAGAGACCCACCTTAAATATAATTAGGTTTGGGTACCAAGTACCCTAAGGTCAAATCTCAAACCCTAGGGTTTTGAACAATGGATCATACTAGGGTCAGGTACTCAAAAATTCCCATAAAATTGTCATCCCAACCAAAGGAAAATAGCACCAAAAGAAATGTTCACTTAATTTTATTTCCTTGAATTTGCCCCATCTATTCATCAGTTTCCACGGTTTTAGGAATACATTTCTTACTTCCATCTTTCTTTACATTCAAATGAAAATTTCTTTGCTCCAAAAGCCTCAGAGGAGAGATTCATTGTACTTTCATTTGGATTGTATCAGGATTGACCTGCTAAATTGGAAATGGACTTGGGAAATTGAATTTCTTCTTACAGAAAATTTTCGAGCTACTAATTTACCATCTCTACCAGGACCACTACCCCTCTCCTCCCCACCATCCAGGAAAAAAACTCCAAAAGAGACCATCCCTCTTGAATTCCTTCTTTTAACCATCTATTAATCTAAAAGATGAACAGAATTCAAGGGGATAGAGCCCACTTCTAGGCCCAAAATTTCACCAATCTTTACCAGCATTAACTCCACAATCTATTAGCAGTCTAATAATTCCACCCATGCAGAGCATAAACCCTTTCCTAATGACCTATTCCCCATTTGCATGCATCAGCCTAGCTTTAAACTTACCTACAATTTGGTCAAACCTGTAAATTTCTTAACCTACATTCAACCCCACCTAAAGAATAAGTTGTTTATGCATGATTCAATGAGAACACTTTCTTTGTTGCTCCAACATTATATATATTTTTAATTAAACTGAATAACAATTAACACAAAGGCCTAATTATTTGCAAGGTCTGTCCTTACTCTTGCACCCCTTACCATATCTCAAAACAAGCAAGTTGGGTTGAGTTGGGGAGACTTTCAGTCCAGATTTTGGCAACATTACCAGGAGAGGCTATTTTGATTTTTGACCAGGCAGTCAGCAACATGGTTTGCCACCCTGTACTTATATGCATATTAAGTTACCAAAAGAATGTAGTTTAGACAGGCAATTATCCTTAAAATCATCCAAAGAAGCATATGAAATCATTTAATGTGTGTGCTTTCAGATGTGTGTAGGGTGTGAGGGCATGTTATTTCTCTCTCTGTTTGGGTTATGGGAAACTATAATATGGCTCAAGAGGCTAGAGATAGATGGGAAAAGGAAATGAAGATCTTATGAAACCCAAGTATTCAGTCCACTTTAAATGAATTGCTTATGGAAACAGCATGCAACCATTCAAAAATCCATACCAGTCGCTCATCCCGTTCCAACTTTCAAGGTAGTTCAAGCGGAAGCCTGCATGATTCAAGCAAGAAGAAAAAACTTGGACCAATCGTGACTACAATTTTCAGTCATGCATCTCAAATTTAAAATTGCATAAAGAAGTCAAGGAAGCAATGAGATATGCAAGTCCAAGCCTAACCAGAGGAGCATTCCATTCATAATCCTTAAGCAGAGATCATTTTACATAATTCCAACTACGAATCTAGGTCCCTTCCTAGCATGTCCACCACAAACTACAGTTAAAAGTGAAGTTGGGCAGATGATAGGTGTAGGGTTGTTAACAGTAACTACCCACAAATAACAACAGATCTTGTAGAAGGTGGAACTACTTACTATCTTCCTTCTGCAATGCCTAATCTTATTTCCACAATCGTATGACAAAATTAGCCAGAAATTTGCATAAACATGGAAACCCATCCTGTCGCAGCTGACATCTCCATGAATGCAGACAGAATTGATTTCAGGAGCTGGGCAAGATGATAGAGTTTGGAAATGATGCTGTACCGTTATTAGGAGCTCCCTGTACCTTAAGAATGGAAGTGACCAAATTGTATATCTGAACATTCTCAAACGACGGGACCTTGCGACCTCTTTCAAACTGAGGGCCATGGGCGATGAATATGGTTCTCATCGAGAAGAATGCATTATCATAACCATGTGCTCCTCCACATTCTTTCCTGTTCGATCTTGTCTGCTCTACCGTAAACCCTTCTGCAACCAGTCCTATTATGGGTGGGATTCGATCGTTCTCCGCGTAATGGAGTCGTTCAGGCAGCTCCTCCTTGAGAAATACCTTGAGTCTCATTCCATTCTCAACCTCGCCCGAACTCAAAGCTTCCGTCATCTTGGCAACGACATCCGAAGGAGAAACGCCGGCAGGAGGCCGAATTGAAAGCAAAGGACTGTAAGAATGGACCCAGTCTTTTGGAATTTCAATCCAAGGGGCCAAATCATCAAGAAAGATGAGCTTTTTATCACAAGTACCGACCATCCCATGATCTCCCACCAAAAGTATGGTGACATCCTCGAAAACGCCTCTCTTTTCTAGGCCTTGGATCAACCTTCCGATCATTTTATCAATATTGGCAACGGCTTCTGTGATCTCCGGATCATCAGGTCCAACTTGGTGTCCCTGATGATCTGGGTCCTCAAAATATAGAGTCATAAACACAGGAATCTCACTAATAGGAAGATCAAAGTACTTTAGAATTGTATCAACTCGTTCTTCGAACGGCACAGAACCATTATAGTGTTGGCAGAAATTCACAGGGCAATTCCAAGAACCTTTAGGTACCTCAGAACCGGGCCAGAAGTAGGTGGCAGCCTTGAGTCCATGATTGGCGACGGTCTCCCACAGCGGTTCACCCAACCACCATTTGGGTTCGTGGCTCGACATGGTGAATTTGTCGCCGGTGATAGGGTCGTAGAAATAGTTGTTGACGATGCCATGGTAGGCGGGGTAGAGTCCCGTGACGATCGAGTAATGGTTGGGGAATGTAAGCGTTGGGAAGACGGGGATGAGACCCGTCTGGGCTTCGGTGCCGTTGGCGATCAGACGACCGATGTTGGGAGTGGGGGTCTTGAATTGATACCCGAATCGGAACCCATCGGAGGAAATTAGGAGAACGACGGGCCGATCGAGTTTGGTGAGGGGGCGAGCAGTTGACTCTACGTTAAGCGATGTTTGGGAAGAGTTAGAAGAGAAGGAGGAAGCGGAGGAGAAGAAGAGGAAGGCAAATGCACCGGAAGCAGCGAGAGCGATGCAGGTTATGAGGAGGAGGGAAACGAAGAGGATGGTTGTGGTTGTTTTTGGAGAAGTGGAATCAGTTTTGGAGAGGAGAGCTGTTGATGGGTTTGGAGGGTCTTCCTCAGATGATGATGCTAGGGATGTAGGTTTCAATGGGCCTAAGATGGATAGAGAAGAAGAATCCATTGAAGAGAGAGAGAGAGAGAGAGAGAGAGAGAGAGAGAGATTGGAGAAGCAGTAGCTTCAATCGTGTAGAGTCTCAGAGAGAGAGAGAGAGAGAAAAGCAGCGCTGTTTGACGGTAAGGTAGATTCTCCCTACTCTTTAAAAGCATTCCACTTATCCCCCCGAAAAAAAAAAATTCTGTAAAAGCAAACGTAGACTAAATTGGTAAAACACTAAACCCGGATGAGGACAGACCAGGTACACATGAGGATGAGGCCCACTAACCGGGTAGGAATTTGCTGCCAACACAGCTAGCATAGCAATATTGGGAGCGGATCTGAATCACTAGCCACACCCAATGTTAATGTTTTAACTTTTAACTTCAAAACTAGCGGGGTGGAGGGGTGGAGGGGTAATGAGTGTAGAAAAATAAATCTTAAAACTATGTTGTCACAGTAAATTAAACCACAAGAAGTATGTTCTGGAAATAGTGAGCAATAAATTGTGGATTACAAAAATACGTTTTTGAAAGAAATTAATTAAATATTTGGAAATGGTGTAATAAGCAATGCCCATATGAATTTAAAGAGTGAAACATTAAGTTGTAAGGTTTCGACTCATATGCTTCTTACAAA
This sequence comes from Nelumbo nucifera, assembly GCF_000365185.1. The sequence goes on along the minus strand of NW_010729102.1, from coordinate 5,370,569 downwards.
ATAAAAAAAAAAAAAAGACAACTCGTTCTTTACAAAAACATGGTGAGCTATTTGAATCGCTTTGTATAGCAGACATGCTCTTCAATGGACAGGATTAATGGTATGTGATTAAAGGGCAGGATAGGGATTCAAACTACCTACGACAACAGAAAGAAATGGCATTTGATAAAAAATTATAGATTCTCACAACTAATAACCAACTTTCCCAATTTTTATTTCTTTGAAAAATCTATAGGTAATTTTATTTCATTTTGGGAGGAAGAGGACTCAAAAGGTTCATTGGTGTTCATTTGGCTATTCTCTTTTGACTGGAAATTCTCAGACAATTACCATACCATGTGGTCATTGGGCAAAACATCAGTCCCAACAAGATTACATACAGGGTGAGCTTAATTATCACTATCTTGAAAATTTAATTTCCCTGCTTGATGAAGATGATCATGATGAATCACATAAAGTTGGAATGACTAATCAAGGAAATGAAAAAAAAAAAATAAAGAAGCAAGTATTAACCCTAAAAAGGAAAACTAAACAGCAGTCATAATTGCACTTTGAAAGTTGCAATGACTCATTACGACAAAAGTAGACGAATATACCTAATTAAAACAAGAAGACTCAAAATTTAACAAGAAAACAACATGTAAAAAGCAGGAAAATCTTTTTAATTAGTTGAATGCACCATTGATCCATCTAAAAGAAGTCTACAAGAACATACATAATTACAGCAAGTGCGGAAGAACATACATAATTATAGCAATTGTAGAAGAATATACTAAATTCAGATATTACAAAATAAATTCAAAAAAGTGAACAAATAAACAATTTGTAAATGACGATCAATGAGGTCCATGCTATACAGTACTGCTGGATTGCAGTTTGGAGGTCGTTGTCAAGGCGTCTGAACCAAAAAACAAGGATAGTTGGTTGGTTTCAAGGGCTAATGAATACTTAACAACAGAAATCCATCGGTTCACTGGGGAGTCAATAAATTAAGTAAATCAAATTAAAAATTGATTGACTGGGCTAAGTCAAGGGATTGATGATCGAGCTGAGACTGACCAACTTGAGTTGCATAATAAGATAATTAGAGAGTAGCAGAAGAATGGTGAGCGTGGGGTCAGAGCATTGCATTGCATTAGGGACAAAGAGTAGATGGTAGAGACCCACGAATAGTAAAGAGAGAGCAAATGGAATTTATCGGTAATCGTTGTTGTAGTGATTTGAAGTTGTTGCAGAAATTTGAAACTGGAAATTGTAAGAAAATGGAGGGTTGAGTTGTGCTACTTGGTCACTCTCCTTAAAACCGTATTTTCCCCCTATGGTGCAGCCGGGTGATCGCAAACCGGTCGCCAAGATAAAACAGCCCACAGGCCACTGGTAGGCGTGCACTTGCTTATCGGACCTCTATGAACCACTGAAGATTGATGCTCAGATTTCTCAGAGAAAAGAAAGTCAAAAATGGTGTATCTTATTGACTGGGTCGGCCAACACTCCTTTTATAGAGTGCTCTCAAACCCGAATGGACACAGATGTGTCCTTTCAGACAGGAGCCTCTTCAGAATAGTGCACCTATTCGAAAAGGCACAAGGAGGAAGAAGAGACACGAAAAAAAGGAAAACAATTTATTTAAAAATTAAATTTGAATTTGAAGAGACACGTTTTAAAAATTGAAAAGGTGTAATTTGGATAAAATAAATGATTTAGTGGATCGTGCGTACACATACACGTACACGCCCTGACCCGGCCCCGGCCCAACTCGATTCAGAACAGTGCACCTATTCGAAGAGGCACAAGGAGGAAGAAGATACACGAAAAAAAAAACAATTTATTAAAAAATTAAATTTGAATTTAAATAGACACATTTTAAAAATTGAAAAGGTGTAATTTGGATAAAACAAATGATTTAGTGCATCGCGCGTACACGTACATGCCCCGTCATTCAATGAAGGAAATGACAAAAATAACAGAGGGAGGAGAGAGATTCTTGTAAATTTGAATCTCCCTCCAACAATCCCCCACAAGATTCAAAATTACAAGAAGATCGAACAATCTGAGCATCATAGTGAGAAAAGTATTCATGGTGATGTCTTTGGGACTTCAATCAACACTTATGTATGATAGGTTATGTTACAGAGTACGAGTGGAGTCAGACTCCTTCAACCTTTCCTCCTTATCGTAACTAGCTAACCGACCAACCAACTCAACTCACAAGTTCTTTAGTGGTTCTTTTGTTTCGGAACATTTCGGCCTTGTTCCCCTCTTGGAATCATGAGTGTTTTTGAGAGTCAGCCTTAGATCTCTCTTAAAAGCGGCCATACTTCACACTCACTTATGTCAGTTATTAGTGTGCACTGCTCACACTACTCCTAACTGATTAAGAGCCTCATGCTCAACCTCCTCAATCTGCAATGAGCACTATCTTACCTCGACATCTGAAATATATATATATATACACACACACACACACACACACACACACATAAGAGTATATAATTTTTTATATTTTAATTTTTAAATTATTAATATTTTTATGCTTTATATACTATTTTTAATCATTTTTTTACAATTCAAAAATAATAATAATTAATTTGAGTTAAATAAATAGTCAAATATCTCATAAATAACAGTAGTTTAATCTCCAATAATTATTAAAAATTATAATAAAAATACATAATCATTGACAAAATTATAATAAAAATACAATAAATACAATAATTCTAAAAATACAATAAATGATAAAATTGTATTAGATTAATCTATAAATATTGTAATCTCCAATAATAGTTTAATATCTAATAAATATTAACCAATAAATTATAACGAAAATACATAATTACTAAAAATAAATTATAACAAAAATGCAATAAATCCAATAAGGATAATAAATTAAATTTCAAAAAGTTCAATAACAATAGTTTAATCTCCAATGATTATTGAAATTTTATTATTAAATAAAAAAAAATAAAATAGATTTATATGTAATTATTGAAAATATATTTATCACGAAAATACAATAAATCATTACTAAAAATTAAACAAATATTAATTTTATATATATAAATATGTAATAGATATAGGTAAGATTTTATAACTATTATTAATAAATATTAATTTTTCTGAAATTATTTTATAGAATTATTAATTGATATGAGTGAAACAATGATTTTATTATTAGTACATTAATAATTGCAATTATTATTTATTTTTAATATCTACTAAAAATATTTTTTATCGTTATTACATATTTTTTTTATTTGGAAGCTTCAATACCTCTAAATTATTTAATATATTTCTCATTAGCTCAATAATACTTAAATTTGTAATATATTAAATTATTATTAATTTAAATATTATGTTATAATTATTTTTCTACTTTGAAGAAATTTTTTAAATTTATTACATAATTTCGTTATTTTAA
>NW_010729102.1:5333602-5366997 GCF_000365185.1 Nelumbo nucifera | reverse complement strand
TTTCTTTAGATAGATATAGATAAAAAGTATGGGAGAGGATAAATAGGAATTAGAGATAATTTAGAAGATCAATAAGAAGTAGAGATAATTTTGGAGAAATTGGGGTATAGTGGGGGAGTTGGTTTAGGAGTAATTTTAGGAGAAGAGATAATTTAGGTTATTGGGAATGTGCATCTCATTGGTTGTTTCAAAAATGACATGGAATTAAAAATAAATAAATATAATTAAAAAAAGGAGAAAATAGATAAATAGCTTTTCTCAAAGGAGAGACATGCTGACATGGTAGGACCAATTTTAATATATATATATATAAATATATATTTAAAGTTAAAATAATTATGAATAAAGTATAAATAATAATATATAATAAATATGGGAAAATCTATGATATGGGAAAGATATGATATGGAAAGAATTTTAATCAATTAAAACCCACCCATGAATTTTAATAAATAACACCTGATTCGTTATCACATTTATGATTTCAATTTATTGGTCAATTGTTTTTCCAATATCATACCTTTTTCATATCATAGTCAAACCCAATAAATATACATTTTAATAATTGGGGTAAAATACAAAAACCTTTACTGAAGTTTCTGATCATCATAAAATTCTCTCCTGTAGTTTCACTTTAATAAAAATCTCCCTTAAATTTTTAAAAAATTCAACAAAAACCTCCATTTTATCATCGACTCAATCGGAAAATGTTAGCCGATGCATAATTCTTTTTCTAAATATTCATTTTATCCTTTTTGAAAATGGGTACTAAAATAAGTAATCCGTGAAGAATGGATTATGTCAATCAATAATAGTCGCCGGTGAAGAACAATTGTCGTTAAGTCCCTAGGCATTCCTTGATCAGTCTCAGTGCTAAATACCTTTGAGTGTGGAAGATTCCAAATGCTATTAACTGAGAGAATTCTAAAGCTTTGTATTGTAGGACTGATCACTCCAAATGGTTCCTAGTATCGATCAAATTTGTCATTTGGGAATCTAGAGTTTTAAATTTAAAAAAAAAAAAAGAAGCAAAAAATAGAAAATTAACGTCCAAACGAACAACTTCCGAAGTAGAAATAAATTGATCTAAATCCGTATGTATTTCCAGCAACACAAATGCTCATCGTCTTCCCAACAGCAACAAAGACTCCTTCATAGTAAGATTATCTCGCTGTGGTGTAATCCTCCATCATGTTCACGACGCTCCAGAACATCCCACCGAATCTCTGATCAAAAACTAGAGGCAAATCTATACCGTTTTAAGATTGTGGGTGACCAGTAGATCATAGCAGAATTTCCAACGAATACAACCTTCAAGAGAGAAAGACTGGAGGCGGAGAGAGTCCGGGCAAAGTAGGGGTTGTCGGGTATAATCACTGATTTGGGCACTCCCAAGAAGACATACTTGTTATCGAGGACCCATTATAGGCCGTTGATATCGGAGCATGCAGTGGCGTCACAGTCGATGGCGAACTGAAAATGAATTGACATAATGAAGTTTAAATTCAGGGAGATGGAGTGGAGATCAAAAATCAAATTAGTGATGAAGAAGAACAGAAGTTTTAATGTGATTAAAACGACAACCCTTGAGGGTATAGCGTACAATCTATATTCCCGTGAAAAGTGGTGTTCCAAAATCTAAAGAGAGGATTTTGACAAACGATGAGATTAATGGCCTCATAATATTCGATTTATACTATTCTTCATTGTTATTACAGTACCCATTTTAGAAAAGGGTAAAACGGGTATTTGAAAAAATATTAATTGGTTAAACATTTTTCATTTGGGTCAATGGCAGAAGGAAGGCTTTTGTAGAGTTTTCTAAAAGTTTAGGGGAGGTTTTTATTAAAGTGAAACTATAAGGAAGATTTTTATGATTATCAAAAACTTTAGGGGAGGTTTTTATATTTTATCTTAATAATTTATATGAAGATATTTATTGCAATCAAGTGATCAATGATATTGGAAGATTTTGCAGCAAAAAAGAAAATAATGGGAGTTTAGAACATGTAGATATCATAAAACAACTTTGTTAGTAATACATGAAACAATGTTTGAGTTTCCCATCTATGATAGATCATTGATAGATCTTCTCTTCTACCATGAAAATCACTTAGAATGTATAAATAATAATTTTTCTAATCTTTAATTTTTCCTAAAAATTAAGAAAAATTTTCATTTTTGACATAAATTGTTCTTTTCTTTTTCTTAACTTGAAACCTAACATGCTTGACATAAAATTGTTCTTAGATCAATGAATTTAATAGATTATTGATGGATCCATATTATAATTCTTTCGTACAATGATAATCTTCATTATCAGCAAAGTCTTATCCTACAAGAAATTTTTTTTTTTAATAATTTTTGGATTTTTAGTAGTAAAAAACACTCAATGACACTATGTAATTCCACCCATGTCAAATGCACATGACTTCAAATATTGGTACAATATGCTTATTAGGTGTGCCACACCAAGAAGAACCTACAATTCCACGACTTAACTTACGGACTAATCCATCAAGGCATGTAAATGGATCAAAATATATAATTTAAATATTATATGTATAAATATTTTATATTATATATAATTGATTTGGATATTCACCTAATTGAATCACGTGATATTCAAATTTGACTAATGTTGATATTTAAATTATCCGAATTTGATTCAATTACGCTGAACTTGAACTCAAACTCCGATTTTTGAATACTGTTAATACCCATATGTAAAAGAGAGGAATAATCAATGAAATAAACAATGACCAAAAACCCAAAAGGTTTCAAGGATAAACTTCAAAATAAAAACATGTACTGATGATTTTATTCCCAATACTGCATTTGTTTGCAATACAAACATTAAACTGGAGTATTTATCCACTTCGGTTTGAATTTGTGAGTATTTGTTTGTCGTACAAAAATGCAATGATTAAGAGGGGAAAAATATTTCTTTGACATTTTCATAACGTGAGGAGAATGTATTATTGTACCCATTTTTTGGATACAAATTTGTAATTTTCAAATCTCAACTTGATCGAATGAGAGAGGGACTACCGTACTGCCTTTCGCATCGATTTAAAACAAATAAGAAGAAAACAAAAATGAATTAGAACTGAAAACCCACTTTGCATTCTTGAATTGAAAAGAAGGTATTTATGTAAAATACATATTTACGTTTTTATCGCAACCAAATGCATCCTTAAATTTGTTTTTTCCTTGCATTTTATGCATTAAAAAATTGAAGCAAAAAAGCTTGCTTCCAAAACATGGAAGCGAGCTTTGCACTCCAAGTTGACAAAAAAAAAAAAAAAAAGAGTTGAACTTGAGTCTTTGAATATTATGTTTGTACCCAATGCAATCAAGCACAGTACCAAATTTATCGATTTAAGTGTGCATCCGTACATAAGCTTTTTGCACAAACAAGAGTTCCCAATGTGTGTAGTGGATGGTTGGAACGGTGTTGGGAACATTTTATTGGTAACAGATCCCCAATCTCCTAAATAAGTTAGACCGGACCTGATGGTCGGACCGGAAAAAACCAAGAATTAGTTTGTTTTACCTTAGAACCGTTTTGGCCAAAAATCATTGATTTGATTAATAAACCATTGATCCAAGTAGTCGAACCGTTCAAACTGTTAAATGGTTTTTGATCATTTTTTAATTTCTTTTATCAAAATAGGCCATCCATTCGGTTTGAATGATCGGACCATTTGACTCAGGAACCAAACCCTGAACGATTCATTGTCTGATTCCGTTTTAAAAACCTTGATAACAGCCTAACAGGTAGATGCATCCCCACATGAATCCTCTCTTATCATCCTTCTGCTTTTTACCACTACAAATTCATTTCCACTTTGTTCTGATTTATGATTTCTGAAGCATGCTTTTATCTTTTGCTTTGGCACCACATGAATCCACATATGGGTTCTTTCATTTTCCATATATTTCCATTTTGTCCTTCAACTCTTTGCCTCTTTAGCTTTTATCTTACAGGTTTTACTTCATCTTGGCAATCTGTCCAGTTCTATTTTCCTTTTCTCTTCCCCTCTGTTATTTTGCATTCTCCTTCATTATTGCACAATCAAAAACAAACGTATTACCAAAGAAAGCTTTTTTGTTTTTGCTTTTCTCATTCTCCCTCTCAATCTTTACATTTGGTCCCAATTTTTCCAGATGTTGACTTGGAAATCTTTTGTCATTTGTCACATTTGCGACTGTGAGGCTTGAAATTTGAAATAGTTGTCTTAGTCTAGGAGTCTTTCATTGGTTTTTGGGTGCTTTTTGGTAAAATTTGCCTTTTGGGTTTGAATCATTTAGGCTCCGTTTGGTTTATGGGATGGGGATGAAAAAAAGAAAATATTTTAAAAATATTCTTTTTTTCTCTCATTTGTTTTGACGGAAATAGAGGAATGGGATGAGAAAAATGTGGAATGCCAGATCCCAAAATTGTGGATTTGGGGTCACACCAAAACAGTGTGACCCCGATGGAAAAAATTGAGAAAGCACTATTACCATCGAAATAAGGAGAGAGAGAACTGAGAAAGAGAAGGAGAAAGTCCAGAGAGAGAGCATAAGAGGGGGAGGGCTCTGATGGTTTCCCTTTGAAAGGCTGTATTGGGAGCAGAGAGAGACTCTCAGGTACAGGCTAGGGTCTCTCAGTTCAGGCGAGAGAAGAGACGATTAGAGAGAGAGAGGGATTGTGCTAAAGGGAGGTTTCCATTGTCTTCAACCTGGCAGCAAACACAAAGTCCAACGGAGGGTGGTGAGCTTGGATTTCCCAAACCGCACTTCAAGCCTATCTCTCACTGCTGCAGCTAGTTGTAATGGCAAAGTTGTTCGACAGAGGACTAACGAACTGCTGCAGCTAGTTCAAGCCTCTCTCTCACTGTTTCACCAACGGCTCTGGTACTTTAGTGTACTTCTTCCCTGGCCGCCAACAGAGGGCTAATGAACGGACAAGAGGATGGAGAGAGATGATGAACAGTGCTACCTATTAGTCCGAACTACTATCTCCGGCGGTACTATCCGAAGGTAAGAGATGATGAACAGCAGCACTTTTCCCATTATTTTCCCATATATAAAATCAAACAATGAAAATGTAAATTTTTACACTTTCCCATCCCACCCACCCAAATGTTCCCACGAACCAAACCAAATGGAGCCTTAACTTGTACAAGTTTTATAACGGTAAGGGTTTTCGTGAATTTGAATCATAATGAGCTTGAAAAGCTTCGGACAATTACAAAATTACAATAAAAGCCAGCGTACGTATAACGAGATTAAACGTAGCTTTCAATAAGTTGTAGTATACCAAACGGGCCCAACTTATTTAATTCTAAGCACAATCTCCACCCAATCGTAATAAAGTCTCAACCAGCTTTTATCAACAAGCCAGCAATGATAGCGAACTTACCAAATGGATTCAAATCTACTTAACATCAAAACACACATTGTTCATGCGTTCCGCACTAAGAGAGGACTCTTTTGTCCTGTGTTCATTACTCCATTTTTGCCTCCAGCTCCTTTAACATTATTGTTACCCTATCCCTATCTCAACAGAGCAAATACGAGCCACACATTCTTGTAGAAACAAGAATAGCTAGTAATGAAAATGGGTTAGGTTCGAAGGGTTTTGTAATTTATTAGATATGTCGGTGGATTGGGTTAAACCACAATGACTCGACTCTATTGGGTTAGGTTTGGATCGATTATAATTAGATTTCAGTTTGGGTTGGGGTGAAACGGTGCCTGACCCATTGACATTTGCAGAATTAAAATACATATAGACAATAGGCTATTTACTAAAAAAATACATATTGGCTTTGTTGAGTATAGTTGAAATGTATATGAGAAGGGATGGGGGATTGGGGGAGGGGGGTATGGATACCCTTTTCTTTATCTAGTTGGATTGGACTTGGGTTGTGGAAAACGATACAACGTGAAAGTGTGAAGAGCGCTTTGGGAGAACCAAATCCGATTTAGTGGTCAGCACTGTGTAAGACCGTCAATGGACCGGTTTTGAATTGGACCCCGTCAAGTCCAAAATCATTTTGGACGGATTGGATGGACCAACAAGACATTGGATTGGATTAATTCGGTCCAAAATATTGGATTTATTTGATTAGATAATGTCTTGGATTAATTCGGTCCAAAATATTTATTAGATTAGATTAGACCTGGTTCGTCTGTAATAAATTTATATTGGATTGGGTTGGATTAAGTCAATATCCGTTCCATTGAAATAAGATAAGAATATATGTGTCAATGGATCGGGTTTGAGTTGAAACCAATCTAAATCAAAATAAATTTGAACAGATTGGACGGTCCAGACATTGAATTGAACCGATCCAAATTGATCCAAAACATTCATTGGCCTGGATTGAACCTGGTCCATTTATAATGGACTCACATTGGACTATATCAAATTGGACCAAATCCAATCCAATTGACACCACTAGAACTATGTGGCATGCCCATCACCTAAGCTCATGGGTCATGGCTCCTAGTAGAGGTGTAAATCTGGCCATGCCACCCATGGCCCAACACAAACTTGAACCGGCCCAGCATGGCCCGACACAAACTTAGACCAGTCCAACACAGCCCGGCACGATGGTCCACAAGTCATGCCAGGCCCAACACAATCATGCAAGCTGTGATCAGCCTAGGGTTTTAGGCCCATGGGCCAACACAACACAGCACAACCGAGCAGTCCATGCCACCCACAACCAGCGGGCCAACAAACCCAACCCATATATATACTTTATATATATTATATAAATTATAATTATATAATAATATATAAAAAATAATTTATTAATAAAATAAATAATTTTTTTTATTTTATTATACTAATTTATTTAATTATTGTATATACAAGCAATTGTATACACAAAATTCATATAAAATTAAAATTTTAAGTTTTTTATCAATTTTTTAAATAAATAGCTTTGGCCCCATGCATGGCCCGACTTGGCCCAAGGCTCGGCCCACGAGCCAGAACCTGCACTTTGCACAGGCAGTGCCATGCCGACCCGACACAGCCCACTTTACACCTCTAGCTCCTGGGCCCTACCCCAGGAATGGATCTTTGAGTTGACCACTTTGACCATCTGTTGGACAGCACTGAGTTCGACATCAGACATTTCCAAATCCAAAATACAGGATCAATAGCAAAACCATTCTCAGTCTGATGATCTCAGACACCATGATTGACGAACTTGTATTGTATTGGCTAGCATACTGTTGGTCTTGGTGCACAAACAGCAAGGTCTCTACCACTCCATAGCATAATGGTATCAAGCACAAACAATGGATGAGGACCTGAGTGAGCTACTCACATGACAATGCGCCCTGCTTTTTCAGATAAATAAAACCCTTGAATTAGGAAAACCAACACTCAAGTTCTCGTGCACACTACATAGTTCCTGGAAGGCAAAACTGGTATCAAGTCCTAAAAGATGGTTTACTGAATTGTCCGAGTAAACAAAAAAGAAAAGGAAAAACAAAGAAACTGATGAATTAATCAATCCTCTTCCTCGCCCTCATTCTCAGCAATATTGAAGTACCGCAGCTCATAAACATTGCGGTCCTTGTTGGATGCAATGACCCGAAGCCAGTCTCTAACATTGTGCTTCTTCAAGTACTTCTTTGTTAAATACTTGAGGTACCTATGCAAATCACAACTCGCACCACAAGTTTAATTAAGAGTGGAAGAAAACAAACAATGTCAAACTACAAATCAAAGAAATAAGACAACATCTACTACTGGAAATAAAGAGAAAGCAAGCTCTTAGCTGCATATCTGACTGAAACTGAAGCATAAGGAGACTTCTTCAAAATCAAAACAATATGACAAGAGATGGGGAAGAACACATGAGGAAAATAACTTGTGAAATGGATCACTTGAAAAGGCCAGAAAGTCAGAGCTTGTGGACATGTTCACTCGTGATTGGTTACTTAGCCCAGTTTACACACTTGTGTTCGCAACAGAACCCTGTTCGAGCTATGATATTTGCCTTTCATTTCCCGTGGAACACACACAATCCAGCTTAACCCTTTCACAAGATCAACCCTCACTATTGATAAAAAATGGGAAAAAGTAAATATTGTCTTTAACGTCTTTGCATAAGCTTTTTTTTTAAAAAATGTCTTCCATCACAGACATATTTTGTCTGAACTTTAAACCACCACAACACAATGGGGATTAGCAGGTGAAAAGGAAACAAGAGTTTGCAACTGCTTTCAATGAGACCATTCCAAAAGATTCGTGACAGAGGTGCAGGATCAGGACATGATAAAATTGCTCCATTAGCGTCAATGGGGTTAGACATACTTATCAATATAAAATCAATGACGTTAAACATAACCATGCCTGGACCGGGTTCTACGTTCCTAGATTACAAATATCTGAAAGAGGGCTTAACCTATGAACTATACAAATGATGGCTCCACCGTTAATCTTATCAAACTTAAATCTAATGGTTGTTGATTATTTACAAGGTGATGCGCAATTCTGAATGGAGGACTCTGGGGCCCTATGTAGTCAAGGTGCTCCAAGGCACCTATGATCAATAGCCACAAGCCCTCCACTTAAACCATACTTAACTACAGGAGTATGCCCAAATAGAGTATATAGAGGCAGCAAGAGAAGGGCTATATAAAACATCAAAAAAAAAAGAGAAGGGCTCTATGCTTTATTTCCGGTATTGTCTTGATTAACAGATAACAAAGCCATTCATGGAAGGACGACAACAATTTTAGAAAGTTGACACATGTATTGGATTTGAATCTCTGAGTATTGGGCCGGGTTCCATGACCCCAGGTTTGCATAAGTCGAAATTAAAGAAAAAATAGTGTGGAAAACATCACCCAAACTTCAGGAATTAAAACCACACATCATTCCATGTAGACAATAAAAAGGAAAGACAAATTAAGTTGTACTGTCGCAGATATGAATGAACATTTCCAATCTCTACTAACAATGCTGTGCTAGCGGTAAGTGATATTTTCCGAAATACGTCAGACAACAATCAACAAATTCGAACCATTTAGCACAGATATAAGCTTAGTTCACTCAGAAGATAGTGAATACGATAATAGTAAGAAGAAAATTATAATGCCAAATCTAAAAGGTACATTAAGAGAAAGGAAGAAAAAAAACAGGCAAAGTTGGGAGAAACTTATACCTCTTAGAGAAGGGATTATCAGAGGTCACGGTAATCTTGTTCTTATCACGAGAAATGGTAATGGAATCGCCAAGAGCACCGGCCTTGCCTCCGACCTTGATTCGCTCCTGCAGGAACTTCTCCAAGGAGGCGATGTCCATGATCTTGTCTTCTACTGGCTTCGAACAGTCTATAACGAAGCTCGCTCCCTTCTTCTTCCCCTTTGGGGCGACCTTCTTCTCTTTACTCATCTTCCTCTGCCTTCTCTCTCCCTCTTCCCTCTGGCTCTGAAAAACCCTAACGCAGTCGCCCCAAGCCCGATACGGAGACTTCTCGCCTTTGAGATAAAGATGATACTTATATGGCTTTCCTGAATGGACCCCTAGATGGCTACAAGCCTAGAACACTAGAACAAGAAAGGTTTCCACTTCTACTGTTAGTGGGCTTTACTGGCCCAAGCCCACAATAAGGTCCATTTCTAATAAGGTTGGATATGGAAATGGTCCACGATACAACGTCTGCCTTGTTTCAGTATTTGCCCATTTATTCTTCTAAATTATTTTCTTTTGCTCATGAAATATGTTTATTAAGGCTGTGTTTGATTTGGTAGAAAATAAGGCTATGTTTGGTCTGAAGTAGGGGTGTCAATTGGACTAGGTCCAATCCAATCCGATGAATTTTTTGAACCATTTTGGACCGGTCCAATTCAATGTCTGGACCATCTAATATGTTCAAATTGGTTTTAATTTATATTGTTCCCAATCTAAACCTGGTCGATTGACACATGTATTCTTATCTTCTTTCAATTGACCAATATTGGCTTCACCTCACTTAATCCAATGTAAATCCATTACGGATGGACCATGTCCAATACAATCCAATAAATACTTTAGACCATTAATATATAAATCCATTATAGATGGACCAGGTCCAATCCAATTTAATATATCTTATTGGTACATCCAATCCGCCCAAATTGGTTTTGATTTAGATGGGGTCCAATCCTTCCCCTGGTTTGAAGGAAAAGGATGGAAAAAGTAAGGAAATCCATACAAGGTTTGTACAGGTTTCCCTACCTTTCCCTGTTTTTTTCCTTCAAACCAACAAAAACAACATAAGAGAAATAGAAAGTTGAGGAAATCCATACAAGGTTTCTATTTTTAATTTTTTTTTGCCAAAAAAGTTTCCATTTAATACCCTGATTGAAAAAAAAAAAAACAAAAACAAAAACAAAAACACTACTGCCATATGGCTTTCCCATGGAAGAAGATAGGATAGTTCTCAACAAAAACCAGCTCCATTTACAACTCCCTCTCCCTGGAGTGTTTTCTTCAAATACTTCTTTTCAACCTAATTAATTTCTATTTAAAGTTTTGAAATTATTGTTGTCTAAAAGAAAGTGTTTTGCTTTTGCATATCCACCCAAAGTAGAAGCCAATGAATATTGAATCAAAACCAATTATATAGTAATAGGCTAGGAAGTTGCAACAGGGCATGATTAATTGATCACCAATCAAGTGATCACTGCTACTTAAATTCATCGCCATTCTCCAAATCCTCCAGGTCCTGGATTATATTGATCACAATTCATCTCTAGTTTGGATTTTTTATTCATCCACAAACATCTTAAAAAAAAAATGCAGGAAGGTTTGCTCAACATGGGTTTTTTTTTTTTTTTTCGAGGGTGGATTAGGCAGAGATGGGATTTCCTGAAAGCAAAAACTCTGCAAGCACTGAAGCATGGAAACATGGGCATCCAGCTTTATACATGTACGGGAGATATTCCCAATGTGCGGCTAGATTCTATGCTCACAGAGTTTTTGCTTTTAAGGAGATCTGGACTCAGATTAGCAAACGCATGATGTGAACAGTGAACCCACGAGGATGAGTGGATAACTACTCTCAAATCCAAGCATTTCAAAGCATTGTTTGATATCAGAAAGGCCATCCTTGACTGAAACTGAAACAAACTGATAGAAAGCCATGGTAGAAAACACATTCTTTTTAATTTAAATAAGGATATATTTATATTACATTACATGCATAAAAAATAACACCCATGCTTTGTAGTGGAGGCTGTGGAAACACAAAAGCACAAGTAATGACCATGGGAGCTGAAATTAACTCTACTGAAAATCGTAACTAATCAGTAGAACTAGTTTTTCTGCTTACTGTACAAGTACAACCATCTTTATGGACTTGAATTGATACACTATTTGAAGAGCCGGATATGTTTAAATGACATGGAGTGATGCGGCTAATATGGTCAGTCGTGCACTTTACATAACCAACACCTTTACCAGCTCAAGGGATGATGTAGACATTGCTTCAACATTGATTGAAACCCTTGTCTGAGAAAAATTCCAACTGCAATGATGGCGAGGAGAAGTCACAGACTTGAAGCTTTCAAAAACCCCATGGGAGTCCCATCTTGTGCTTGCATCTTCAATTACTTTCGTCCACCTCAGTGTTGAAGACAAAACTTGGAAAAATTGTAGTAATGTCCCTGGACAATAAACAAAGTAACATCAACAATGGAAAGGATATCAAAGACTTCAAGAATACAAGACTCCATAACCATGCAGATGGAAGGTGAACTCGATTGTTTTCCTTGTATACTCTCAGGCATGAAAACCATGAGACTAGGGGAGGGCCGCCATGTTTAACAGATAGTTCATATTCAAATAATATACACCAATATCAGAATACAAGTACTTTATATATCAGCAAGCTCTTCAGCATTCTACTAGTGGCCTCTAACCAGCGACTCTTGCCTAACTCAAAAGCGGAACAAATGAAACTGTTATTGTTAGCAAAAACTAAGGGGTCCTATGAGTAGAAGACCATAAGCAAATGGAGACACCTTATAAGTGGAAAACATATCAAAAGTCCCAACTCAAAAAGCTGAAAATCCAATGTTCTCACAGTGGAAAATTTTTCAATAATCAAGGGTAAAACCAAGGAACTATTTCTTTTTTTGGTAAAAACCAAGGAACTAAATAATGGATAATAGTAATAATAATAACAAATATTGAAGTTTTTGATAGTAATCATGGACAGCTGTCCACTTATATTTGAAAAGAAAAGAAAGAAAGAAACCAGGTTTCTTGTCTCTTAGGAATATCAAGATATGTGACATCATATTCATCATCATATAAGCCTTGTCCCAACTACATGGGGTTGGTTAAATGAACCCTGTTTTGTCATTCCATTCTGTTCAATAGGGGTGGATTTGAGCCGAGCCAAGCTTAATAATATAAGGCTCGAGCTCGGCTCGAGTCAAAAACTCATAAGCTCAAGCTCGGTTCAGCACGAGCTCGATTTGAGGGAAAATATTTTATAAAAATAAAAAATTATATATAAAAAATATTTTTTATTTGGTATTTAAAAAATTACGAATTATAATATTTTTATTATTATTATATATATATATATTATTTTCTATAATTTTATTATATATATAATAAATTTGAGCTCGACTCGTGAGAGTCAAGCTCTATTAGGCTCAAGCTCAGCTCGTTTATTAATCGAGCCTGTAAACCGGGTCGAGCTCGATTGAAATCGAGCCGAGCCGAGCTTTTCACGAGCCAAGCTCAAGTAGCTCGTGAAAAGCACGGCTCGTTGCCACCAAGTGTTCAATGCCATATCCATTGTTAAATTATGAGCACAATAACAAGATACGTAGCATTAAAGAAAATTGAAAAAAATGCATATATTGCGTGTAATATAACATTAAAGAAAAACAAAATAGAACATAGAGCAGAGCAAGCAGTATACTTCAAATAAGGAAGAGTCATGTTCTTCAAAAGGTTGGGGTTTCGAAGAACAAAAGCCTTCCATTCCTCTTTGTTAATTTTGCCATCCATGTCAGCATCAGCATCAGCAAACGTCTGACCAAAAAATGAAGCTGTAATAAGTTAATAGCCCTCAATAAGGCAATACAAAAAGGAAAGGAAAAAAGAAAAAACTTTAACTTGACCAAACCCATACCTTATCAAGGATAACTTCCAGAAGTTCATCTGACAGATTCATTTCTGACTCCACTAAAATTGCAATTACCATTTGCTTAACCTGAAAAAATCAGAGCTTAACTGTTTAACAATGATAAAGTTTCAACACTAAGGCTATGTTTGGTTTGAAGGAAAATGTAGGGAAAGGTAGGAAAACATTTACAACCCTTGTATTGGTTTTCCTGTCTTTCCCTTCCTTTCCCTACCTTTTCCTTCAAACCAAACATAGCCTAAGGGTAAAACTATGAATGGCAGAATGGAAGAGTAACTGATACAGGAATATACGAGGGACAGAAAGATTGCATGGTAATTGAAATCAACACATCTTTGATAAACTTAAAATCCTTTAATTGACCTTAGCAATTAATTACCTAAATGAAAAGACTTTTTCTCTTAATAAATGAATTAAAAAAAAGTTTCCATAAAGGTAAAGAATCAAGATTCTGTAACACATAACGAGTGACAGAAAGATTGCATGATAAAACCAAAATTATTGCATCGTTGCTAAACTTAGAATCCTTTGGGCAAACCTTAGCAATTAATTATCTAAATGGAAATACTTTTTCTCTTAATAAAACAATTTTAAAAAGGTTCCATAAAGGTAAAGAATCAGGGTGCTGTAACACAGCCTTCATCTTGTCAGGTTGAAACAATAAATGTCAACACATATAAAACTCAATAGTAAGTTCCAGGCCCTTGGATTTGTAGGCATGAAATAACTAATAAGGGAGATAAATAACTGGAAGTGAAACTGCATGTAACTTTTGAATGGACACCTAGATCATTCAATAGTATGGCTCATGCTTTGGAAAAGCAAGGAACAAATAGAAACAGATTGTACTCAGAAACAACTCTCCAAGGGAAGTTTGTATTTTTTTTTGTTTTTTTGTAATTTAAAATTTGAAAAACAGATGCATTTTGGTAAGTAATAGATGTTAGACTATATGGGGTGCTTGGCACATGCTTGTATATATCTCATTTCTTTATTAGATTATAAACATTGGGTTACTGATCAAAAAATAGAAGCTTCCAGGGAGGAAAGAAACCCCTTCAGTGAAAATTCAAGTTCATAGCAGCTTCCGAGAACCCCCTATTTACTAATGTTGTTCATTCATTCATTCTTTCCAATATATCTTCTTAAAAGACAACTAAAGTTATAAAATCTTTATTTTCTATGTGAGAAATACGAATTTAAGACCCTAACAGGGACTTGTTCAGGTTTGCCTCGAGGGGCGTGGTACAAAAGTGACTTGTAAAATCAAGAATGCAATATGTTTTACATCACATTAGCTACTTGAAGTAATGCAATTGAGGAAAAAAAAAGATTGTGGCATGCTTGAAAATGCTTTATGTGTTTGCTTTTATTTTTAAATTTTCATTTGAATACGCTTTACATGTTATGTTTATGTATTTTAATTTTAAATAATAGGTTTTTAAAACATTTATTTTAAAATTTAAGTTTATATATTTTATTAACATTATGTTTAATATTGTTTGCGTTATTTTTTTTAATGTTGGCATTTTTTGAATTTTTTGACATTTTTTTATTTTTTAGCTTTTTTTTGTAATTTTGCGCCTTGCTTCAAAAAAGGCATGCGCTCACCTTACACCTTGCACCTCAGGCGCAAATTGGCCCTTGCGCTTTTAAAACACTACATAAAACATGTCCATTAAAATTTGGAGCACTTCTTGACATATTTGGTAAGTTAAAAGGTAATGGAATTTTTATTTTCCACTTAATGTTTTCAGTTAATGTGGAGCATATCTTGACATGCTGGGGAGATGAATGAAATGGTTTAGTTAAAAGGGTGCTGAAAGGTGTGGTTTTATTTGGGAAGGCAGGGGTGTTGAAAGGTGAAGTTAAGGTTACTACTAACATTATCGTTGCTACAATAGATCCATATATAATGTTACTACTAACATTATTCAAACTTTTGCATTTGAATTATATCAACTACATATCTCATTATGCTACCCAAAAAAAAAGGCTCCAGCACACATGTCAAGATACTCACTTCTTCCCTCTCGATAAATCCAGTTTGTCTCAGATCATACAACCGAAATGAAACTGCAAGGATTCCAAAGGAAAAAAAAAGATGTTATTACCATTAGATGTACATCTCAGTCAAATCTAAACAAGCAAGCAAAGGATTCAGGAATCATTACAATCAATTTTGTCCTCCAAAGGAGCACAAGGATGGAAGACACTGAGTGCATGGACAAACTCTTCAAATTCAATTACACCATTTCTCTTTTCATCAAAAAGATGAAATACCTAGATAAGAAGAGACAACAGTTAGATAAACGCATCACATTATAAAATTAAAAAAGGACATTTGCAAGTGTTCTTGATGGAAAATCAATAGTGTTACGCGGACATAGAAACAGGAATCAGAATTTGGCATGTATCTGGGAGTGTGTGGACACGTATAAACTATTAAAAGATTTCCTTTTTTAATTATTACATCATATACCTATAGGGAAAAGGTCTGAAGTTGATCTTTGTTACTTGATAGTGTTTTATAGGAAAGAATACATTTATCGTGTACATTATCTGTTCATTTATGTCAAATAAGGATACAAAGGAAATTTTTTACATAGAAGTGTCATTCAAGAATCCATGGAGTGTCAGAATCCAAGACATGTCTGGCATAGATACTTCATCCATTAAGGAGAGTCCATGCAACACTGCAGTTCAAACCATACTCCACAAAAGAAGAAACAGTTTTAGGTTTGTAAGGATACAATTTAGTGCAGAGATCTTGTATTTCTAAGAAATACAATAATGTATGACAAGGAATCCACATACATAGATCAGTAAGAAATAAATTCCAAATTTACAAAGAAAAGTCACATATTTCAGTAAGAAGAAATTCCCAATTTATAGAAATATACAGATATTGGAATGACAAAGTGTGAGAATGAAGGTTGGAACCTAAGAGCAGCCACTGTGTGCAAAAAAATTCTAAAGGTTAGGTTCCTATCCAGACCATCCCTCCAAAGACTCCAGAAACGAGGGGCCAACATTGTATAATGTGCTAATGGCCCTTTTATGGATCTGAAATAGCAAGCTGATCTAGGTCCTAAAGGAAAGGGGAAGACAGTTAAAAGATGAAACGGAAATCTGCAGATCATCATTTACAGAGGGGAAGGAACACTAAACTGCAACTGTCAAAACTCCATGCAAATGGTGTCACATGTGTTGTTCATATACCTTATCAAGCTCGAAATAAGCATTGGCAATGGATTCATGTCACTGTTAACTTGGCATATGGAAAGGGTTCCAAGTATTGAAAATGTCCAAAAAACTATGTCATGTCAACCTCTAGAAACCAAAGAGTTGTTGCCTTGTTTGAGTAAGAGTGCCTATTTCCCTCTAGCTTCAACTTATAGTATCACCAGCATGTTAAAGAAATGTGGGGCAAAGTTCCACATTTTGGAAAAGTATCCAAGTCTTGACATGGATTTACCAATTACTTTTGAGGTGTCATATCCATGTAAAACTCAGACTAATACATGTTATCTTTATCAAAATATGATGAAGATAAGAGTGAGTAGACAAAATTATCTAGAATAGCTTTGAGGCTTGTATATTCAATTTTGTTTCCTTCAACTGCAAAAAAGATTGTTTTCCCTCTAGATCTATATTAGAAAAACTTATAATAATGCCTAAACAACAGAAAATACAAAATATAAAGTAAAAGAATAAAGGATAAAGAAAAACTTTGGAGTTCAAAGGTGATTATTGAATGAATCCAAGTTCTTGTGTAAGAATTGATATCCTGAAAATGGTTTTCCCATTAAACAAATCACATTTCCAGAAAGCAAACTCAAGTTAATCAAGAAAGAAAAGCATGCAAATTCATGGGCACACACTATACACTAATCATAGTTCAATGTGTAATATATATAGTTCACTGTGACATATTATTCCTGATGTCACTAAGTATGCAATTTTAGGGGTAGTAATTTAACAAAAAGATGGGTTGTTATAGATTTACCCTATCCAAAAAAAGATTTTCACCAGATGGAGTCTTGAACATTGCCAACTGCAACTCTTCCTACCAAACAGATAAAACATTTAAAAGCATAATATGAGTCACGTAAACATTCATACATATAATAAGTAATAATGACATATCCCCTTAACATTACAGAAAGATAAAAGTATGCTATCAGAACAAAAACTGGCAGTTCTGGTCCAACGCAGATACCAGCCCTTGTATACAAGTTCTTAGATACTAATGAATCAGAAAATGATTTGAACAGGTTTAAATGAATTTTATAATGCTCACATGGTATTGTCAACCAAACGTTTTTCCAGGTTCTCATTTTAATTATGCTGCATAAGCCTGAGAGTTGGTTCGCTACCTAAACCTAAAATATGTGCACGTGTATCTCCAGAAACAGGATTGTTCAGTGTAAAATATCATAAATTGGTTATCTAATTTATCTAAAATACTAACTTCTTTTTTTTTTGGTTATCTAAGTGCTTACTTCGTTAATGATGCTGGCCAAAGGTTAACATAGAGGCATCGACACCACTAAAAGAATTCAGTTCAGATATGAAATAAGAAAATATGCCCACAGTAGCAGGAACATGGGTCAAATCTAGGAGAGGCCGCTTTATGCAAAAAGGAAAAAAAGCCCAAATTCTAGATCCTCATGCAGTCCGCCCCTCCTGAGAATCTAGATGGCTGAGAACAACATTGGGTAATGGCCCTTTAGGCCTATGGTAGCAGGACTTTTGTACCCTGCCTGAGACCATCCTTGTAGCTCATATTTTGGAGCGTTCTTTATCTCTCCCTCAGAAATAACTGCAGTATTTTCATTGAGGCAACTTATATATCCAATTTTCTGACATTACGGTACTCACTCGGGCATCTAGACTAGGTCATAGAATTACTTGAAAAATCAAATAGTTCCTCTTTGTTATATATTATGCTTGTATGCGCTTGTACATATATTTGTATTTTGTAATTGCGGATTGACATATGTAGAGGGGGGTGTACAAGCACTGGCAAATTAAAGACTGCATCCCATCAACCACTAAAAGGAATTTACAGCATTTATAGAAGACCCAGAATTCGCCAAGGAAAAAATAAACTGGAAATTCCCCCAAGTAACTCTTACTAAAGAAAAGGGTCCTCAGACCCCAAGTACCAAAGCATTTTCAAAATGTAATAAATGCTCAAAAAGATGAAAAGGCAAAAAAGAAAAGTTGAAATATCCGAACAAAAATAAATTCATAACATGCATACGTTAAATCTTAGATTCTAAGTCCCTCGGTTGTTTGTCCCTGTAGCTTAAAAGTCAAAGAAATCACACCAAATCCATAAAAGAAAAAGGGGGAAAACTTTGGATGGTTACTCTCAAACA
Organism: Nelumbo nucifera; assembly: GCF_000365185.1. The sequence continues at coordinate 5,348,447 of NW_010729102.1, read as the reverse complement.
TGTGGGGAATTGAGATGCGAATCTCTACCTTGTGTATTAATCCATCGTCAATAATGGAGCTACTCAGCTTCTTGAAAAGCTCGTACAAGGCTTCTACTTCATTTACAGTAACTTCATAGACAAGACCAAAATACAATTCTGTCAATTCAAAACGAAAACAAAAACAAACACGAAAAGTAAAACTAAGAAGAAGCAAGGACACGGCAAATGACCGGAGAGAGGCAGAGAGAGAATGAACGAACATAGAGTGTCCTTAGAAAGGCGAACAAGATCATAATATCTGCATCGAGACTCTTTGGAGTGGTGATTGAAGCAACTAGCGGCGGCTAACACGAGCGCTTCCGCTAGTGTGATGAATGGTATGAATGCAGCGCATAGCCGCTCGCCTATCGACAAAGAGCTCGATCTCTGTCCCAAAGCCATCAAATTTTCCCAGAAAATAAAATGCAGGAAAATAAATCAAGAGGACTGCAATCTAAGAAACGAAGAAGAAGAAAAAGAAAGACTAGAATGAAAAATATAGATGAGTATTGATATAGCCATACCCATGTGTTGCTGTTGTTGGTGGTGGTGTTTCTGTTGCCGGTCATTGACGCCATTTCCCTCTGCACCACCACATCAGAATTCAGATTAGACCCCTCTTGGCCTGTCTCTCTGCCTCTCTGGTGTCTCTTTTGTATAGTTTCTATTTCTAATAAATAAAATTGAAGAGGAAAATGGAAATAGTCTCCCTAGTTAAATTGACAGTGACAGACTGTCACACTGTGTTTGTGGTGTTTTCAGAATTAAATGCTTGTGCACGGCGTCCAATTTTCTGGTTTTCTCTTAATAATTAATTGAGTTGTGGACAAAATTAATTTCTGGTTTCCCAAAATACCCTTGGGCGGTTTGTGTTTGGCGAATGCCATCTTTACCCGACCCGATCAGTCATTCAGTCTTCAATAATATATAATAATATTATTACAATATTACTCTGCCAAAAACAGAAAATCACAATCCAACTGGTAATTTGCTAAAAGTGCAACCTCATGTAATTATACAGGTCATTAAATTCAACTTAAAACGTTTAATACTTTAATTTAATCATTATTATTATTATTATTATTTTATTTTAGTATTTAATTTAAATTTTTTTGTTATTTAGTAATAATATTAATTAAATTTGTAATTATTTAAATATTTACTTAAAATATTTTTCCAACCGAGTATAATTATTATATAATAAATTTGTTAATTCATATTTTCCATTTAAGAATAAACATTAATGATTTGGCTTAACAATTTTAATGACTATTAATAAATCTTAATTCTTATTTAAGGTTTAATTACTGTATTTGCTAATTATTATCGGGCATGTTTTGAATAAACATTAATGATAACTGATGATTGTTATTTAGTTCTTTGTTATTACTTAAATAAGTACTTGATGATTGTTATTATTATTAATTATTTCTATAAATAATTGATTGTTATTATTATTTACTTAATTCAGTAATTTTGAGTAAGTAATTATTTGATTTAATCTGAATTATTTTATTTTTTAATTATTTATAATAGACATTTAGGGTAGGCTCTTTATTTAATTTAAGAGACTTACCATGTTTTTATCTAGACAATGACCCCATACTAAGGGGCAACTGGAGTATCATTTAATTTGAAATTTACTATTTAACAATAAAAAAATCAATGTCCTATTGAGCAATCCACCAAAAATGTATCAATAACTTTGAACTCATTAGTTTATTTATAAAATAGGAAACTTAGATGGATGTTTAAAACAATATCACCAATATTGTTTAATATTTAGGGACATATGAATGGATAAAAGCATTTATGATATCCATTCAAAGAGGCAAAGAAAGAAGAAAATCATTCAAATAACTGCTAAGAAAAACAATCCATACCAAACAACATTCGAATATGCATCCATCCTCTAAAGTAAGAGATGAAAAATATATGATTACAATCAAATCATCATCATGTATGGCTACAATCAACTGATAATATAATTAGGACTCCGAAGCCCATCCAACAAAATAAATATGAAAGAAAGGAGAATAATGGGACAACACTAAGTATGGAAGTCACCTCCAAGTTAGGTGGCAACGCTTGTTTTGGTTGATCATGGTTATGAATTTTAAATCCAATCTCCCCACAATGCACATAGACTAGCTAGAATTTATCTTTAGGAAAAGATAGGGAAACCTGTACATAACCTAATGGTATGTTTGAATTATGTAAATTAGGAGATAGAAATAGAAGATGTAGGTTGAAATTATAATTTTGGGCATGTTGATGTGTCAAATTCAAGTCAATTAAAATACCCATAGATTTTTAGTTCATTCATTTAGTGGTAATTTGAATATTTTTTATTCCATGTCTTTATTGAGTAATATAGATTAATAAGATATTAATAATTAAGAGATCAATAATAATAATAAGTATATTATTATTACTATTATTTACTAATAATATATTCTTATTATGTGTGTATTGATTTTGAAATCAGTAATATTAAATTATTATTATTATTATGAATTAATTAATTTGTTATAAGTACAATTTTTAGTAAATTCTTGAAATAATAATTGATGTTATAATTCATATAGTTTAACAATAATGAATAATTGAAATTTTATAATTTAACTTTCACTAAATGAAATATTTATTGGAGAGTAGTAATAGTATTAATTATAATTACTTATAATAATAATAATGTAAATAATTAACACTAATTATATATTTATAAAAAATTAATATGAATTAATATAAATATAAAATGATTATATCCCAATTAATAATTAACATTATTAAAATCATTAATTATTACCATTATAAAAATTGTTATTAATTATCATTCCGAATTAATAATGAGAAATATTATCAGTAATTAGTTAATATCAGTAGTTAAGTATTAGCAATAATTATTATCAATGAGTTATTATTATTAGTAATTAATAGCTGAAATTAATTAATTAGAAGTCATTAATTATTATTAGTACCCCTCTCTTTCAAAAAGTTCACACATCATCATTGTCATCATCAATGACAACAACTTGATAAATACATAATTTGTTAAAAATCGGTAAATATCATTAATTTATTTTTATCTGTTGGAAAACTGAATAAGAGAAAAATAAGATGGGTAGCATTGCAAATGAAAAGTTTGGATTTTTGCAAAAAAAAAAAGATTGAACATAAAAAACCAATTACTCGAAAATAAGGCCGTTAATGAAAAGAGTACTTAAATTATTCTAGTAATAATAATTTTAAGAAATTAATAATTAATAATTGTCTGAATTAAAATGGGTACTTTAAACAAATAGTTTTATGTAATTAAAATTTTCTATTAATATTTTTTAATAATAATTAGTATTATTAATAGATTAATAATATATTAATAATTGTGAAATCAATAATAATAATAAGTATATTATTATTATTATTAACTAATAATATATTCTTATTATTTTGGTATTGATTTTGAAATCAGTAATATTAAAGTATTATTATTATTACTATTACTATTATTATTATTATTATTATTATTATTATTATTATTTATTTTTATTTTTACTAAGTAATTAATTTGTTATAATTATGATTTTTAGTTAATTCATAAAATAGTATTTGCTTTTATAATTCTTTAAATTTAACAATATTGAATAATTGAAAGTTTTATAATTTAACTTCCACTAAATGAAATATTTATTGGAGAATAATAATAGTATTAATTATAATTATTTGTAATAATAATGTAAATAAGTAATCCTGACTATATATTTATAAAATTATTAATATGAATTAATATTAATATAAAATGATTATATCCCAATTAATTAACATTCCTAAAGTAATAATTATCATAATTAGTATTAGTAATAATTAATTATATTCATTAATATAATATTATTAATTATAATTACTTATAATAGTATAATTAATTATTTCATATAAATGTATGAATTATAATTTCTAATAATAATTATAATATAAATAATTACCATTAAATATTTATTTTCAAAATAAATAATATGAGTTAATTATTTCATATAAATGTATGAATTATAATTTCTGATAATAATTATAATATAAATAATTACCATTAAACATTTATTTTCAATATAATTAATGAGTTAATATAAATATAAAATGATTATGTCCGAGTTATTAATTACCATTATGAAAATATTTATTAATTATCATTTCGAATTAATGATGAGCAATATTTTCATTAATAAATTATCAATAATTAAGTATTAGATTAATTATTATAAGAAATTATTTTTCTGAATTAATAATGAGCAATATTATCACTAATTAATTATTATCAGCAATTAAGTAATAGTAGTAGTTATTATAAGAAATTGTTTTCAATAATTAATTATTATTAGTAATTAATAGCTGAGATTAATTAATTAGAAGTAGTTAACAGTAATTAATAGTTGTAATTAAGTCATTAAAAGTAATCAACACTAATTGATAGTATAACTTTATTTTTTTAGAAAATGATTGAAAGTGGGAGCTTTCCATGGTAGTGGGCTCCACTTTACATGTTAATAGGATGTTTTTTTGAATTACCACTAATCACATGTCTGATTGAAGGAGACTTTTGTCTGATTTCATTACTTTAATATATATATGGACTCTAACTTTACTCGATTCTCCAACGTCCTTCAAAACGGCAAGAGTGAACAGTTGGGTTGGGAAACCAAGTATATTACTTTTATAGCCCCCAACTCTCGTATTTTCCTAAGCAGGTCAACAATCATTACGTGAATCAATGTTGAATAATCTGGAATCTGGATCCACTCACTGTTTTGTAGTTACACAAGTTCGACTCCTCTACGGTTCTAATGTAATACAGGGCCAATAATCATAATATAAGAGGTTAGCTCCTTTTACTCATTGGCCTAATATGCAAAAGAATGATAATTTGGTACAGAAGCAACCTGGAATCCAAAGTGAGAGGCATAGGATTGATGCTAGTTATCTTTGTTAGTTTCAATAAAGAAAGCCTGTATGAATGTAACGTAAAATGCTCTCTTTGCTTTGGACATTTCATGCTTCAGTTATTTCCTAGTTACAACTTAGCCACTAAACACTAAATAAAGACACAAATAGCAATAATGACCTAAATAACCAATAAGATTGGTTCTTGCATGATTGGCATCTTGCCCTAGAAAGCTTCTAGACCTAAAGCATGAGGTTTCTTTCGAAGGTTGTACCATAAGCATGCATTTGAAATTAGGACTAATAGATTGTAACTAGAACTTTTTTTTTGGGGTTCATGATTGTAACTAACACCAAGTGTACGCTGGTTCACATCCTATGAGTAAAAGAATAATAAATGTACCATTTTTTGAGACCTCAAGGAAACTTGAATCATTATTTATTTCAATTGTGAAGCTCCATGAACAAGAGAAATCAAATCTCTTTGATCTAAAACTTGAAGGTCCACCATGAATGCTTAGGCTCGATTTGTTTGCAGTGTGAATTTAGTTTGCACTGGTATAAATGCATGAGACTACAAATAGGCTGAGTATAAATTTTGATTACTCTTGCTATGCATTTGGCTTCATCTTATTTGTTTATGAGAAACAAAATGCAATGGCCCTCACTTTATTTCAAAGAGAATGGAGAAAGTAGAAGAGTTATTTGTTTGGGTACAGTGGTAGGAAGCAAGATGATGTGGTGTCCACCTTACATGAAAGAAAATTAAGGTATCTGGGAAGTGCTGCAAATTTTACATTAGTTTTTGAGACACGAAATTTGCACTGCCAATCATTGCAAATGAGATGAAGTACAAATTTGGTATCGGGTAGGAGTGCAAATCAAAAATATACAGAAGCGAATGCAAATTTGAACCACGTACAAAACTTGTATCCAATTCAGATTTGCATTGCAAACAAAACTTGGCATGTATGCCAAGTGACTCAAAACTTGATTCCTACTGTTTCAGATCATTGCCGTGGGAAAATAATTTGATATAACTCGTACAAGCAATGGTTAGAATTAATAGTTAACGTAAGTTAGCTATGTGGATTGTGGATATGAAACAATTGCTAGAACACTCAACACCCAGATTGTATGTCAAGATTTCCAACCACTACCTGTTCCTTGTACAATCCAACAAATGTCATAATCCAATATAGATTGAATTGTTAAGCAAGTGACTCGAGGACTGACATTTGAAACCTGTTCCTCACTAGTGATTAATCCAATTCACCCATCCAGTATCATACTACTACCATTCACTCAGAACATAAGAAATTGGTTACTTTAATTTATTGCATGTACTGCTTTGATAGGTCTAAGAGCCCAGACAGAAAGGCGTGCCTGGGAGCAAAGTTGAGTTCTTAATTCACTTTAGTCCCCTCTACAAGCATCTTATAGCATACATAGATGAGAAGGTAACTACTTTTTCCCCTTTTTCGGTCCTAACCATGCCAATAAAAGACACATGAAATGAAACGTATCCATTCCGTTTTTTCCATCAGGACAATCTGGGTTGATGACTAAAGATCTAACATTCTATCAAACTCTTGAGGCAATAAGTTCTTAATAAAAACCACCCAATGAGGAGGAGAGAAAAGGATGCAAACCCGATCAAGAACGACCACCCAGCCATCAAAATTCCCAGGCAGAGCACCAAAGCAAAAGGAAAGAAGGACCTTATGACTGACTTCCAATCAACCCACCGCCCCTTTAACAGAATCAAAACACCAACATTAACCATATTCCACCCCAAGGAGCCACCATAACAGAGCCTGTTTAAACAATTGGCAACAAATGAGTGGCTGTTGCAAACGAACAGATTAAAAGATTTGTTCTCAAAGTGATGCATGCTTGAGTGCAGTGCATCATCCCATGTGATTGCAGTTCCATGCTCCACATGCCAGTAGCCATGCTTGCACGTGTGACCAGCTAAGTTCGGAGGAAAGCAGCACTGTCCCACATTTTCAAACCAAAACCAAAACAAAAATCAAAATCAAAGTCCATAGAGTAAATGCATGGTTGTAACTATTAAATATAGTCTCATCCTTCAAATCCAACATGAAGTTGGGTTTTATTAAACCAAATTACTTTGAAAATGGCAAAAGAAGAGCAAGGAAAAAGTGGCTTCATGAGAAAACAGATATGGTTCTGGTGCATTCATGGTGTACCTGTTCCCTGTCAAGTTGAAGATATCTGGCTGGACCACCATAAGCAAAACTGTCTATGTTGACAGAATTAGACCCTGCAAAACCAATGATAGCCCCATCCTCCCGGCATATACCAACATGACCAATAAAAGGTGCCAGCCATGAAACTACAGGGAGTGGGGTCCAAACTATACAGCATGGGAATTTTGAATTCTTGGGATCAACTTCATTAAGTGGCCAGAATTGGTGAAGCCTTACTTTGTCAGAAGCTCCATCTTCAATATCGGTTTCTTTCAGCTCCATTAAAGAAAATCTTCTTGTGTACATTCAGATTTATACAATATTTAGCGGTTAAACATGATCATGCCAAGCTACTACATCCCCATAAGTATTGAATAATGGGGTTGTTCCAAGATAAATGAAAAAATTAGTCTTTCTTTATCCGAGTTGGAAGAAGAGCTGCCCTGCACACAAGAAGAAACTACTCAATTGGCATTGCCAATACAAAAAAGGGATAACAAAAGGGAAAAGTTATAGCAAAAACAAAATAAAAATTGAACAGAAAGAATCAATACCCACTGGATATGTGGCATTTGCTTGTCTTTAAGCAACAGGCATAGATTTTTATATTTAGTACAGGAACCAAGGCATACTCAAAGTGTAAGTTTCAGGGTAAAGAAATACTGCTAACAAAGAATACATTGGATTTCCAATGTAGTAATGCAATTAAATACATTACAAAATATCTAATTCCAATTCTTCCCACTCACTGATATTTTGAAACACATCAGATATCCAATAACAAATGAAGACATCCTGCATATATCTTATAGGCCTATTTGTGTAGTGTGGCTTCTGTAACTCCATGTCAATCAGGTAACGGTGGGATTCACAGACTCAACCAGCTAACACCACTGTACACTAGTCAGAGCATATATTATACAGGTTAAATCATACCTTGATACAACATATGTGATGCACGGCATGATGCTAGAACTCGCTGTACCTAGAACTAAAACAATAATTTACTCAGAGTCATGTTGAATGACGACCTTGAGGTTCCAATTATCGTTAATGACATTGAATCACTTTGCTATACTAATAATAAAAAAAAAATGATAGAAATCTATCTTCTGAATGCAAGTAGGCATAACCATTGTAAAACTTATATTTATTATTAGACACCCCAAAATAAAGTGCATACAGGTCAGCACATTATGAAGAAGGGAAAGAGATGTATCATTTTCCCTATTTTGGAAAGTAAAAATCCTCTGAATACCTAATGGAATGGAGTATAAAACTTAGACGTTATCCTTTATTGCAATACATCATAGCAGAGCATATAACCAATTCCTTCGAGCTGGACGTAATATGCAGTTCCTCTCATTCTTTTATAACACAACATGGTAAGGCCTGCAGTCACCTTATCTTCAATAGTTGAGACTCCATAGAACACACAAGTAAACCGAACCATAATTTGCCTTAATTGAATTTTCATTTTAGGAACCCTAGTAAGACTAGGAAAGTTGATCATTTTTTAACATGGAGTCATGGACTATGGTGAATCCTGTCCAAGAACTTTGATCAGGCCCTAAATTGTAGCTAATAACTACATGGACATATTAATTATTTACATACGTGGCCCATGTTTTAACCTGGTTCCACCATTTGATGATAAATCAATTCTCCGGAGGATGCGTTATGTAATATGCTATCCAGTTTTAAAGAACTTTTTTTTAACAGTTATGTTTTCTTTTATTTTTTTGAAAGGTGAACTTTTTTTAATAGTAATGTAAAAGAACTTTTCACAGTTCACCATCTAGGTTAAGAAAACTCTATTGATTCTAGAGTGATAGTTTCGTCCACTGCGATGGACACAAAGAATGTATCTACAATTTATCGCTATAGAAAAATACACAAGGAGGCAAAACAATAACCCTGTTTTTCATTTAGTAAGGGATCCATTCTTTAGAAGGAACACAACAATATGTTGTATTCAATGTGGTGGGAGGACTTTTCCCAAGTCAATAACTACACTAACAAAACTGCATTTTCCAGGAAACAATAGCCTCAGTGACTGCAATAGAAATATACAGAGTCTGCTATGGCCCATAGATTTTTTTTTTCTTAAAAAAAAAACAGATTTTTCTAGCAACAAAGGACCCAATGATATTTCGTTATTTCCATTACATAGTGTACATTACTCCCATAAACTACTCTCTTCTGTAGACATGAACAACTCCAAAAAAAAGCTACAAAGAACAATAAGAAAAGAAAAGCACAAGGAATGACTATTGAGCTTTGTCCTTCTAGCTCTAGGACATAAAAGTTGCTTACTTCTAGGGCTCATAACCAATTAAAATACATGTTTGCAAAGCTGGAAAGTTCCACCAATGTTGTGGTGTCTGTGTAGGCAAGTAAACTATTCTATTCAAAGGCTGCACCTTCCACCATATGCCTGCTTCGCTATTTTGTAACACTTCCCTGTATCTTAGACAAACTTCTTTCTCATTCTAGTAATGGTTATATGTATACAGACATATACACCTGTGTCTCGCTTGACCAGCAAGGTTTCTTTAACATCCCTTGATAGCGGAGTATGATTTCTCCAAATAATTTGCTTTTCATTCTGTCTACTAAGGAAGCATAATTCTTTTATATGCCCTCTTTTGGTTACCTAAATAATGTAGTCTTCAATAATTGACTAAATTGAGACTTAAAGTACCATTGTGTTCATACTCAACTAACCAATAACAACCACAACGGTCTCCAAAACCCGTGTTTGTCTCACTGTTATTCTTAAATAGATCGAATTGAATCCAAAGTTCAACAATTCTCTGCTATCCTAATTACATTCAATTACACACAGAAGTTTGGAACTTGTTTGTATTTAGAGGGAAAATGACAAAAAGGAAATCTCCAGTTCGAAATTTCATTAAATTACGAATGTTAGCTAAACGCCATAGTTGTGGAGCTCTAATATCATTATCAAATGTAGGGCATAGATAGTGTATCGACGATCAGAACATGGTACTGTAGAATAAACTACAACTACTTATTTATTTGAAAGATAAACTAAAATTACTTGCCGCTTTACCAAAGCGAAACAATCAGAACTTTCCTCATGATAGAACGCCCGTTTCAGATCTCCTCCGGAAAAAAGAAAGCTAAAAAAAAGGAACGAATTGTCGTGAACAAGAAATGAAATCATCGTAGAAAGGCCCCAATCAGCAACAAAACCATGCAATTTAATTATAGATAATGAATCAGATTTTCAGAAAATACAGGCGACAACGAAATTAAACATTAAGTGAAGTGCAGAATCTGGTAATGAGGAATGAAGAAAAGTCAAAACCGGTGCAAGGCGTAGCTGTATGTTAACAAGATCAGGCAGGCCAATTTGAAATGCAAAACTGAAAGCTGAAGAAGAGGATGATGTGAAGACACTGACCTTAAGACGAAGATATTTGGGTCTGGAGAAGGTATGAAGTTGGAGTCTCTATGTAGAAGGAAAAGATCCCAAGGTGATTCATTTGATAGAGAAGAAATAGGATTCGACAGCAATTAAATAGAAGAAAGACCTGCTCCACCTGATTGCATGAATCTGCTTAGATTTGTACTTGATTTTACTTTTTATTTCACTTTCACCGATGGAGCGGAGGGGGAAGATAGAGGGAGAGGAAACAGAGCGCGCGATGTGCATGAATCCGTACTGTACGTTACCGCCGGGTTACTTTATTTCTGGTTTGATATTTAATTGTATGACTTTGTTTTGAAAAGGGGCGGACGCCGGATTTGATGGGCGGCTGCTGAGCCTCCTCTTCTCTTCACCCTCCGTACACACCATATTGAAGACTAACGAGTAACGAGTTAACGACCAACCAAAAAAGGTTTCTGGAATCTGGATAGACTCTCGTAGCCGTAGGCATAGGTGAGGTGATATGATAAGCCGCTTCAGTTCTCAGTTTTCACCGCCACCGATCATCCACCAACCCGGTTTTTACTGTTTTATTCATACCGGAGGAGACCGTCTACACACACACACAGAGTCACAGACACGTCACAGCGCTATGCCGCTACAGAACAGACCTCCGGCTCCGTGCTTTGTCCTCCAAACCATTTTCGCTCAATCCGGACCGGACCGTGTGGTCTGGCCGTTTCCCAAAACCAGCGAGCTTAGGCTTAACGATCTATCAAACTATCACCCTTCTGCTAGTTCTAGTAATGCTATTGGCCCATCTCTGTTTGGATAAGCATAAGCCGGCTGGGTTGATTCATTAGTCATAGGCTCATTCATAATCACAGTCACCCGTACTCTGCTCTCAGAAAACCGTCGGATTAGAATTTGGAACCCCACGGATCTTAGCTCATGTGAATTTCCGAATGTACAGACTTTAGAAACCATGTGCTGAAAACCAACAGCCAACCCATCTGATTCTGGGGCAACCCATCCACAGACGTATCTTATTGTACGCCTTTTTTAACGTTAATTTTCAAAATTTAAAGGGCAATTTTTTTAAAGTATTCCTGACGGAAATGATGAAATATCAGTTTTACACTTTTTTCTTCCGTTAAATCCTATCTCAAAAGGATATGGATCCGCCGGTCTGCAGAGAGGAGAAGTTCCGTTACCTGCTACTGTTACCGTTGCAACTATTGTCTCCTGTGTTAGACTTCCTCAGTATCTAAACTTTTAAGAAGTGACGAAGTTGGTTGCTGCTTTATTGAAAATATCAAAACTATCGTTCGAAAGAAAACGATGTTCATTATCTTATACCTTTAGAAAAACATGAAATATGTTCATTAGTCTAGAATCTCAAATACTGAAGATAGAAGAAAATGAAAAATATCTTTCTTTTAAATGGTAATTTTGATATTTTGTAACTAACGATTGGTTAACGGAGTATCCGGTATTAAAGTAGAATTTTCTCTTCTTTTTTTTTTTAAAAAAAAAACTTATTTATTCGCCACACCCAAAACAGCCGACTCAGACATCCTGAGATTCCCAATAATCCTCTTGTCCGACTCGAAGTTCAACTACGCCTGAATACTGTTTGGTTCTACCGGAATTGCACGTCGTGGCAGGCATGATATGATCATATGGGCCATGCCAGACTTGGGGGTTGTTGGTCTATGGGCCAGTACAATATGGCACAATTGACTGAACTGTGCCGCCCATGATTCACGTGCCGACCTGGCCCAATTCAATACGATCCATATATATAAATATATATAATTTTATTTTCAATTTTATTATATTATATTATTTTATTTTATTATTGCATATAAATAATTATGTATAAAAATTTATATAAAATAAAATTTTAAATTTTTAAAATTTTTTATCTATTTTTTAATTTATGTTAAAAATTTCATTGTTTTTTTTTTTAATTTTGAAAAAACATGATTAGGCCTGATCCTTGACTCGACTTGGCCCAAGGCTTGGCATGCGAATTAGCCCAACCTACAGCATGGCACGTGTCCACATAGACTCAAACCGTGGGCCATACCGAATCAACCCCAAAAGTATCCTAGGGGAGGGAAGCATGACCCGTGGGCTATGCTACGGGTCATGCTGTGCCGGCCCAACACCATTGATTTACACCTCCGGTGACACCCGAGTTCCAAATTATTTTCCTAAGGATTAAAATTTTGGGAAACATGCCTATGGTCTATGGAGTTGGAGAATTAGTCTGCCAATATTGTTTCAACAGCATAAGCGAATGCGCTTTTGTCCGATAAAAAAGCAACTCTGCCGTGAATGTGAAATCTTCCTGGAACCCTGGGTAAGATTAAGGATAAACATCAAATTAGTGTTTCATTCTTCCTCCATTCTATTTTTTATTTGGGTTGCATATCTAGAAGCAGAGTTTTCTCAAATTTTTTGTTTTTTCTTTTTGTTGTTCTTTATGGGATGTTCTATAGTGTGGATGAGAAATCGATGGGTATGGACTGGTCCACACTACACCTGTGATAGGGACCAATCCACACCACACCACAGTCCATAGCTGTTCTGAACTGTGGACAATTTGTGTGGACTGGACCAATCCACACTCATAGTTGTAACAAGTGTTCTGTTCGCCACGCCATCAAGTGCCAACCACCGTGCCTACAGCCGCCACTCCAGCATCCAAGTGTATATCATGGGTGGGCTATGCATGTACTTTTGTATGGGGGATTGCCAATGGCATTATTGTAATACTGTAGTATGCTTTTTCACCTTTTTTATGTTTCTTATTGTCACTCCCCCAAAAGCTTAACGTACTCTTTTGAGGGGAGGTAGGTAGTCGAGTGAGGTCATGAGCATGTAAAGGTTAAGCATGAGATCCCCTCGACACTGAATTGTGTGCTTATGCTTACCATCCATTAATGCAATACAAGTAGCATTTTTTCTAATTCGTGTGCCATCTTTGTTGCATTTTCTTGTGTTGTTGCTTGTTTCTTAGGCTTACTCGTCGCATTCGAGTGTCGCACGGGGTCCCAACGACTACCCCCGTGACAGTTGGTATCARAGCAGGAGCTCCTACACACACTCTGGACCTTGTCCTCGTCCCTACATCAACACAATGAAGAGCAACCGTGGCATTGCCGATGACACACCACATGGGCGGCCTCAAGCCCACGACACTGATGAAGCTTCACTTGACGAACCTACCAAGACACAAGCCCCAAAGGGCCGTACAACTAAAGCTAGGAAGCACAACAAATCAGTTGACCAACTAGCTACCGTGGACATGCGCCTCCTACGTTGCGAGGTGACAGTGGGAGAAACCCGAGATCGGGTTGATGAACTCCACCTCAACCTAGAGACGGTTGAAAATGCAGTGGTGGAGCTAGAAGGATGTTTCAATGGCGCCTTCAAAGACATGCACACCACCATACAGGGCTTGCTAGACAGATTTCAAGCGCAATTGGATGAAATGAGAGATGAGATGACTCTCCTAAAAAGGGCAGTGGCCAACACACCTAGCACTCCCTCCACCCTAGCTTCCATGAATATCAAGATTCGAGAGCTAACACCTTACTCGGTTGCTCGGGATGCTAGGGAGTTTGACAATTTCTTGTGGCAATTGGAGCAATATTTCTCCGCCACTGGCATCATTGACAACCAAACTCAGGTACGTACAACTACTATGTATTTGACTGATATCGCAATGTTATGGTGGCGTAGGTGTTGCCAAGACATTGAACATGGAACCCACATCATCGACACCTGGGTTGGATTCAAGCGTGAGATCAAGTGGCAGTTCTACCCAGAAAATGTGGAGTACATGGCACGTCGAAGAATGAAGAATCTCAGACACCAAGAATCACTACATGACTATGTCAAGGAGTTTTCGGCCTTGACGCTGGAGATCTCTGACATGTCGGACAAGGATCTCCAATTCAATTTCATGGATGGTTTCAAGCCATGGGCTGAGCTCGAACTCCAGCGACGCGGGGTTGAGGACCTCGCCACCGCCATGGCCATAGCTGAGCAGCTTGTTGATCTGAGAACACCTAAGGAAGATATGCAAAGACCATCCAACCCAGGTACCATGAGTCTGAGTGGGGGAGATCAACAATCAACCTCTACGAAGGAGAAGCCAGTGCCCGCGGACAAGCCCTACAATTACCAACATGGGAAGAAGCCACAAGGAGGCCCAAGCTATCAGGGCCACCAATCCACTAGGAGACCTCCTCTTGCACCTTGTTACCTT
>NW_010729102.1:5320669-5333052 GCF_000365185.1 Nelumbo nucifera | reverse complement strand
AGGCAAAGCGACTCGGCTTGACCACCACCAAACAAACTGGGTGGGTCAAGGCTGTCAACTCCGGGGCCAAAGCAGTAGAGGGCACGACCCGTGGAATAGAACTCCGAGTTGGACCATGGAAAAGGACCCATCAATCTATCTGTGGTTCCCTTGGATGATTTTCAGGTTGTTCTTGGAGTGGAGTTCCTCACGCAGGCAGAAGCAGCACTTATGCCACACATCAACAGTTTGCTTATYCTGGACGAACACTCCCCTTGCATAGTTCTTGTCTCATCAACTTTGCAGATACTTGGGAAGCAGCTTTTCAGCCTTGCAGTTGTACCAAGAAACTATCAACCATGAAGACAGCTCTGCGTCAGCAAGGAAGAACCCTTGTCAAGTACCTCACATCGACACTGGAGCTGGTTGGGAAGTCGTCACCAGGAAGAAGTCACCCCCAAGACAGTTCCATTTCCAACGCCAATGCCCAAGTCAACATCAGCATCAGCATCAGCTTCAACACCAACCACATCAGCAGAAGTCGACTTCGCAGCAGAAGCCGCAAGCGCTCGCAATTGGTGGGCCCAATAGAAGAAGACCCAAGGCCATGTCAAACCTTGCCCACATTTACTACCGCAACCACCGGGGAGAGCGAGTGCCACCCAAGTGCCAACCACCGTGCCTACAGCCGCCACTCCAGCGTCCAAGTGTATGTCATGGGTGGGCTATGCATGTACTTTTGTATGGGGGATTGCCAATGGCATTATTGTAATACTGTAGTATGCTTTTTCACCTTTTTTATGTTTCTTATTGTCACTCCCCCAAAAGCTTAACGTACTCTTTTGAGGAGAGGTAGGTAGTCAAGTGAGTCATGAGCATGTAAAGGTTAAGCATGAGATCCCCTCGACACTGAATTGTGTGCTTATGCTTGCCATCCATTAATGCAATACAAGTAGCATTTTTTCTAATTCGTGTGCCATCTTTGTTGCATTTTCTTGTGTTGTTGCTTGTTTCTTAGGCTTACTCGTCGCATTCGAGTGCCGCATGGGGTCCCAACGACTACCCCCGTGACATAGTGGCATTCCGTAGCGTGGTCCACATCACACTTTTTTATTCCATGTATCTCATACATTTTATGAATGATATACACAATTAATCATAAAATATCTAATTTTTGTATTTTATATGATAAATATTTTTGAAAAAATGCATCAATGAATTAATATTAACCAATAAATCATGGTTTTCAAAACCGGACTGGACCAGAAAAACCGGGAACCGGTTAGGTGACTAGTTTTGTTTTTCTCCAAAACTAGAAATTTGCAAAAAAAGAAAAAGAAAAAAATGTTGATTTGGTCAACAAACCGTTTACCCGAGCGGTTGAACCATTTGATTGTTTTTTATTTTTTTAATTTCTTTTAATTTTTTTGTCAGAACGGGCCAACTGTTCAGTTTGAATGGTCGGACCGTTCGACTCGGGAACCGGACCTCTGACCAGTTTGTTCTCTAGGTTGATTTTAAAAACCTTACAATAAATATTATTTTTTTTTATAAAACAATAGTAAAATGATTAAAAAAATAAAAAATATATTGTAAATATTTTAAAAATATTATTTTATTAATAAAAACATTAACATTTTATAACAATTAAAAAGTTTAGTAAAATAATTAATATTTTAGATCATACAACCCAAATACAACTACATGAATTTCAGAGAAAAAATTAAAAGTATATCTCTGTGTATCTACGGTCTATCTTAGATAACACAGCCTTTGATCCTTATCTTTTAAAGCATGAGATTAAAAATAAACCATGGACAAAATATATCCACAAATTTTTCTGGTTAACGTTAACAATATATTGAAATGTTAACAGAACCTATTCACGCTATATTGGGATATGGCGTTGACCGGTCCCGTCCACACCCAGCCAAAACCAAATCCCGTGGACGGGACCGAAATCTGCCCATGGCCTTTCATTGTTTTCATCATCCTCGATATTTACAAGAGCTAATCTTGGGGAACGCTCTCTCAACTCCTCACCCCCTTTTGAGCCGAAATCTTGAATGCCTAGATCGAGGAATCATCGGTTCAGCGCGGTGATTTTTCTATTGTTTCTCGTTTGAAATTTTTTATTTTTGTATTTGCTGTTCGTTAACCTCTCCATGGCCTTTCATTGTTTTTGTCATCTCCGATATTTACATGAGCTAACCTATTCGTCGAATTCACAATAGCTGATCTTCGATACTTCAGTCTGCAACTCAATGAACCCTTTTGTTGTCTGCAATAACGGGTTTCAACGAGATCAAAACTTGCAACTTTACTGCCGCGGATACAATCTTCCTTTCAAGTTCAGGCAGCGATTAAGTAAGGCGCATTCGAAGACATGTGGAACTACGGAATAGAGATGCTATTGCGGAACCGAAATCCAATGCTAGAATCCACGTCCATTCCACCCTAACCTGCCCGTCTATTCAAGAATGAGCCCAAACTGAAATGGCATTTTTTACCATAAATGGGTATTTTTAAAATTAAAAAAAAAATGATATCACATGTGAATGCCTGAATGGAAAGTTAACAGAAGGGGAGGTTATAAACAATTGTCAGAAAATTTGAGATATTTTAAGATAATATATAAATAGTAAGGAGAGAGTTAGTGGATGGATAGTGAAAAATTTATTTTCTCAAATAAGTGATACCTATCTCCTAAATAACTTTTTCATCTAGGAGGAAAGTTGGTAACACTTGAATGACACAAAAATGCCACTTTTAATAATAAATTTTTATGACTAAAATGGTCATTACATATTTACTTGGGAAATAAAAGAATATAGGTAAATGCATTTACTCGGAAACATTTACCTCGGTAAGTGCATTTACTCCGATAAATAATTTATAAAAAAGAAAATGGGGCCTTCTTATTTTATATGTTAATATATGTTTAAATCCATGGTTTTGAAAACCATACCAGATTGGATGGTCACACCATTTCATCCAAACATTCATCATGACTATTGGGTTTGGTTTTAGACCCAAAAACATCTAATCGAGATTTGGACAAGATGGACATACCATTTGGCCCAGGAACCGGTGGTCAAAATCATGTTTGAATCTATTCATAATACCTACTTTTTAAATAAAGAAAATAAAAACATGTGATTCGAAGTACTTATAAACCCCATTCACCATATTGAGATGTATCAATACTTTGAACCTTGATCATGACCAGAATTCAGATTTTCTCTTCAGAGAACATTCCTCACACCACATCCCAATTGTATAATGGGAATATCTCGATGAATGATAAAGTACATGTATAAAAGATATTCACCAAGGTTTTAAAAAACAACCAGAAAATGAAGTTGTTCTGACCACCAGTTTCTGAGTTAGTGTTTCGATCGTCCGGGTTGAATGGTTTAGGCAATTTAGTCATTTATTAAGAGAAAGAACCATATCTAGCTGTTGGCATTCAGTTGAGAAAGAAACAAAGAAAGGAAAGAGAAAAAGAAGGGAAGAGAGAAAGGGGGAAAAAGGAAGGAATGAGAGAAAAGAAAGAAAGGAAGGAAGGAAGGAGGAGGGAGAGAGGAGGAGGGAAGGAGGAGGATCACCCAATGTCCACTGGCGGCGGCAGTGACGACGACAACTAGGGGTGGCCACAAGCCGTACTTCTCATGAGCTATTCAAGCTCGGCTCATGAAATGCTCGGCTTGACTTAGTTTAAACTGAGCTTCGATCCGAGCTCAAGCCTGATATATAGGCTCGTTCGCTAATCGAGCTGAGCTCGAGCCCAGTGAAGCTCGTCTCATGAGGCTCGCAAGCCTAGTACAATAAATAAATATTTTTTTTATTACATATACATATAAATATATAAATAAATACATTTTATTTTATATATAATATTTTTATTTTTTATGTATAATAGTAAATAATTTTTATAATTCTTAATTTTTTGTATGTATAATAAATAATTTTTATATGTATATATTTTTACTTTAAAAAACAAATTGGCTTGCAATCAAGCTTGAGTCAAGCCGAGCTCGAACTTGTGAGCTTTGAACCGAGCCGAGCTTGAACTCAAGTTTCTAGCTCAAATCGAGCTTGAGCCTAATACAGTTTCAGCGAGTTGAGCTCAATTAGCCAAGTATTTGGCTTGGCTCGGCTTGAATCCACCCCTAACGACAGTGACAACAACAATGTAGCATCCGAGGCTTCGAGCATTGAATCTCTCTTAGATCTCATATATGAGATATGAGAATTGAGATTTATGATGTGATATCTCTCTCTCTCTTTGGAATGATCTCAGATCGTCAATCTCGTTTACCTCCTTATTAAACCATGAATAGTTATCCGGGTCAACAGTTCAGTGGGCATGAGGAACAAATTTAGTCTCACATGATCAAAGGGGCAACAACCTGGATGACCTGGGTGCACTTAAAATCCACTATTAACTCCATTGATCGACTTATATGGGCTATCAACGTTCTTGTTTGTGGTCAAATTTTGGTTTAAACTTAAAACCAGATGACTCCGTGAATCTACATTGGGGGGAACAAAACTCCCCTTGGGTGGTAAATGGATTCGAGCCGAGCTGAGCTGAATACTTGGCTATTCGAGCTCGTCTCATTGAAATTGTGTTAGGCTCGAGCTAGAGACTTGAGCTCAAATTCGGCTCGGTTCAAAACTCGCAAGTTCAAGCTCGACTGCAATCCAAGTTTTTTTTTAAATAAAAATTATACATATAAAAGTATTGTTTATTTTACATACAAAAAATTAAGAATTATAAAAATTATTTATTATTATACATAAAAAATAAAAATATTATATATAATAACAATTATTTATTATATATATACATGTATATACATAGATATTTATGTATATATTAAAAAATTATTTATTTATTATGATAAATTCGATTAGACTCACGAACCTTATAAACCGAATTTTATTGGACTTGACGTCGGCTCGATTAACAAATAAGCCTATATATTAGGAAGCTCAATTTAAAAAACGGAACTAGAATAACTTGGGAGAAGCAGATCCCGCTTATGTGAGAAGCTATGCTCGTGGCCACCCGTCTTGTGGTAGTACGAGTTCACGGATTACTTTTAGCACTTAGCAGACGTGACACGCAACGGTTTCTCTGTTTTGTTGGTACGCCACCGATCATCATCCCTTTTTTTTGCCTAACTCGTGTGATACCGTGACAATTCAAGTTTGGACTTGGGGGTTCGCTTCATTTCAAAAGTTGTCTCATAGCTTTCACAAATCACAACAATCTACAAGCTTCTAAAATCATACAACATACTAATCACTTCTTCAGTTATTCAGTTTGGGTGAATTTGCTTTTCAATATTAAGGATAAGGTTGGGAGGGCTTCTAAATGCTTCTACGGTTTTACATTTTAGCTAAAAGTGCCCTCAAAAGCTAGAAAAATAGGTGAAAAGTGCTTTTCACCTTCAAAAAGCCCACCTTTAGAAGAAGAAGAAAAAAAAAAAGACTTCTACATCCCATTTGGAGTGTTTAACTGTTTATTGGATAAGTCATAAGTGTTCAGTGAAAAGGGGTGGTACAAGTATTTTGAAAATTACGACAGGCCGGAAATATAATAAGCACTTTTTCAATAAAGTGCTTGAAGAAAACAAGCCTAGTTTTTTAGTTTATTCTAAACGGGCTTATTACATGAAAAAGCACTTATAAAGGTTTATTTCCCAAACACAAATAAAAGTGCTTAAAAATAAGCACTCCCAAACGGGGTTATCTTCTTGCATTTGGGAGAAGCCCTTTTTATAAAGAAAAAACGCATTTAGGAAGTTTCGCACCAAAAGCTAAAAAAAGTGCTTATCTAAATAAGCATTTATTCAAAAAACAAACAAACAAAGCTTACTTATAAGCCTATTTAGGAAGGTAAAGTACCCCAAACTGCCAAACACTGCCCAAAATCTTTAACTTGACCAACTAAAACTAAAATCATCCTATCTTTTTCTTTCTTTACTTTGATCAATCAGTGTTCAATTTACAATATGAGTAGGTGACCAATGTGGGCACGGCCAGGACAAGGAAATACCTGTACAGATTTACAGAATTGGTATATAAGATTTGCGCAGGTAGGTAGGAAGTGTTACAAACTTCAAAATCAGACAATAATGTAAACACAGATGAGCATTCAAGAATCTGGCAAAGCGAGTTCACCACAGAATGCGTCTGGCTCAAATGATCTGGCAGATTCATCATTGTAAACCCCAGCTATGGCCCTGCCCCCAGCTTCCTCTGATGGGTTGTAAGGATTCCTCTGGCCACTCTCTACATTGAACACTAGAAAACATAGCACCAAGGATGCCGCCAGCCCTATCAGTGTGAATTTCAATCTGCTCAGCACAGGCTTGACCTGAATTGAAGAAACATTAAAGCATCATAACCCATGACCATGAGGTTGGTGATACAATGGCTTCATTCATACTTCAAAGGAGACTACATGAGAAAAAAAGCCAATGATTCTTTACGAGATACATCTGTTGAATTATGGGTCCAATAATTCAATTAACATAATAAGAAGTGACTTACCGAATATGAACCCAGAAGACGATCACGAGCAAGAACTTCAGCAGTCTTTACCCATATCTGCCAAGGAAGTTAAACGTGGGTTAGCTCCTTCTCTCTCCATTTGTTCCAACTGTAACTGAATATATCAACAAGGAAAGAGAAGGGCAAGCAATTTCAGGATCAAACAGCTTTGATACAGGCTGATGCAAGAAGCATCACAATTCGTATACCAGGTTCAGTTGATGGGCAATCAGCAGACCAATATGTTTACTCATTAGTCCTTCAATTGCAGCTTAATTCTTCGTTACACTCTATTCAGAAATCCTTTTTTTAGCAGAAACCAGAAAGCTAGTCCATTTCACACACAGTAAAGAAAGGATGAAAGAAACAGAGTCGAAGCTACCTGGCCATCGTACCACCCAGTTTCCTCATCTGAAGCAACACCGATAGCATCCAACTCAAAATTTTGCAAATTCAAATTAAAAAGAAGAAAAGACAAGTTGTAAGGCAATTGAAGATCAAAGGGGAGAGAAATATTGGCTTACATTCGACGGTGGCGCTAAGAAGACGGTTTCCAACGTAGGCCCAACCGAGGTACATACGGAGGACGGCCAAGGTAACAACGAAGAGCCCACTGGACACTGCTCCGAAGACACACTTGAGGGGCTCTGATTCTGGGTTGACCACACCGAACCAGGAAACGGGGAGGCCGACGAAGAGAGAGAAGGAGCCGCCGGTGAGGATGAGACGAATGCAATAGCCAGGTAGGTCGCCGGCAGCCCAAGAGAAAGGGAAGGAGGTGGCGAGGCTCTGGTACTCGTTAATAGGCTGTTGATCGAGTGGCACGGGGCACTCCGTTTCCGGAGGTGTGCTCCCCCCGTTCCTGGAGGAGGAAGAAAAGGCTACTATTGTTAAGGAACTGGAATTCCGGTGCCGACTTGTTCTTCTAGGGTTCCTGGTGGAGGATTTTGTGTTTGATGAAAAGTAAGAGGTGGTTGGAATAGGCGATGGGGAACAAAGGGGAACCCTTGCTGGAGGTTTTGCAGACAGTTGATGATGAACCACCACAGTAGCCATGGACCGGCACTGGCAGGATTCTGCTATTGTACTGAACTCCGTTCGTCTGCACTCTGCACTACCAAATAAAGTAAACGCCGAATATTATATTCTTCTCAAAACACCCAAGTCGTCAATTCCTCCTCTTATAATTGGGTAGGGTGGGGTCGCGTGGGTCCTTAGATGCTTTGATTGATTGAGTAATGAGTAGACCAGCAGAGCTTTAGAGGTGACGGGATCTGCTTTTCACGAATGGGCGCTTCACATGCACATCCACCGTGCATTGGGAACATCTTGCGTGAATAATAATAAATAAGTAAATGTATGATATGATGTGTGTGAGGCGCCAGGTGTCAGGAGCAGATCCGGTCTCGCTTTAGAAGCCGTCTCTCTTTGCAAAACACGCAAATCAAGGTAGGATACGTGTCGTTGATGTTCAAGAAAGGATTGGTTTGGTTGGTTGTAGATGTAAGAGTAGGACCGTAGGAGAAACAAGTTCTTGATTCTGACCTGGCCGTCCATCTAGTCTCAACAAAGTGTGATGTAAAAGATGTCTTGACAAACAAACTGACTGAGATATGAGATGAGAATAATAACGTAGATTGGTTCTAATTGCAAGCAACCCATTCCTTCTAGGAATAGCAAGTAGGAGTGTAGGACAAACCTCAGCACTGAGCAACAACTGGTTCAAGTCCGAATTCCCAAAAATAGCACAAATAAAGGTACGATCACTCTTCCTACAAATGAGATGTATTATCCAATTTGGCCATTTCATCACGGCACTAGGGAATAAGTTGCTTCTTTTGACAAGAACCGAGGAGCACCTCAACAGTCTCATCTCATCTGGAGAAGGTCAGGAACAGTCAACTTTGGTTTTCTTTTCATATTTTTTAGTTGCTGGATTTCTCTTCTTTCTCTTTTCATCTCCAGATTCCCTCTGCTGCTGTCACCTTCTTGGTTTCTTTTTTATCTTTTCTTTCTTTCTTGTAAATAATTGCTCAGTTGAAAATTCAAAGCAAAATAGTAATATAAAATTTAGCTTCTAGCTTATCAATTTAATGGTAAATGGTGGAAATTCAAGTAGCTAAGAAAAAATACCTTGCTTTAATATTACAAGATGATAATGTGGATGAAAGCATTTTTATTTGAAGATCAACAGATTTACTACACATACACACGCACGCACGCAGGTTTTTAACACAACAAAACATGAGGGAAACTTAAAAATATCACTTGGAGAGTAAGGGAAAACGTCTTTTGCATTCCCATATTCTTCCTCCATTTCCTTTTTCTTCATTCACAACAATTATCGACAGAGGTCAGATGTGTACAATTTCAAAAGCTGCCAAGCTTCCATGAATTATATCCCCCCACCCCACCCCAGAACAGAAATAATAAATTATATACTGTTCCTTCTTTTTTTCCTCCCTAAATTTTGTAACAACTAATCTATTATTCCCTAGTTTTCTACCTAATAGTGGATACAGACACAACATTCCTGTGGCATTGAACCCCCCACTGCACTTCGCGCAGTTGCTGGAACGGAGGAAGTCCACAGCATCAGACCGCCCATTCTTGTTTCTGTATTGTGGTCCCCACTTCGAATGAACCAACAACTCCATATTCAGTCTTCTGCTTTTTCCTTTTTCTTTTTATTTCCCTTTACTTTTTTTTTTTTGGTGTTTCTGTTTGTCAAATGGATTCTGCAACAAGTGTTTATGCTGCACATGCTCTTTGAGCCTGGGTACAAGTCCTACAAATAGTGCCAATCTCGAGCCGCTTCCTCTTCCATTTGGATTTAGATCTTATGGTTTCTCAACAACTAAACGCTGTAGACGCTTAAGAGGAGTCAAAAGCTGTGAGAAAGAAGGCCGCAATTCTGCTTCACTGCACAACAACAGAATTTTAATACCGATGAAAACTAGCAAACGGATATCCATGAATACGATTGTTGAGCATGAAGCCTATGAGTACTTCTAAAACTTTTTTGACAAGTGAGTACTTCTAAAACTTAATACCTAACATAACTATCTGGAAATAAAACATTCCTAATGTTGGCGACATACCTCTGCCAACAATCACATATTATCTGCCTGACCGCTGGGTCCACTTCTTCTGGTATATCAAGGCGTCTATTCTGGAACCCTACAGCTCCAACCACCTGCATAGGGTTCATCCCACTCCATGGCATACGCAAAGTAGCCAATTCCCACAATATAACACCAAAGCTATATACATCACATCTGCAAGCAGGTCAATCCAATTCTGTTAGAAAATCATCATCATCATCATCATCATCATCTATGCCTTATCCCAACTATATGGGGTCGGCTAATTCCGTTGGTAAATGCAAAAAATATTTTAATGTAGAGCACCGCTACCAAAGTATCAAATGAGTTTTTTTTATTAAAGAAACGTAGGGATTTACACCTCTGGTGTTTGCAAAGGATAAAAAGGAAAAAAGTTAAGATTCAACTCACTTCTCATTGGATCTTTCATTCCTCAGAACTTCTGGTGCCATCCATTCTGGCTGCAACACAATAATCAACTGTCAAAATAATTGATACAATAAAGAGACACTGAAAACTTTTCCAACCAACACATTATGAAATGTATGTAGCATCTAATTGTACAAAGAAAACATCCATTTCTAGAGCAAGATGTGAAATTTCCATTAACCTATAATGCCCAGATACCGATACAGATACGGACACTGATAAAGAAAAGAAGGATACAACTCTCCATTTCCTAAAATCAACATGGATATGGTTCTGAGGGTGGCCACTTTGTGCAGAAAAATGCCAAATGTCAAAAGCATATACAGTATACCCTTCCTGAGACTCCAGAGCTGCAACCAACATTAGGTAATGGCCTGGACATGGATATGGTTCTGAGGGCGGCCACAATATCCAAAAATCAACACACTTCATATAGTCTAAAATGTTGAATGTAAGATAGAAGATATATGGACAGTTGCTTCTCGAGTGTTCATAAAGATGATTACCCGACCAAGCTTACATATACAAATACATATTACATGCATGTTTGAAGAGTGTCAGTTTGAAAACATGGCACTTTTTCAGCACACAGATCATGGAGTGAGGGAAAAAAAGTAGAGAAACTATAATTGAGAATGTGAATATGTGTTAGTTGAAAGCAACACAAACAGACACATCACTCTTGCAGGGAAAAACTTTGGATATTTGGGCCTTTGGGGGCTTCCTGAACATGACATATTACCCCACTCCGCCCCTTGTTTGTCTTTTTAATTAAGATAATATTGATTGCAATTATCATTTTTACTCCAGACTCGTGTTAACATGTCATGCACAATGAAGATTTAAAACAACCCAGGCTGTTTTTCCGAACAGCCAAAGTTTTCTTGCAACCCAGATAATAAAAGAGCTATACCAGAGCATAGTTGTCAAGGCGACTAGGCGCTTTTCAAAGAGCGCCCCACCCAAACACCACATGTTTTGCGCACTAGGCGCCCGCCCAGAGACTTAAGCGGGTGCCTAGGTGCCTGGGCGGGCGCCTACATGCATCTAAAAAAAATATTTTGTTTTAAATTTATTAAATTTGATATTTCAGTAGTTGTTGTATTCTTTTAAAATAAACCTGTTACATTGTATCATTTTAGTATTAAGAGAACTATACGTTGTATCATTTTAGTATCTCTATTTTCTTTTCTAAACCCTTGTATCACAAGGGTTTTGGTTCGACTGGAGAGGGAGGAGAACTGAACAGGTGAACACTGCAAGCTCGAGTAGCCCAGCTCCATTTCACCTTAGTTCGAGCAGGTAAGTTGATAACTTCAGTTCTTCTTTTCCAGATTTCAGAGTTTCAGACTTTTTTTCCTTTTTTTTTCGTAAAAAAAGAGGCTCCGCCAGTCCTCCCTTTCTTCTTCTTCATCTCAGATTTCAGTCGAAAAAACAGGGGCTCGCCAGTCCTTTTCTTTTTTTCGAAAAAACAGGGGCTGAGCCCCTATACTCCTCAGTCCTCCCTTTCTCCACTTCTTCCACCCTATGAGTCCAATTGTTCTCAGTCAGTCACTCTCACTCTCTCAGTCGTCAGTCCGCCCGATGAGTCCATTTTTTTGTTTTGAAAAAAACAGGGGCTCCGCTCTCAATCAGTATTTCAGTCATGATTCACACTTGAATCATCTCAGTTTTTAACAGCCTAAGCTGCCAAACCTACTCTTCTTCTCTTCTTCAATTCTTTTCTAGTCTCTTCTTTAATTCTTCTTCTTCTAATTCAATTTTTTTTTATATCATTAATATATATGATTATATAGCTGATTTTTTTATATGGATGAACTACATGGCTGAAACTTGATTCAGTGATTGTATGGCTGAATTGGATTCTCTTCTTCAAATGTTTTTTTATGGCTGAATTACATGTCTGATAATAGTTGGTTTAGACTCCTTTTTATTGATAATATTTTATATTTTTAGCTTTTTATATGAAATTTATACTCATTTTAATAATTTATAGTGTTAATAGTTAGTGTACATGATTGCTAGTTAGCGCTCAAAACCAATAAAATGACTTAGAAAAGCATATACAAAGTAAAAACTCAATAAAACAAACATTTTAAAACTCCAGCGCCTAGGTGCCCTGTGGTCGCCTCCTAGGTGCCTTGAAAACTATGACCAGATTACATTTTGGTGTGGGGTATTACCGTCCCAGCTGTAGATTTTGAAGACAGGAAAGTGTGGTGCTTCAAACGTGACAAGCCAAAATCACAAACCTACAAAAATATGCAACCAAGATATCAGCAAATTTCCACCATTCAAACCCAGCTG
>NW_010729102.1:5186170-5307730 GCF_000365185.1 Nelumbo nucifera | reverse complement strand
ATTCCTCTTGGTCCCGCTACTGTTTCAGTTCCCATTGATCCTACTAACTCTGTTACAGATAACCTTGATCTCCCTATTGCTCTCAAAAAAGGGAAAAGAAAGTGCACTGCTCATTGTATTCCACAGTACTTATCCTACAGTGGACTTTCCCCTTCCTACCATGCTTTTCTCTCCTCTCTTGATTCAATGTCTATACCCAAGGGTGTTAGTGAGGCTATCTCCAAACCTAGGTGGAAGATAGCTATGCAGGAAGAGATGGCAGCTTTAATTAAGAATCAGACATGGAAAATTGTGGATTTACCAGAAGGCAAGGAGACAGTTGGATGCAAATGGGTTTACACAGTAAAATATAAGGCAGATGGAAGTATAGAAAGGTACAAGGCAAGACTTGTTGCAAAAGGGTACACACAGACCTATGGCATTGATTACTTAGAGACCTTTGCGTCAGTTGCAAAGATGACCTCTGTTCGGATACTTCTTTCTCTTGTTGCCTCATACTCTTGGCCCTTGTTTCAACTTGATGTGAAGAATGTTTTCCTAAATGGGGATCTGCAAGAAGAAGTGTATATGGATCTTCTTACTGGTTTTTACAATGATACTGAAAAGGGAAAGGTATGCAGGCTTAAGAAGTTACTTTATGGCTTGAAATAATCTCCTAGAGCATGGTTTGACAAATTCAGACAGGCCTTGATTGCTTTTGGCTACACTCAGACTCAATCCGATCACACCTTGTTTGTGAAGCGAAGGGGATCTTTGGTGTGAGTCCTAATTGTTTATGTGGATGATATTGTTGTCACCGGGAATGATCTGAGTGAGATTGATGGTCTGAAAAGGAACCTACATAAAGAATTTGAAATTAAGGATCTTGGAGAATTGAGATACTTCTTAGGCATTGAAGTTGCAAGATCAAAACATGGAATTTTTATCTCACAAAGAAAGTATGTCTTGGATCTTCTTCAAGAGACAGGGAAGCTTGGAACAAAGGCAATCAACACCCCTATTGATCAAAACCATAAAATCAATGCATCAGAAGGTGAACCAGTAAAGGACATTGGGAGATRTCRGAGACTTRTGGGTCGRCTGCTATAMTTGTGTATGACAAGACCAGACATCTCCTATGTAGTAAGTGTAGTAAGTCAATACATGCATGCTCCACGAGTCCAGCATTGGGAGGCAGTTGACAGGATTCTTGCTTATCTGAAGGGACACCCAGGCAGAGGCATATTGTTTACTAATCATGGCTAGTTGAAGCTAGAGGCTTATACAGATGTAGATTGGGCAGGATGTCTTGATGACAAGAGATCAACTTCAGGAGTGTGCACCCTAGTTGGGGGTAACCTTGTCTCATGGAAGAGTAAGAAACAAACAGTGGTGGCAAGATCAAGTGCTGAAGCCGAATACAGGGTCATGGCACATGGAGTTTCAGAACTTCTCTGGATTTGTTCCCTGTTAGAAGAAATTGGTATACAAGCAGAAGAACCTATGATGTTATACTATGATAACCAGGCAGCAATTAACATTGCCCATAACTTAGTCCAGCATGACCGAACTAAGCACATTGAAGTGGATAGACATTTTATCAAAGAAAGGGTAACTTCTGGAGAAGTTTGTCTTCCATACATTACTTCTGATCTGCAGCTCGCTGATGTTCTCACAAARGGCRTTGCAAAGAACAAGCTGGAGCATGATCTACGCAAGTTGGGAATGTGTGACATTTACTCCCAACTTGAGGGGGAGTGTTGAGTTGGTCTGGTTTGTTTTTATTTAGTTAGGAAGTTGTTGGGCTTTAGGCCCATTAGTTTATGTATTTTTAAGTTGTGATTGTTCAGCTTTTAGTAGCCACCCTACTAAGGGCATCCTTGTAATATCTCATCTTTTTAAGTTAAGTATAAATATAGAGGGGGGCGGCTAGGGTTAATTTCACAATCCTGGTTGATTTCCTACTCTCTTCTTCTTCTCATTTCTTCTATACTACCTTCCACTTACTAATCTCCTGTCCATTTGTAGTTGCCATTTGGAAGTTCTTCTTCTCACTTTTGGGTATAGGCGGAACCCCCAAGAAATGTAGTAAGTCATTTTTAAGAATCATCCTCCCCCCCCCCCCTCCACCAAATAAAAGAGGAAAAATCCTGTGGAGGTGTACAAGGGTTACCATCTTATAGATAATTTGGGAAGTAAAGAACACCAGATTTTTCAAAAGTACAGACCAATCTAAAGAGGTGCTGATAGAAAATATGGTGGCTCACTGGGCTACATCTCTAAGAGTTTTTTATTGTTCCCTCACCTAACCACATTAAATTAAACTTAGATGAGTGCTGTTTGGGTAGCCTTAGACCATATAGGTAGAGTATTCAGAAGTATTACCCCTCTCTTTTCTTAATGAATTCAGTAACTTTTCTCAAGAAAATGTATTCAGAAATAACTGAGGGAGCATCATCACAAGGATTAAAATTAGCTAAAACATTTGATCTTGGGGACATCAATAGTGGAACGGACTCACGGACAACTGCAAGCTGGCTTAAAAATAGAGTGATTGCAACCCTATAAAACAACCCACTAACATATGGAAAAATAGAGGCTACCTCCAAGGTCTACTACCTTACTATGACAATCAAAATCCGCTAAGGTGGCCTAATGTGTGTTGTGCGTGTTCACATGGACTACTATCTTACCAAGACAAGTTAGTAATATCGAGCTAGCCTGACATGTTAAGCAATTGGTTCAAGTGAAAAATCAAATCACCCCATGAGTGCATGCACATGCCTGGTTGATTTGGTTCATGAGTTAACATAGTGACAACACTTTCTTGCAACCTTACAAAATATAAGACAGAAATTCTAACAATCAAGGGTAAAACCAAATAACCCAATGAGCGATTGCCTTTCCTTCTAACCCAAATGACATAAAAATAACTCTCTAACAAATGGAAAAGTAGAGGCTACCTCCCAAGGTCTCTTACCTTACTATGAGAATTAAGAACAGCTAAGCTAGCCTAATATGTGTTGTGTGCACCCACATGGTCTACAATCATACCAACACAAGTTATAATTTCATAAATCAAATTACTTTTAGGGAATACATGATACATCAATGCATAATACCTGATGAGTGCTTAACTTTACCGTTTTCAAAAAAAAAAAAAAAAAAAAAAAAAATAGAAGATGGACAAATATGCAGACATTGTAGTTTGCCATTTGAATTTCTTACTTTGTCCTAAATTTTGTGCTTTTCCTTTTCCATCTTTTCCCTTTTACTTCATTGTTTGTATAGTACACACCGGGGAGGGGAGCGAGGGGGAGAGAGAAACAGAGAGATCAGAACCCAAATAATTTAAACAAGCAGCTGATTAAACCTTGATGACTGCTCCAAATCATGATACATTTTCAATATCAAGTAATTTTCACCACCAAAAATTGATAACATTCACTTTTCTGTTTGGGTGGGGTGGGGGGTAAGTAAAATACTATGCATTGTTCAGTAACACAAGAAGAATCTTGTTTTAGTAGGGTAACTTGCTCAACTCTTTAGGATTAAGCATTTAACCAGTAAACGAAATGCAGATTAGGTAATTTTGGAAAACCAATAAATTGGTAAGGAAGAAAGCATATACATGATTAAACTTCATCAGAACAACTTCATAGATGGAGGGTGGGGTTTGGTAAAACACTACTCATTGTTTAGTAACATGAGAATAATTTTATTTTAGTTGGGTAGTTAACTTGCTTAACTCTTTGAGGATTTTTTTTTGTAGTCAAACTCTTTAGGATTAAGCATTTAACTGAGAAATGAAATGCAGTCTAGTTAATTTTCAAAAACCAATGAAGTGATAAGGAAGAAAGTGTATGCATGATACTTCATGATTCAACTACATTAGAACAACTTCACAGAATTAGTTACTAGATCCTTACCAAGACCGATCCGTTCACCAATCTGAAGATCCTCCCATGGAATCTCCCATTCAGCAACCTCATCAAGCTGTAGGTTAACTCTCTCACGGTCAACAATATATTGGTCATTAATGGCCGTTTCCATTAATTTCACAAGAGATCCTTGGGCATTTTGTGGATGCTCTTGCAAAGAAATACTGCCTGTAGTTTCCGCATTATTTGCAATTCTTCCCACATTTCCCTTATTGCCTTCAGGAGCGGCACTGGTTAATATATTTTGAAGTTTCTTTTCGTGGGAATTATCTGGGTGTGACAGTGAAGATTCTTGAATTTGTTCTCCATACGGAGTTCTTGTAACTGCACATGACTTAACAGCCATACAATCAGTGTGAATCATTTCTTTAACTTCATTGTCAATCAAAATAAAACCCTCACTTGTAGACTGATGATCTGAGCAATCACAACCTGGTTTACTTGTAGATGAACTAGCAGTTGGCATCCAAAGTTGAACATCTGAAGAAATATTTGCATCTTGTTTTTGTTCTTCTGTCATATTCCAAACAGAACTTTTTTGCTTATTTTCATAAACAACATGATTTAAGGATTCCACTTCAACAAAGGGTACAATTGCATGCTCGGTGCTTGAGGGAAGCTTATTAAGATAACATTGAGTTTCATCATGAATTTTTTCCCCCTTAACAAAATGGCTTCTGACAAGTGCTCTACATCCTTCTGGATCCTGGGTTGAAATATCAGAAAACAAATCTGGAGGTGGTGATGCACCACTCTCTAACAAAACAGCATGCAATTTCTGTGCAAACTCCGGGTTTTGTGCTGCAGTGGTTACATATTTAGAAACATATTTGACTTTCATCCTTTGGGCAGATGAAGCTTTTTCACCTGTTCCTGATGGGCTTTTGTGTGATCCATATAAAGAAGGAAGGAGCTTCCCAAATTCATATTCAAATCTCTCAGTTTGACTTTCTTCAATAGAACTGTCATTGTCCCCCTTCACTTGAATGACACTAGATGCTTCATTAGAACCTAAAATACCAGTTTGTGAACTACAACCAGGATCAAATGGAATTCCTCCTGACACCTGGTTGCCATTTTCAGACTGACAGTTGATCTTGTCACGCGTGAAATATGAATCATTTATACTGTCTGAAGTGCTTACAGAGCTCACTACATTCAACCCAGAGTTTTGAATATGGCCACTAGGTACCTCAGCAGGAATTAGAGTGCCTGGAGCCCCCATTAGATCAATTATGTACTCACTGCATTATTCATACAAAGGATTAGCATTATAATTCATTTTACTCATGAATTTTGACATTAAAGGTCTTCTATTTAGTGAAGCACTAGAAAAGGTTGGATAAAGGCACTGTAATAGGATGGCAATTAAGAGCACAAAGCATATTCTGCTTGACCACCCTCACCAAAATAACTTTGGAGAGCTTTTCATCCTACTCAACAGATGATATCATAAGAAAATGGAAAGAAGTGGCAAGGAACTCAATGAGAAAGGCTTTGACATGCAGAGAATGGACAACATCAAAGAGAGGGTTTATAAAGCTCAATTTTTTATGGGAATAGTTTGGGAAATTCAGGGCCTTTAGGCATTGGAGGGATTTTCAGAAATAAGGAAGGCAATATTCTACATTTCTACCACTGTTTTCAGCACTGATTAGTTTAGGCGATTCTCAAGGACTGAAGTAATAGTGGTCTTGGAAGGAGTACAGAGGGCAAGGGTGATGTGCTGAAACAGGTCAACTACTGAAGGTGATTCAAGGACAGTGATTAGATAGTTGCAAAAAGGTAGGTGCAGCTCTTTGGGCTTATAGAAATGAAATGAAGAAGCTCAGATGGTTAACTAGAAATATGGAAGTGAGAGTCCAATGGGTTCAAAGAGATGCAAATAGTATGGCCAATACACTAGCAAAACAGGGGGTGGGGAGACAGCAATCTTTTCGGGCAAGTTTGTAATCTTGTATTGATAATAGGCTAGAGGAACTTTTTATCACCATAACAGGTGGTTGTAACAGTTGTTGAACTTTTTATCTCCCCACTTATACTACCATTTTTTATTGGAAATGCCAACTTCATTAAAGAACTTTTAAAGTACAGAAGTCAACCCCTAGTAGAGGAAGTTGAAACAACAAACAGAATACATTACAGCTTCTAACCCACTTATACTACCACCACAAAAATAGTTCCTAAAAATTAGTACTAAGAAACATTATATTGATGCAACAATGAAGGACAGGATTCATGCTTCTGGCCCAACATTGGTGGGGTAAGGTAGAAATAATTATGACTAGTTGGTACCATTAGTTGATGATGAGACATCACCACTAATCCCACATTGGTAAGATAAGGCAGATAATTATCATGAATGGTTTGAAGTGCCAGTTAGTAACAGAAAGAGACATCACCTTTCATAATCAATTTTAATCAAGTTCACAGCTCCCTCATCAGTACCCGTATAGTAGCTCCCTTTCACTAGCCTACATGGAAGATTGATCCGATCAGCTAGTACCTATCACGAGAAGTATGGAGCCATTCAATGCTTTTGTTGAAAAAGTCACCAAAAGGATCATAAATATGTAAAATAATCAGAAATCTTATTAATTTGAGTGATTTTTTTGGCAATAAAACAAAATTTATTAAAAAAGAAGACTACAGGAAAGGTTACCAGAAGTCATCCGAGAGAGAAGAAAAACACCTATAAATTCCCCATACAAACTTCTACTTATGCAAGATCAAAAAAAAAAACAGACAATAATAAATAGACCCTTTTACCAACTAAAAAAAATAAAACAGAGCACCAAACGTGACCAACCAAAAACATAACAAAAACCACAAGGAATTCCAGAGGAAACAATTATCTACTTCTTCTTAAGAGCTTTCTTTCATTTCATCATCTATTAATTTGAATGATCTCTCATGTATGAGCACTAAGAAAAGAAGAGGCAGTTCAATTAAATTCATCATTTATTGTTCTTTTTTTCCACAATTTAGTTATTCTCAGATGACAACAACATGCTTCTTTACTGATGGATAAATGAATAAATCCGTTTATTTGACTGGATTTAAACCAAAAGACAATAAAGAAAACTAAAAGAAGTTCGTCATTCCAACCATGCAAATTTGTGCTCTGCCTGATTGCATTGTTTTATAAGAAATAATAAGTATATTGCATTGATGCAAGGTAAATAAGAAAAATTAGAGAAACCATCATAACAACATCTTCTAAAACCTACTGGATCCCCTCTAGAAAACATAAATATCCTTATTAAACTGATGAATTTCCCTGACAAAGCTCAATTCTTGTCACAACCACTTTGCTATGCTAACTGCTATGGAGCTGGCTGATCTTGGAACAAAAAGGAATGAAGAGTTCACTAGATGGAAATTGTCCACTTCTTTCTTTCCTTGTTCAATGAGAGTGAAACTTGGGCTGACTATGGAGCAGGAAACAACTTACAGATAGACTTCAACATCGGCCAACACCGTGGCTGAGAGTTTAATCAAACAGGGAGCAAAGAGAAATCATTGTATTGGGGATTGATTCCCCAAGGTGAAAATTTGTAAAATGTACAAAGGGGGAGAATAGCTAAACTTTTTTTTTTTTTTGATAATTAGGGAGGACAGCTAAACTTTTATTTTTTGATAATTAGGGAGGATAGTTAAACTTGGCAACCAATTAAGATTATTCTATGGACAGCTTCAAGGCAGAGTTTTTTTTTTCTCCCAAATTTCCAAAAGAGAATATTTTACAAATGTTGACAGCTAAAGGGGCTGGATGGATCTAATACAGTTGCATCACATAGAAACTTTTTCATGCATCTGATGAAGTGGGACCAATGAATCATATGGAACCTACAAAATAATCCACCTTTCTTACTAGTATATTTTGGTGTTCCATCAGGTCCTTGCCCTTCTTTAAGGTCATGTCTCTGTAACCCCCTAAACTTGGATAGGCTATTTAAGCAGAGGTTGACTTTCCTATTGGCATTGTATGGCTAAAAAGGTTAGCAAGTGAAGGAGTAGACAGCACTGGTTGTTATTTATCAAAAAAAAAAAAAAGTAGACAGCACTGGTCATGCAATTCACAAGACTGACAAGAAAACCTGGAAGGAACTGGGCATCAGTAGAGGGAGAAGCAGAGAGAGAGAGAGGTTGATATGTTGAAAGGAAATGGAATTTCCACCTAAATCCCTAAGAGGATCTAATAGAAGCACTAGAGGCAGAGCAAAAATGGCAGAGGTAAGAAATAGATTTGTTCAGGGTCTACAGGTCAGTTGTGGGATTGTATGTGGGAATTTGGGATTAGCTTTGACTGTAATAAGCAGGTAGTCTCTTGGTGTTCGCTTGTAGTTACATCTTGCAGTTTCTGGTAGATTCTGCTTGGGCCACAAAGCTTGCACAGTTTTTGTTCTTATTTTTTTTCTTTTTAATACAAAGTTTTACTTTAGTATAAAAAATTTGTTGCGTGGTTTATGGAAATATGGAAGTACTTTTAGTTCATCAAAGAAACTAGGTATTGGCATCTAGGTTGAACATCTACTTGCAACAGATGACTAAGATAACCCATTCCTCATTTGATTCCCATGCAAAGAGCAGAGAAATAAGATCTAAAAAGCTTTGATCCTTTTCTCTATGTAACTAGTTTGGTTGTGGCTGCTTTTTTGTCTTTTTCATAGCCGCTGGTTTCTCTGGCCTAGTATCCTGCCCTTGGTGCCCAAACTGTCTAAGTTGGGGGCTTATTCTGGTCAAAACTGCCTTAGACAACTTTGAACCAAATGAATGAATTACAACTGATAAAATCTGGAAACCATAAATTCCTTCCTACTAAAGTTGGTTCACCAAAAGATATACAAGTAACATATATAATATTACATGCATGATTTCTCATTTGCATAAACATACCCATATTCATATATTCATATCTTTTGAACTTAAGCATTCCGGAGCCTCTCCAACTTTGAAATCCACCAGTCACAATCCAATTTCCAGTTCTGGGAAAGTATGGCCTGTCATGGAGTGTTCTTTAGGTATCACACTTTATCGTTTTCAATAAAATTCCCTTCTAACTAAGAAAAGGTGGGCATTATTTTAACTTCCAAGTGGGTAGAAATAGCATTGAGTGAAAACTGGAAGTCTCAGTCTTACAATATCTATCTTAACTTCTGGTTGTCCTGCAAGCTTCCTCTAGCATTGTGGAGTATGTTCTTAATCTGAATTTTGGTCTTTGTATTCGGGTGATGACTTGTCACCTCCTGCTGTAACTTCTTTTTCCCTTTAATAAAATTTTTATTTTTACTTATAAAAAATTGAATAATAGAGTTCTGGGGTGGGTGGCATGTATCAGGTTTGCTGTATTTTTCTTTTTCTTGGCTTCCTTGATTGAAAAAGAAAATAAAAATCTGACCCCCAAAAGGCATGATGCAGCATCACATCAGTCAAACTGGCCCAACCCAATT
This sequence comes from Nelumbo nucifera, assembly GCF_000365185.1. The sequence goes on along the minus strand of NW_010729102.1, from coordinate 5,298,357 downwards.
TAGGTTAGGACTAGGTAAATTAGACTAAATCACTGATAAAATTTGGTCTAGCAACTGGGTGGATAAATGGCTGGACCAGGTTGTGTATTTAATGTGAAATATGGGGATTCCTTGGACACATTGACTACTTCTGAACAACATTTTTTCAACTCAAGCTTCTTCTGCCAGCTTATTTGCATTGTCACATAATGGCAACTCACCAACCAGACACAAAAGGAACCACATTTAACAGAAATATCCTAAACAGCTTTGCCTATACACAAGGAAACAGATTGGGCATTCATGCGATCAAGAGAAATGGAAAAACGGTCCAGCTCACATTTTGCTTCTTTTGAATATTAACTTTAAAAGGCCATTTGTTTCACAAATTATAGAATGTATAGAAAGCTCATTATAATGTTTCTACCAAAATCATCCAAGATAATAGCATAAGTATGATATGATCTACAGCATGACTACATCAACAATGCTAGAATAGATGAACATGACTCGTACAAGCTTTGAGATAAAAGGTATCGGTTTAATACACTCATTGCCTCTTACCATTTACTAAGCAGTCAATGCAAGAAAAAATAATTCAATGAAGGTAAATAACATGATTACAGCATTACACCCAAAATATTTTGGTGTGCATATGTGTGTGTGAGAAAAGCAAGTTGAGTCCAACCTTAAAAAGCAAAGCCCTGTGACGTGAAAGTCCAACATCAAGGCAGCCAAGGGGAAGAACGATTGTTTTTAGCGAATTGCGTAGCTCATTACTTCTAGCTGTCCACCTTCTTAACATTACATCAGCATCACCAACTGGACCACCCATGGTATTAGCAACAAGATCAGCAATCTTCTGGACCAGACCGCTTAAAATTTGACCAAGCTTTGCAGCTTGGCATTCCAAAGCTATAGAATCTGCTCTTCTCTCGAGCTGTTGCAGTATGGGATCAACAGAACGGTTTACCAGAATCACTTCATAATCAGTGCTATCTGAAACGGCTGTTGCTTGAAGATCAACCAGCAATGGCATTTTCCCTTGTAAATTTGAATTTGTGGAGATGCCATAGACATCATAAAACCCATCCATCACTTTATCATCATAATTTACAACATTGTAGTTCTGCGAAGAAAAAAAATGCAATTTCCACATTGTTTACCCATATAGAAGTTGACAATATCTTCACCCTTCAAAAGAGAAAGTGGGCAATAAAGAAAGAGAGAAAACACAGTAGGAGACAGGTAAGGAAGATGGAGAGAGAAAAAAAGGTTCTAGGTTTGGATGAGATGGATAGGTCAGCTTATTTCATGTGCATATCCATCATTTATATAAAACATTTTTTTTTATAATCTTATGTAAATAAATTGTGTTTTCCCTTTTAAGTTTTGCGAGGAACATTTTAGAACAAGAAGAGGAGATCCAAGAAGTGACAAACTTGTTCATATGCAACAAAAGGCCATAGAGATAGAGGGTATTGGTCTGAAAGAACAGAAAACCCTAAAGAGAAAAGAGAAATGCCTATAACAATGTGAATTTGGTATTTATTGCATTAGCAAAGAATGTGGAATAGATAGAATAGAATGGAAAGATGGAATAAATGATTTTTGTACAAAAGCTAATACTAGACAATGGGGAAGTGACGTAAGTCTTGTGCAAAATTGCTCCTGTTCATTTGGTCATTACTTGATTATAGAAAGGTCAATGTATAATACAACACTTGCCCCATTACCATATTTGACTAAAGGACCAAATCGCCCAAGTGCATAATGAAGAGATGATTTCATAACAGAAAAGGTGAACCTTAAATAATCAAGCTTCAAATTCAGGCTGCTTTTCCCCAATAATGAAACATAGGCAATGCATACGATCGGAAAACACAAAGAAATTATCTGCCAGAACATACCAAAATCACTCCAAATAAACATTCTTTTTACACAGTTTCCGAATTTCAACTCTTCTGGTTTGTACCCAAATCAACCACTTATACAATGGGAAAGAAATGCTCAAGCTGCAATTTCAATTCGAACATAGACACACACTAAAGCCAACTCAATATGCAAGACAGAAGAAGCTCCAATAAGCGAATCAATGAGATCCAGAAGTCATAACTCCAGTTAATTGACCCCTAATTCCTCTGCATAATCACTTCACATCACTAAAACCACAAACCGAGAGAGAGATACGTACCCAATACTGGAGCGAGAGAAGCTCAACAAGGGTTTCATCAGCAGCCACAGAAGAACAGCCCAGACTAATCCTCTTGGCGGCCTTGATCTGAGCCGATTCTGGGTCCTCGCGCGCATCGGGATCCGATGCACTAATTGCCAAAGCGAGCTGCACCTGAAACTCCTCTTCGAAGAAATTGAAATCAACAGAACTCTCCGCAGACGCAGCAGCAGAAACAGCACCGGTCGTCCTGTCGGCTGCATCGCCAACTCTATTCCTCGCAAATGTCGAACCCGTCGACGACGAATGAGATGCAGAAGCAGAAGACGGCAACGATGGCGGAGAAGGACTATTGTTAGCACGGCTTCCGCCTAACCTGTGATGCTCGTTGACGCTCCCTCCGATGTGGAGTTTGCGCAGTAGATGCTTCATCCTGGACATTGATCACGTCGCATCAAATCAATTGCCAACTCTCTCTCTCTCTTAAGTCTTAACCTACACCCACTTCCACTGCCACTCCCTGAAAGCAGATTCTCTTAATATGCGCACACCTTCATCGTCAGGCTTCCACCCAGTGGAATTTAATTAACTGCTCCCCCTTCCCTCCAAGTATTACCAGTGGAGAGAGAGAGAATAATAATTTATAAATTTAACTCTTCTTATTTGTAGAAAGAAATTGCAACATGGGCTTACCCTCCACCATTTTCCACTGGACCTTCTTCACCCATGGAGTCGGGAATGGAACCAGCATTGGATTGATAATTTGGTGGGCCACATCCAACTTGTTTGTTTGATTGTTGGGTTTATTTGCAAATTCATCAATTATAAGCATTCAGGGTGGCCCAGTAAAAATGGGTTGCAGTAAATGAGCTAGGGTTCTTGTATTACTGAATGAAATGGACCTACCCATTCCCACCCATAATGAGATTGGTGTGGAATCCACATCTTTGGTATTTGGTATTTCTATATATAAAGAAAGAAGAGGATGAATGTGAAGGTGATGGGTAAATGGCAACAAGACAGCCTGTGAATGGTGAGGTGAATTGACTTCACTTCTTTCCTTCCATCTTTCTTTCTATGATTAAGGCTTGTCAACCAACCAAAACTAGCAACATGTTTGTTATAACCCCATGATTCCTCCTATCCTGTTTTATTTCTCTCTCTCTCTCTTTTTTTAAGTGGATTGCTGCCTCATTCCTGTGCATTTCTGGGTGAATCATCACTCATCATTAAGTAAATGGATAAATCTCTTCTAAGCTTTTTGGTCCAGGCATGCCCATTATAGCATAAATCCATTAAGGCCCACGGTTGAACCCAGACCGAGAGTTTAATATTTAGGTAGGGGAAATGGGGTACGGCCACAAGGCCCACAACCACAAGAAATGGTTGGCAAAGTTTGATCCAAACTCATTTAGTGGAAGTAAATCGACAATGACGAACCCAGACGCAGGCAGGCTGGCTGGGTCTATTAAGACCCATTAGATCGATCAGCCCAACGCTTGTAGCCTTTTTTGAATTAATTATAGTCTAGATTGTAAATTCATTCATGTCCACCTCATACAGAGTCACTAAACGCCTTTTTAGTTTTAGTGCCACACACACTTTCTAGGCTTTGAAGTCGCAAAAAGGACTTTGTTTTCACGTTCAACTTTACCTACCTACGCATTTGTGCTGTAACTAACTAATTCGAGAAGAAGTATGCATGTAATGGGCGTTTGGTAGTTTGGTTGTGCTTTAAAAGAATGTTTAATGAGTTTCATGTCTTCTAAAACTAATTTATCTATAAAATATCTACAATACCAAACACCCCCGTAATGAATTTTGGCATAAAATAAGACAACTTTAGGCTCACCAACAGAAATCTATATTGTTTTGTCATCCATTTCATTTGGTTGTTGAAATTTGAGATAGGTTTTTGAATGAATCTCTAAACTAAGGGTTTGCTCAGCAATACGGTTGGTTGGTTTTGTGTTTTTTTTTTAACAAAAACTACCACATCGGTAAAATTAACAAAAACAATATAATTTTGTTGTTGTGAAAATTGTTTTTGTTTTCAAAAACAAAATCAACCATATTGTCGAACACCTCCAAGGACTATTAAGATCAAAAGAAAGGAAAACCATTTCGACTTTGATCTAAATAATCTAACTTCCCTTCATGATTCAACTGCTAGAAAAGAAACAACAGTTTTTGTAGGAGAATCTGAAGAAAAACATGAAAATTGCATGTCAGAGTTAGATTGTGAGTAAAGTAGGAAGTAAAATGATGTGGTCCTCAATTCATGTAAAAGAGAGTGCATGTGACCTTGACTTTTAGGGAAGAGTAAAATAGGAATTAAAATCCTGGGATGCAATTCTTTTTCTTTTTTTTTACCGTTAACGAGTGCATATGTGACAGTGTTAGGAATGGCAATGGGGTGGGTTCGGGGCAGGGATCATATTCTCTGTCCCCAACCTTGATCCCCATCGGGGATAAAAGTTGTCCTCCATCTTCAATCCCTGATAGGGACAGGTTTCTCTTGAGGGCCCAGATTTTCAAATTTTTTAATTAATAGTATTTTTTGAAAAATAAATTTATTTAAAATAAATAAATATTTTAAAATATATTTTGATATATAAAAATAATATAAATAATATATATAATCAAGGTTGGGGCGGGGTGGGGACCTCATTGCCCATCCCCGACCCCTAAACCCCAGTTGAGGATCCCTATTAATTCCCGTCACTGTCCCTGCCCCGTCAAAGCAATCCCCATCAAGTTGGGGAGGTTACCCGTTAGGGATGGGAAAATTGGCATCCCTACATAGAGTGCAAACCTTGCATCCGGTTCAGATTTTAACTTCAATAGTGGATTTGCCCCCTTCAATTAGGTAGTTGCATCTAAGCATGGTTTTCGAGCAGTCATTGACTTGGATGATTAGACCGTTCAACTTGAAAACTGTCCAAACAACCAGTTCCATTTTACCCTTAACCCATTCCTTGGCCAAAAACCATTGACTTGATCAACGACCCACTGACCTAAGCGATAGAACGTTGACTTGCTTGACTTAAACAATGGTTTTGACCATTTTTTATTCTATATTGGAATAGGCGGTCTATTAAAACCGAACCATCAAACCATTGACACAAAACCCAAACCCGGTGGCCGTTCCAGTTCCAAGTTGGTTTTTAAAATATTGCATCTAAGAGGCCCGTCCATAATGATTTGAAGGTTAAGTAAGAAGCAGAGAGAGGATTGCTGGATTGCATTAGCAGCCACAAGGGGAAGAGAAGACTGCAAGTTGAAGCCAGGTTACCCGAGTTAAATTTCAAATTTTCAATTACATAAAACTCCAATGTGCCAGCTATCCTATTGGTAAAGTCTCTAGTTGGGAGCCTTAGGAGGGCTACTCTGTTGTGTAGTCCATTGTCAATGGCAGTTCGGGTCTCCTACCCACATCTACCCACGTCTGCTGTGTATCTCCCATATTTGTTTATTATCATTCATGGAGATATATTTCCAATGTACGGCTGTAGTATATGGGTAGGAGATAAAATGTGGCTGATTAAGGGTCCACTTCTACTCATCTGTCTCCATTCAAAATAAATGTTTGGGGACAAGTAACATTCCATGGTAGCATGTAGGAAGAGTACCAAGTAAAATTGAGCGATAAAATAGAGAATCCCATCGTGAACAAACCACTCACCATTAGACCTGGGCACGGGCCAGGTTTCGGGCCTGACTTTATATTGTGTCGGATTAAAGCTTTGGGTTGAGTCCACTAAAATTTTAGCAAAAGTTATGCCTGAGCCCGGTTCATGAATAGGTCTATTCACCGTGAAGAAAGGCTTGGCTGTTTGGAAAAAGCAGACTGAACTGTTTGGGAGCTTTGATGGGTGAGGGGTAAAAGATTTATCTGCAATCTATAATTCTTTTAACCAAAAAGTCAAGTAAGCAACTGAGTGGGGTAACATGTCATGTGCAGAAACTTCCAAACAGCCCACACCGTTTTCTATCCAAACAGCCAACCTTTCCTCCTCATTATGGTTGTGCTTTTGTACCATTTGCTGTTTTTAGCTGAAATGAAATATTTTGGGTTGATCAAACAACTTGACAAACAACCCTTGCTTAAGGCTGTTTATAGCTGATATATGCAAAATCGGCTTCAATCACTGCAAGGCCCGTTCGAACAGCCTTCCGTACTTCTATGCCGTATTTCATGGGAGATATTCCCAATGTAAGGCTGTGATGGTTGTTCGAATGGGCCTTGCAGTGATTGAATCCCATTTCGATATATGCATACTATTTGATATTTCCTTTTTTGATATTTCTTTTTTTTTCATATAATTGGCCAAGAAAAGTGAAGTCTAATCCTTCGAGCTGAAATGACTCTCATATGTGATGTGACAATATAGATTTATCACCAATTTGTGTTGATCAATTCAAATTAAGGTAGAAACGACAATAGTACCAAAACACAAGCTAGATTATACAAAACATACATAGATTGACAGAAACCAGCCAAAACAATCCATGTCTTTGGGGAAGCAAATAAAGCCATTGATTTTGTTGCCAACTCAGGAGTAGATGATTTAAGGCTCCATTTGGTTTGTGGAAAGATTTGGGTGGGATGGGATGGGAAAGTGTACAAATTTACACTTTCATTGTTTGGTTTTATATATGGGAAAATAATGGGAAAAGCATTGTTCATCATCTCTTACCTTCAGACAGTGCCGCCAGAGACAGTAATTCAGACTAACAGGTAGCAGCAGACCATTCGGACTAAAATAAAACCTAATTTTCCTATTTGGAAGAAAAAGAAAAAGGAGGAAGAGGAATGACTATTCATCATCTCCTACCTTCAAACTAACAGGTACCAGCAGACTGAACCCCCATCTCTCTCCACTTCTAAATCTTACTCGCATATTCCTCTCCTCCCTCCATTCTCTTTTTTGTTAGTTAGTCCTCTGTCAAACGTCTCTATTAGCGGCGAGGGAAGAAGTACACCAGAGTACCAGAGTCGTTGGTGAAATCTCACTGAACCAGCTCCTACTTTTGGGTTCGAACGGGGAAGGGGAGGTAAGAGATTGCCAATGGTAATGGGGAAGGCATTGGCTCTCTCCCTCTGTTCGCCATCGCCGGTTGCCTCCTCTATTCATCATCGATGGTAACAGTGTTTCTCAAAATTTTCCACCGGGGTCGCATGGTTTTGGTGCAACCCCAAATCCACAATTTTTGGATTTGACATCCCACATTTTTCTCATCCCATCCTTCTATTTCCCTCAAAACAAATGAAAGAAAAAAGAATATTTTTGAAATATTTCATTTTTCTCATCTCCATCCCACAAACCAAATGGAGCCTAAAGAATCCTAGATTTCCTACTTACTTTCTCTACCTATACCCTGTGCCCAGTGCACTAAAACTGCATATCTCACAGTACAAAATGGCGATGTATGACTGCAATTCAAGACAGGTAGAATGTGAGTAGAATAGTGGGCAGGAAATCCTGTTTGGATTTAAAAGCCAGACTTCCAAACTCGTAGTACTGTATGGGAAAGGCATACGAATATTCCTGTCTATATATCCTTATTCCATTGTTCCCTTCCAAGTTACTTATCATTTTTGCTTTACTTTTCACAAAGATGGGGCCAATTGAATGGGGAGGATGGGTGTACTAAACATTTTTATTGAAATTCCATAGAGAAGTTTCTCTCAACTTTCTATTTCTCTTCTATTTATATCAAACCAAACATAATCTTCTTAGGGTCCATTTGATAGTGGCAACCTTGTAATGCCAATGTTGCACAAAGGTTCTAAGTTAGGAAAAGAAAATTTCTATGGTATGGTTCCCGACAGAACTTTGTTTGCAGTGTTACGCCAATGTCTAAGATCCCTTTGAAGCAAGGAACTAACATCCATGAGCACAAAAACGCCCCACGAAAAAAAAATTGGGAGGACAATAGAAGAGACTAGATGAAATTATTAGAGCTGTCAATGGACTGGGTCAGATAAACCAAACCCAACAAGAAAACAAATGGATCTAAAATCCCACCTACTACGGGTGCAACTTGGCTTGATTGGGTTGTTTATTTGTTAAAATTTGAATGGACCTGAGCAATAACTTGAGCTTAATGTAATTGAATGCTTCAACATGGACAAACCAATTTTACACCAATAGAACCAAGAATTTAGTGCAAATAGGCCACAAGAAACATGTATAAAACTTAGGGAGTAAGATTCAAAGTATCGACACGTATCGCACTGGGAGCACTTTGATACGCCCCTACAGAGGATGTATTGGGGTTCTGATCGGTTCAGGAGGTGGAGGAGCCTTAAACCGACCATCTGAACCAGTTTTGAAAAAAATAAAAAAAGTACCGATACGCCCCTACCAGTATATCTGGCATATCAATATTTAGAACTTTGCTTGGGGGTATCTATGTCGTGTACATATATGGATTACATAATCAGCTGGTGTCCTGACCGATTCGGAGCAGGTAAATTCAGTCTTGACCCAATTACAAATGGAACCCAAACACAAACCCAGAACCGATCCTATATATATAATATTATTTAATGGGGTTGGAATTTGGAAAGGTTGAGGTGAGGTCTATTGGGTTGACCCAGACCATTGGCATCCCTGTTTGGAATTTATTCTTGACATCTTGCAAAGCCACTAAATCCATGAAGGTATACATCTAGGAACAATATTCAGAACTTATTTGACTGAAGAGGGATGTATTCATCTTCAAGCCTTCTGAAACTGAACCTTTCTTGTTGATCAACGACTTTTATTGAGCTTATATAACCTGTGAGATCTAGAGAGATGGCATACCCCATACCCCATGATCATTCAGGAATGTCAAATACGGATGGACAACACTTAAGCTGTGTTTGGTTCAAAATTCCTTGAGAACTTCCCTCAACTTTCTATTCTCTCTTACTTTGTGTCAAAACCAAACATAGATTAAGATCATTGAAACAGATCTGAAAGATTTTATATATGTTTTCTTCTCTAGTTAGTCTTCAATGTATGAATCATAGTTTTTCGAATCACGATCGAATCATTTGACCAAGAAACTAATCAGGCAACCAATTTCATTTTACCCTCGAACCTTAGTCGGTGACCCACTGACCCGGTTTAGCACTTGCTTCCCTTTCCTATCCAGTTAAGCTTAACAATAGATCATTTTTTAGATCATCCTTCAAATTGAACATTGACATGGTTTAACCTCTTACATGGAGCCAACTCATAAGTAATTCTTAAAATTTAAAATGTGAGCATTCAACAAGCCCTGCGACACTATAGCTCATAGATGATATAGACTCATAACTCGGACAATAATCTCAGATCCAAATCCAAGTAGCCAACAGTCTGGAGCCCAGTGTTTTGAAATCCGACCTCAACATCAAACTGCAATGTTGGCTAGGTTACAAGTTGGATACTTCCAGTTCAAGGTAGGTAGTTCGCCCACTGCAACATCTTTTGGTAGGTTGTCCCGGTTACCGTTTCCACCACCAGATCAATGACGGGTTTGAAAACAGAAACAGTTATGGGCTACAGAACCGTGAGGTCGTCGGGGCCTACAATTGGTCGTGATCCCACACAGTAGATTTGACAGAACAACAGGTGGTACCGCTACCTAAGAGAGAGGGCCACGACCACCTAATATTCAGGCAAAAATCAATTGGGAACGGAGAACACCCACCATTCATTTTGCAGCACCATCCCTCACTCGTTTTTTTTGGGCAAATAAATAAAAGCTTCATTCACTTTGCAGCACCATCCCTTACTCATATTGAGTTTAAAAAAGAATCTACAACTAAAATAGAACCCAGAAAACAATGTGCAAGGCAAAAGTAATGGTGTTCCAGACCATGTATGTGGAATGTAACTCCAGGCCCAAGATAAACCTTCGAAAATGTTATACACTTGGATGGACAACGTAAATACAGAAGCAACTTTTACTTCCAAAGATGAAAATGATTTTTCTTTTCTTTTGTCGTATTTAAAACAAGACCACACTTCAGTTGTATATTATCTTAAAAACCCCTTTCCAAACTAGAAGTGATAATTTGATATGATGCAAGATCCTAAAGAGTGAGCCACTGATAAGTAATTACAACACCTGAGTTGCAACCAGCAACAAATGTATATGAATTTTGAAGCAGCTGATATATTAAGCTGGAAAGTTGGCAGCTGCAGCTGCACATGAATGGCACAAATATGGACTGTTTATATACATTTAAGAGGAAGAAATATGAAGTTGATTCCAATTTAGTCGAAACACTTCCAACCAGATGTAGCAAGCCAAAGACTATGCAGTGGCTGCAGCTTGTTCTTCAACAACTTGTGATGCTGGGAGAAGCGTGCAGATGAGATTGCGATCACCATAGACATTATCAACACGTCCTGATAAGCCACATCCAACAAATCCCACTATTATTAGAAGCACTGAAAAACTAACTAAACCACAGAGACAAACATAGACAGAATACATTCACTCCACAGCCCTGGAATAAAGAGTAGGAAAACAAAGGATGGATTGGCAATTTGAATCAGGGATCACCATCCCTAGATTAAATGCCAGTGGAGTTTCAATTGAGCTTCATTTTGTAGGATGATATCTAGCCAGCCAAACCTACCCAAGTTGTATCCTTACAAGACCAATTTTCCACATGGGCATCGCCGTAATGTTGCTCCCTTTACCTTTAGCAATGTAGGAGCATCCATGAAAACTCTCAAAAGAGAAAACAGCATACACAACTTAACTTTATGTTATGAAAATTTCTCCTCAGAGAGGTTCAAAAGATTAAGAAAATCTGGTCATAGACTGGGTAGAAGGCTAAAAGGTTGTTCAGAAAAAATAAAATAAAAAAAACCAAGAAAATGAGCTAAGAATCTACCCAAACTGGACAAATTCATATATAATGAAGCCAAGCAACAAATAACGGAGACATGGGAAAACAACGGTCATACTATTTTACTCTTGACATTACTGATATAAAATGGTTTATATGTTATGAAGATCCAACAATTGGTTGGTACCTGTTGTAGGCCAGAACTTGGCAGTGCGAAGCCATGAAGCAGGAAAGGCTGCATATTCCCGTGAATATGGTTTTGTCCATGCATCAGCCATGAGCAAGGATGGGGGATGAGGAGCTCCCTGCATGTGGTTCTCAGTTAATCTCTCTGAATATTATGTCCAAGTAATGTCTCCAAATATGCAATTATGATGCTACAGCTTTTCAGATAGAAATCATTAGTTACTAGTAACCAAACGTAAACTCTATTTACCTTGAGGACATTGTTGTTAATATCAGCCTTCCCATTCTCAATCAGAGCAATTTCTTGTCTAATAGATATAAGAGCATCACAAAACCTGTCTAACTCAGCCTGAAAAAGAAAATAAAGTTACTTCAAGCAGACAAAGAAGAAAGAAAAAGGACAACGAGATAGATGTACCTTGCTTTCACTCTCTGTTGGTTCAATCATAAGAGTACCAGGCACTGGCCATGACATTGTTGGTCCATGAAATCCATAATCCATAAGTCTCTTTGCAACATCTTCAGGCTCTATTCCAGCAGTATTCTACAACACAATCATTTTGTTTTTAACTCCAGGAACCAAAAGAAAACACAAAGACCAGAAAAGGAATGAGTGGCACACACTCAAACACACACACCAAAAGAAAAATACTTGAGGTGAATGAAGTACCTTGAAACCTCTTAAATCAATGATGAATTCATGAGCAACTGTCCCATTTACACCACGGAAAAGAATGGGGTAATGGTTCTGCAAATGCCAAAGCATAAGAATGGAAATTGCAATAAAAATAGTGTTATCTACAACTTTTTTTCCACAAAGGAGGCAAAAATCTGCAAGTATTTAATCCAACAAGATATACACACCCATGCATTTTGTAAAGATGGGTGACAAGCACAATTGAGACCTCTAGTTTGAAATTAATTGCAAAATCCTAAATCCTATTATGGCCTTCTTTGAAAGTAGCCTTTCACTAAAAGGAGATGAATCAAAACTGGCCTCATTTTTTATTTAGAAAGCAATTACCAGTTAACCAGACCACTTCTTAGCACATATTCTCTTTTGAAATCTTAAATTGTATACTGGAGATAGAAAAAAGAAAGAATGTTTAAGGATTTTTTTTTTTTTATAATTGAATGCTTAAGGATTATTTACAGACCTCCAAACGCTTTGCCATGTAGTTTGCATTCAATATCGCTATCTTTGATGCTTCTGTGAGTCCCCCGGACCCCATCATAGCTATGTAGGTATAGGAAATTGGTAAAATAAGTGCAGAACCCCAAGGTGCAGCAGAAATGGTACCAAGTGGCTGGGATTTATCAGGAGCTGGTATACCACCCGTAGATACCTTCAAAACATTTTAACAAATGAATAAGAATCTGGAATTGGCTCTTCTGCATTTTAGCTACAGAAATTAAAAAAAAAAAAATCCAGGAACTTCAAACCCTTGATAACCAAATGTTTCCATTTTATCAGCTCGTAAGTTCATGCAAGGGACAGTTTGTGAAGCAAATCTCCACCTTCATATTGACATCTTGAATGAAAATGTATGAATAAAAAAAAGAAAAAGAAGCAGATCATACACAATTACATATAAGGTCATTATTAGACTTGATATAGTTCTTTTCAGTTCCATTCTCTCATCAAAGTTAACTAAAGATGAGGTACACAGACATATCATGGTGAATATATAATTTCTAAAACATATCTTCCGTGACATGTAACTAATAAATTAATATGTGACTTTAATCAATAATGATAATAAATTCTACTGTGTTTCTCTAACTTTTCTCTTATAAATCAGTCTTCATATCTAACAGTACAAATTGATTAATTGGTGTCAAACCTAGAACTAACCAGCATTTATATGCCCTCTCTATGTGATAAATGCTAATGCATCTCTACAAAATGCATGCTGATTGACAGTAAAAGCAAACATCCCCCATTGTATCATGATGTAATAAAAGGCAACAGAAGAAAAACAAAATCCAAAGAAGTACCCTCTATTCAAATAAGAATATTGAAGACTCATACAAACAACAATTATCTTTCCAAATCCTAATTAAAAGCTTCCAGTTATTGGATTAAGATGGACCATGGAATCACTAAAGAAAATAGAAGCCAAGAAATACTAATAGCCCCTTCAGTATTGTTGCACAGTAAAAGTGGAAATCCACTGATTATAAAGCCAGTCCTCTCTAGATGATTCCATATCAAATTTGAGGGAATGCTTTCATGCTGCAAGAATTAGTGTTCTTAAGAAAGCAGAAGGCCAGTCTCTAACATGGCTCTGCAAACAGAAAAATTAGTGCATAACTATGTCATGATATTATTGTTTCTTTCTTTACCCCTATTTTCATAAACAATGCCGATCTTCATTATCAGATTCTCATGAAAGGAGTCACACTGACATTATACCATGACAAAAAGATCCAGTTTTTCCTGACTTCAAAAACTAACACTTGACAATGATTTAAACATCAGGGATCCAGGAAGCATGGAATGTTAGAAATAAAAATTTCTTTCAAATTCTTGCTGTTCTGGCAAGCAGAACACAGTTCAGGCGTACTTTGTAGTCAAGTACAACCTTATAAAATAGAAACACACAATACCTATTGCATTATTGATAAATAACAAGAGCATACCCTGGAAAATATGTTTCAAGGACATTCAATTCCAACAAAAATCTGTTCATAGTTTAGAAATTACTCTTTCGCATAACAGAAATATAATTTGTATTTTCCTTTTTCTGTATCAGTTCAATAACTATTGCATGATTGATAAACAACATGAGGATACCAAAGCAAGTATGTTTTTCAGGACATTAAATTCCTTCCAAAATCAGTTCCAAGTTTAGAGGTTACTCCCTTGCACGACAACATTTGATATTAACCAATTGTCTTACCACAGGATGAGATGGCAAAAATGGTGCCAAGTGTTTCTTCACACCAATTGGACCCATGCCAGGACCGCCTCCACCATGTGGAATGCAAAATGTTTTGTGGAGATTGAGATGGCAAACATCTGCTCCAATCCAACCTGGGCTTGTGAGTCCTACCTGGAATGAAAGAACGAACTTTGTCAAAACAGAATGAAAGTGACAGACTGTACTGGAAAGGATGATACTTCATCATTGTCAGTAGGCACCAATTGATGCCCAAAATAATGGTAGTTACCATCCAGACCTAAGCAAGTACAATTGTAACAGGTCGAAATTCTACTTGACTAAAAGCATGATGACCTGAATAGTATTTACCCAACATGCAACCTCTTCAAATGAAACTACATTCAGTCAGGATACAGTGAGATAAAAAGATCAAATTCATCGCATGGGAAAAAACATGAACCTGCTATGTATGAAGTCTACAACTTTCACATATAGCATGAGAGAATAGGATGGAGAGAAGTAAACCTGTGCATTCATGTTAGCCCCATCCATATAAACTTGACCCCCATTGTCATGAATTATCTTGCATATCTCATCAATGCCTTCTTCATACACTCCATGAGTTGAAGGATATGTAACCTGTAACATTCAATCAAGCATCTCAATAAAGAAAAGGTACTTGTGTTACACATGTAATATTCTTAGAAGTTTTGTGTTAAAGGTAAATTCCAAAACCAATTTCAGAACAAATTATGCATACCATAAGAGCAGCTAGGTTGTTTTTATTAGCCTCAGCAGCCTTCCTCAACTCTTCAATATTGATGTTTCCCTTGGCATCAGTTCCAACAGAAACAATTTTCATTCCACACATAGCTGCACTTGCAGGATTGGTTCCGTGTGCCGAGACAGGTATAATGCAAACATTACGGTGATGATCTCCTCTTGCCTACAGTTGTTATCAAATGGGCATATTATCCTGATGTGTACAAATTGTAGAAACCCTTTATCTCACGCCAGTGGAAAAAGATGCAGAAAGGCATCACATTACCATATGGTATGCACGAATAACCATCAACCCAGCATACTCCCCAGAAGCACCAGCATTTGGTTGCAGTGAAAAAGAATCAAATCCAGTGATGGTGCACAAAAGTTCACCTAAATCTTTGAACATTTCCTAAGAGAGAAAGAAACCCATAAAATCTAAGCAGTTGTGGTTGACCATTGCTTATTGTCTCACACTTAGAAATGCAATATTAAAATTAGAAATTCATGGCAGATGATGCCCTCTGAGTACCTGATACCCCTGAGCTTGCTCAGTAGGGGCAAAGGGATGAATGTCTGCAAAGCTAGGCCATGTCACAGGCATCATCTCCACCGTTGCATTCAATTTCATTGTACAGGATCCCAGGGGAATCATGCTGTGGCATAGCGAGAGATCCTTTGATTGCAGTCGATGAAGGTACCTGAGGAGCTCGTGCTCTGTATGATACCTGTTTCAAGGAAATTGAAGTCAGATTGGTTTATAAAATACAAAACATAATATCAATAGGAATTCCGGTGGGTAGGGATGTACGTGTTAAAAATTGGGTGGGTAAGATATGGGCTCTGTCTTACGAGCCCTGGTGGGATGACAGACTGAACCTCTGGTGTAAGAGATGCTGCAGTGAATGTCACCTGGAAGTTATACCAAAAGAAGGTTACAGTTACACCACAAAATAAACTGATTAATATTGAGAATCATCAGCATCACCAAAAAATTAAGATACTGAAACTCACAGGTTTGCCACAAGCAAACACTTGGAAGAGTTTATCCACATCTTCTAAGGTGGTTGTTTCATCAAATGACACAGTTATCTGACAAAAGAACAGAATCCAAATCAGATTCATAGTATAGATTCATGATTTATCAACAAGTGGCACAAAAAAATCATGCTTACAGTGTTTGCATCCACAATCCGAAGATTTATCTCACTCTTGTAAGCAGCATCAGCGGTTGCCTTTGAATCAGCACATTTGATCTTCACTGTGTCAAAGAAAGGAAGACCTTGGACATCCACTGTTCCAAGTTTCTTCAGCCCAAGTGCGAAAGTCCCAGCAAGTCCATGGACTCGCTGTGCAATTGTTTTAAGTCCTTCTGGTCCATGATAGACCGCATACATAGCAGCCATATTTGCAAGCAACGCCTACAAGTAAATATGTAGTACTATTTCAATCCAAGCACAGAAAACAACTGAACTCATAATACATATCCAAAATGTTAACTGGGAGGAATTAATCTCAAACCTGTGCAGTGCAGATGTTGCTGGTGGCCTTGTCTCTCCGGATATGCTGCTCCCTGGTCTGCATTGCCATACGCAAAGCAGGCTTCCCTGATGAATCGACACTGACACCAATAATTCTTCCCGGCATCATCCTCTTGTATTCCTGGGATGTAGCAAGGAATGCAGCATGAGGACCTCCATACCCCATTGGAACACCAAATCTCTGAGCCGACCCAACGACAATATCAGCCCCGAATTCACCAGGGGGCTTCAACATTGTCAGTGACAACAGATCCGTCGCCACAACAACTTTGACACCATGTGCGTGAGCATTCTTTACAAACTCTCCATAATCCAAAACCTCGCCCTCGGTGCCGGGATACTGAACTAAAACACCACAGACATCACCGGATTTGTAATCAAAATCCTTCAGATCGGCAGTGACAACGTTGAGATCGAATCCACCGGCTCTAGTCTTGCAAACGTCAATAGTTTGCGGGTGACAGTTGCTGGCAATAACGAAAGTCTTCTTATTTCCCTTCTGGATGTTGTTACACATGGCCATTGCCTCTGCAGCAGCAGTTCCTTCGTCGAGAAGAGAAGCATTGGACATGGGTAGGCCGGTAAGATCCGTGATCATGGTCTGGAAGTTGAGCAAGGATTCAAGACGCCCCTGGGATATCTCGGCCTGGTAAGGAGTGTACTGGGTATACCAACCGGGATTCTCCATGATGTTTCTCAGAATGACACTGGGGACGTAGGTGTTATAATAGCCCATCCCAATGAAGGATTTGAGAATTTTGTTCTTGGAAGCCAATTTCTTCATGTGTTCGATCATTTGGCTCTCCGTCAAGCCCTCGTCGAACTTGGGGAGCTTCATGGGTTGAATCCGGATAGATTTGGGGACGGTGGCATCGATAAGGGAATCCAGGGTGGAGTAGCCACACGACTCAGCCATTCGACTTTGTTCATCCGGGGTGGCAGAGTTGTGTCGACGAGGGAAAGTATCACTGGGCTTCAAGGCTTCGACAGAAATCGATCGAGTCTGGTACCCAAGACCGAACCCAATATCGGCAGATCGAGAAGCCGTGCTTGGGAATACGGAAGGAGATAGAGAGGAGAAATACCTTGCAGGAATGAATGACGCCGGCGAAGAATAGGAAGAAGTTGCATGGCGCTGCTGCTGCCTGGACTCATGAACCAGGCGTCGGAGAATCGCCCGGTTGGCGAGTCGGCGAGCGCGCTCCATGATTCGCAAGGCTGAGGGATCCCCCGGGAGGTGGTTGAGGACTATTGTGTGTGTATGTAGAGAGAGAGCAGGGGAGAGTGTGTAAATATACGAATATATAAATATATATAAATAAGAAAATGAAGAAAATTACAGTTCACCAATCCAAGATTTGGTGACGGTGGTGGTTGAAGGGTGCGTAGGTTAAGGGAATGCGCACTAGAAATGCACCAAGAGAGACAGGAGAGAAGATATCATGACCAACGTGGCAAGTGTGGGAAGATGTCCTGTGTTCAACCTCTGCCTCTGAAGATAAATCTGAGCTTCAAATTCTTGGAACCCAAAACGAATGGAAGGCGTAGCCTCGCTGAGGATTGAGTTTCAGTGGCCCAAATTTGCTTTCATCTCTATCTACTATTTACTATCGCTCCCATTTCTTTGATTTTTGTTCTATTGGGTTGAAATAAATATATACAAGAAAAATCCGTTCTTTTCTTTTCTAGTTTTGGCTTGAGAAGAATCTGAGATTCCTCGTTGGCAGGTCTCTCTTTCACTTCCTACTTATCGTTTTCTCCTACCTCACAAATTAATCTACTTGTTTTTTTTTTTTTTTTTTTCTGTGTTCAGAATTCACAGATGCTTCAAAGCAAAAAAGATCGAGGTTTCTGTGTTCAGAATTTTTCTCGTTGGCAGGTCATCGTGTTTGTGCCGGTGTCGGGCACTTGGGTTTCAGTTGCTCCAACTAAAATATCAGGGAAACGGGACGGGAGAAGCAGGTTCGAAATTAAGTGATCCTTCCACTTCCGCCTCTGTGATGCTGCGAACCCGAGGGACCCACAAAACTATGAATTATTCTAATTTGTTTAATAATTAATTAATTAAATTAAAGAAAGTTGCAACTTTACCTGCCAAAGCAAAAAAGAAGGTGAATAAGTTTTGATTTGAATGTTGTTGCATGCAAAGTGGGAATCTTGGAAAATTTATTACTAGAATTTAGAAGCAGTCGGCAGGGTTTGGAAAACGGGGCCTACCAAAAACCGAGTTACCGAGTTGAGTTGGTGAAAAGCGAGTTGAAGAAGGTACCGTATATTCCTTGGTAGTAGACGTTGAAAGGACAAAAGTGCCCCATTGCCCACGATTGAAGCTGATCCAATCACCAAAGGCCGGGCGGGATTCACCACCCTTCACCTCGTGGGTCGTGGCTAGGGGTGTTTCAGTTCAGGTTCGTATATTTCTAGTTTAATGCACGACGACAGAGGAGGATAGATACTACTCTCGTCGTCTTGATGCAAACCAGAATTAATGTCTGTGTCTTGTGCTTAGAAATTTTAGGGAACCAAGATAATTTGCTAATATCTGTGTACAATACAATAAAAAAAATTAGAAACCAAAAAAGGTCTCCATTTTTGGATAGAGCTGTAAATTCTTAGTTGGAGTATGGCAAACTAAAAGAAATCCCTAATTGCTCAAGGGATGATAAAGCCTGGAAGTTTATTGTATGGCACCCTGCACCCCGACCTGAGCACCACTAAAATTAATTTTGATGCATCATGTTCATTGACTTGCAAGGTGTTGACAGCTTAGGAGGCCTATAATTTGGTAGTTAATTTTTTAGAATATTCAAATATTATTGAGGGTGGTTCAAAATTAATTATCTTATTTCTTAATGATCCAGTTCCCCCTCCCCTCTTTCCTCTTTGCGTCTAAGGAACATCATCAAAGATTGTTTGGAGATGAAAGCTCAGTTTGGAAGAAGTACAAATATAAATATATATAAAATAAAAAATTTTGCACTCTACAAATTTATATATATACTCCTTCCAAACTGAGCCGAAGGACTAATTGGAGAGAAGCGTTCAATACAGACATATTATCAAAGAGGCTAATCAAGTGACAAATTAAATTGCAGGTGTAGGGAGCTCCCTTAGTGGCAGATCTATTTTTCTTGGTGATTTGTGGGGACATGCTACCTCTCATTTTGTGTAATCCAGCTATATAAAATAAAAAAATAGGAAGCATTAGGGTGCAGGGAGTACAGCACGCCCACCCATTTGTTAGTAACAAACAATTCTACTAAGGCCAATTAGAAATAAATATCGCATTTGGTTTGATAGAAGGTAACAAGAAAATAGAAAGTTTGAGATCACATTTTCTAACAAACCAAACACCGCCTGGTTTTCTTTTCTTTTATAAGAGAAAATAGAAAACATTTTTTTATTTTATATGCGTTTGGTTTGGTAGGAATTTCCAATTCTTGAAAAATTTTTTTTGCCATATAGTAGAAAATAACCCAGAAAACAACTCCTTCAAATGAGATGCCATAGACTCCATTCGCCCCATCTCTCCCAATCAGATATCAGAAATTATGATTTATGAATGCTTCCTTTTGCAAAGTATCGTGACATTTAATTTGTTGGATTTTTTTTTTTTGTGAATGATTTATTGGAATTACCTATTTACCAAAAAGTGGTTGCATCCCATCACTTTCAGTTTTACAAATGAAAATGTTATTTATTCGGGTCAGTTTCGTTCGCAGTTAGAATTTGAAATGGAAACGGAATTAGAATCACCAATTCGTTTATTCTGTTAATTCAGATGGAAATAATCCATAAGATATACACAATTCCCAAAGATGGTTCGCATTAGATATAGGAAAATAAGCTTTTAAGTAATTTGCATTTTTTAGGGGGGAGGGGCAGTTGGAATGAGATTCTCATTCCTGACGGGAGAGACTAGAATCGCTACACTTAAATGGGGAAATGCCATTTCACCCAACCAAAGGGTTATTCAGATTCTAATTCCAAACCTTCATTCCCGTGAGCCAAAAAAGTCTTTTCATATCTAAACCTTAAACATTAAATCCTAAAAGTAACAAAGTGCATCGGGTCGTGTTGGATCGGCATGGCACGGCCTGGGCAAAGTGCGGGTTGTGCTTCCCTCCCTAAGATATTTCGAGGGGTCAGTTTGTGCCATGCCGTGGGCCAAATTTTGGGTCAGACCAGGCCACAAACGGGTCAAGCCATGTTTTTTAAAAATTTAACATAAATTAAAAAATAGACAAAAAATAAAAAAAAAAAATCTTAAATTTTCATTTTATATGAATTTTGATGTATACAATTATTTATATATGCAATAATAAAACAAAATAATATAATAAAATTGAAAACCTGTAATTAGCGTTTTAATGGTAGACTTTAGGTGTACATGGAGCTGACTAGCCATATCCCTAAGAGCTTGTAGATCTGCAGGATCAATTCCATATGTTCTCTGTGTTTTCATGAAAAATCAACAAAAAGTATCAGGAAGACAATTTCAGAAATACATATTATATGTTGTTTATAATATCTAGATATAATGGAATAATTAGGATTAATATAAATATATTAAAAAAATAAAATCCATATAAATCTCACAAATGCATTAATAACACATTAACACTAACCTATGTCGTCAAATACAGAGAAACACAGATTCTCTGTGATATAGCTAGTGAGCTTCACATGCACCCTGCTCTTTGCCCCATCCCCAATTCATCTGATGCAATGTGCACAACACTTCACCCCTTTAGGCTCAGCTCGGAAGAAGTACAAATACAAATTTATAGGGTACAAAACTTTATATTTTATATATATTTGCACCGTACATATTTCTATTTATATTATTTCCAAACTGAGCCTTAATGGCTAAAGCAAACCAGATATGATTTACAAATTATAACTTCCCTTCTTGGCATGGTTATCAGTTTTCTTTGTATCATATTTGAAAATTCAGAATGAATATAAACTTCAGCAAAGTAGAAAATCTGATCTAAATTTATCAACAAGATTGTGACTGAAATAAATTTTTGACGGACAACTTACGCAAAAGCTCTTTAAATGGAGTGATTTGTGTAATAGGGTTTAGAAATGGTCCCCTCCTAGTGGAGACATTATTAAAATTAATTGTCATTGATTCATATGGTGTTGTAGCCAAATCTAACCCAGCTGTTAATCTTACCACTGCGGGTGGTCTCGTAAAAAAATAAATAAAATTAGAGGAACATTTGTCGAGCGATTCCATTTCTTTAGTCCCATAATATAAAGAGTTATTTTATTCATAAAAATACCAAATAAAAGTATATAAACTATATAATATATAAAGAACGGTATAAACTATAAATAGTAAATAGATCTCACCTACCACAAAGAAGATAAAATAATATTAATTTTGAAACGAGCCAAAATATGCACGTGTATTGAGACTGGTGTGGGCACAACAAATTCTTGGTCGAAATGTTTCTTATTGTGGCAAGTAAATATAAACTTTTTTTTTTGAAGCAACACAGAATCGGGACATGGTTTTCTTTTACCTGGGAGTCTAAAGACAAAATCACCATTGTATTTGCGTGACACCCAAAAATGTTAGGTCAGTTTAGAAGAGTACAAATATAAATGTATACATATATATAATATAAGATTTTATATTATACATATTTGTATTTATACTTCTTCCTAATGGAGTTTGAGTTTCGCCATGGAGTGGTTGGAACCACACCACACCACACCGTGAAGACCATTTGCATCATTAACTGTTGTGTAGATGATTTTGTCAAACAAAATTTTCTATAAAATACTTTGAAAATTGATTACTAAAACTTATTTAAATAATTACATTTAATAGCTAATACGGCTTGAATCGGTTCACAAAATTTAAACATCAATGATAAATAAACTGAGATGAAGGATGGGTTAGTTGTAACGTGAGAGTTCACATCAGCCCCCCACAAGGAGGCGCCCCCACCCCACAACGTTTCACAATACATCCTAACTGAGTATTGAAAACATCTCCCAACCCTAATATAAGAAATAATATTCTCAATACATGACTGGGATGGCGGACGTTGAGGAAGGCTGATGTGAACTTGTAACGTAAACCACTCTTTTCGAACAAGTAGGTAGGAATGTAATTTATAATTTCATATTCATTACTTCATATTGGGGTTCCCCTTGGGTCTCTATATATCAATCTTGCCATCTGGCACCAATATATCATCCCATCATACACCGGGAGCAGGGCACACGCACCGACGCCGCTTGAGAACATAGCTCCTGACATCTTAGGACTTGGTTCCACATCTCTACCAATGTTTTTGACGACATATTATGGTCTCCAGGACAGGGCTGGGCTGGCAGCTGGCTTCAATTATTATTCTACACTACACGTAACAGGATGTGGTGTCGGTGATTCGGTGCATAAAGCAAAAAAACGATTAAAATGAGACACGCATCGTGCGCCTCTTGACCCTATATGAAAATGCGTGCTATCCAACGAGGCAACGACCCTCGGGAACGGTCTGACGTGTAATGTAACCACTAACCAGAAGAACTGAAGAAGGATGCACGTGACGTCTGGTAAGACATAAATCCTTGCTATATTACAGCCAACAGGGGCTGCAACTTGCAGTTTTTCAGGTGGCAAAATACGGACCAGCTCACCACTTAAATTAAAAGGTAACATGCATTTGCTCAACACTGGTCCCAAGCCACTTACCTAATACCTACTACCTTACTAGTCCTCAGAGGCGTTTAATATCAACTCTTAAGGGCATTGAGCAGAGCAGGAGTCCGGATTTGATACCCACGATGCTCAGCTTAAGAGTATAAATACAAATATGTACAACGTAAATATATACAAAATATAAAAATACAATGTTTTGTACTCTAGATATTCGTATTTGTACTCCTTCCAAAATGAGCTTTGTACAAATGCAAATATATAGAGTGCAAAACTTTATATTTTGCATTATTTTGTATATATTTGCATTTGTACTCTTTCCAAACTCAGCCTTAAGAATATCTCAATTGTTATTGATGGAAATGGGATACGATATCGGTTTGAAATGGACCAGTTTAGCCCACATCCCGTGTTAAATATCCATGGGCCGGTCTAACCTGACATAATGTGGGTCATGGGCTACATTGCAGTGCTGTGCCGTGCCAAGCACAGCACGCACCCGACCCCAGCCCGGACTGCCGGACTGTGCCTGTTGGGTAAGTCCCACGTACAGCATGGCATGGTCCACAGTGCACTAAGTTAATTTTTCAAATTTCCATTCATTTTTCTTTCATAAAACAATTTATGCCAGCTCCGAGCCGCCCTCCCAAAGTTAAGAACCACCACTGAATGAAAGAAATTGCGTCTACCGTCGATCAACTAGATCAAATTATCATATCACTATCACTAACCATATCTCTTCAACTTCAAGGATCAGACGCGTTGCTAGTTGCTACCCATTCAAAATTTGAGCGTCATGCCTCATGCCAACAGTCGTAAGGGCCAGCCAAAAGGAAATAGATTATGCTGATTCGATTTGAGCGTCACTATCTGTAACACCCATGCTGCAAGAGGGAAAAAATAAGCCTCGGAGGAGATACACTCTATAATTCAAGTAGTTAAAAATGTCAGAACGAAATAATATGATTATGCTGATTCGATTCATTTTATAAGCAATGTTAATGCAGAATATGTAGAATACTGTATCCCAATCCTAATACCCTATGTCCAAGGGAGACATGGACTCCAAGGATGGGAGTTTATAGCTTTGAAGGTGCCACCAATGACCAATCCAAATGTGCCAAATGCAGCCTCAGCCAGGCAGAATGATTAGATTAAGTCCTGCTCAATACACCACAAAAATAAACAATAATAATAATAATAATAATAACTTGCAGATAATAATCTAAAACCACTACATGTTGGGCTACTTACCCACTACTTTGTTATGGCAATCAGAAGCATAAAATTCATTCATTACTGGGATTGTTGTACACCACTTCCTCCTGATACATTAACATTTTCATCAAAACATGCATGATATGCTAACATTATGATGTTTACTAACATGTATAAACTTAACCTGATCCATAGTATCTGCAATATCCCGAATTTGCTCTATGTAGATACAATCCAGCCAATTGAGCTCATTGTCTCTGCCTGCTAATTTCTCAATTATACTTTGAGCATCAGAAAATAGAGTGACCTTGGAGTAGCCCAACTGTTGTGTTGTTTTGAGACCTTGGATTATGCTCCATAGTTCTGCATCATAACTTCCTCTGGCTTTGCATTTTTTACCCTCTATTGCAATAATGGAGTTTTGATTGGAGAGTATAATAAAACCATAGCCAGCATTACTAGTTTGCAGGATCAAAAGACCCATCAGTGAACACTTTAACTGTGGTCCAATTGCTCCCGTTGTTGTTGCTCCTGCTGAATCATGTAATGCTGAGCTTTACAAACCAGAGTTTGTGGGTCAATGAATTTCTTCTGAATCACTCCATTATTTCTTGCATCCCATATTAATCTCATGATAATGCAAACCCGCACAAAAAGATTATATTTTTCTTTCTTGTTAAGTGAGGAAGGAAGATTATTCCACCACTCCTCAAACAATGATGCGCAAAGTTTTTTGTGCGACCAGTTCAGGATTGATTCCCAGCTGACACCAAACATCTTTTGAGAAAGGGCAAAGGAAAAATAAGTGGTGGAAATTTTCTGAGTGCTGCTTGCACAGAGCACAACTTGTGTCATCTTCTTTGTATTTATGTTTTACCTTATCTTTTGTGATAACACCACCCCAATAATCCTTCCAAGTAAAAACTTGAAATATATATGGCATTTTGGTACTCCAGATTCTGGACCATTTGATAGAGGAGTTTGATGATGTTGGTGGTTGGTGTAGGAAAGCCAAATAAGCAGATTTTACTGTATATTTTCCTTGTTTGTTCTGAGTCCATAAGATTGTATCAGAATGATTCCTACGGCTTTGGGGTACCTGAAGAATGTGCATTGTAGATATCTCATCAAAAATCTGACTTTGTCCATATCCCAGCTTCCATCATATTTTATTAGATCCGAAACCATGCATCTAATCCGTGAATGCCCCAAAGTGGCATTTGGTATTGGTATTTTACCTGCTAAAGTGGGGATCCAAGGGTTAGTTAAAGCATTTGCCTTGTAACCATCCTTGACTTTCCAACAAGTATTTGCTTAAAAAATTTTCACCATTTCACTTACTTGCCTCCACCAACTTGAGCCTTGCTTTGTGAGCTTCTCATCAAAGAAACTACTATTTGGGTAGTACTTTGTTTTTATCATTGCAACCCAAAAACTGTTCTCTTCATTTAAGAGTCCAAACTTGCTTTCCAAATAAAGCCAAATTCATCTATCTTCCTTCTTGAAAACCCATCCCTCCTTTGTGCTTTTGTTTGCAAAATTTGTCCCAAGCAATTGAATGTAATTTCTTCTTTTTATATCATTTCCCCACCAGAAATCCCTTTGTCTTCTTTTTATTTCTTTCAATATCTGAGATGGAAATATAGAAGTTGACATTGTGTATATGGGAATCGCTTGAGCTACAGCCTTAATCAAAGTTGTCCTTCCAGATTGCAACAACAGCTTTGCTTTCCAAGCACACAGTTTATTTTGCACTGTCTCCTCCATTTCTTTAAACTGATGTTAATCTCTACAAGTTGAATAGATATTAGATCCCAAATATTTTTCTTTGGATCCCAGTGCTCTCATCCCCATGTATCTCATTAAAATCTTTCTGTCTGTGATGTAGATTTGAGCCAGCAATCTTATATCCTTCAATATTCCCTTCTGCAGCTTCTCTTTCCAAAATCGCAGAGAGTACCTACATCCCCAAGATGAAAAGATATGGAGAGATTGGATCCCCCTACCAAAGACCCCTTTTTATTTTAAAATGCCCAAAAATACCACCATTCAATTTTATTGCAAAAGTAGGAGTACTAATGCACTGATGCACTAGATTACACCATTTCTATGGGAAACCCATTTTTCCCATCCCTGCCATCAAAGAACTGCCATCCCATTCTATCATATGCTTTTGACATATCAACTTTGATGGCTACCCACCCTTTTCCTTTCTTTTTCTTGTTCATCTTGTGAATAATTTCCTTTGCTAGCAAAATGTGATCTGTTATTTGTCTTCCTTTCAAGAAACCAGCTTGGTTTGGGGAGACATTTCTTGTAATATTGGTTGTAACCTCCCCACCATCCATTTGGTTATTATTTTATATACTACATTACAAAAGCTTATAGGTCTATACTAAAATGCTGATTCAGGGCTTTTGCACTTAGGTATAAATACTAAATTTGTGTTGTTCCACTCCTTCAATAGGGACTAACAATGGAAAAAATTCCACCACTGATTGATAGATGTCCTCCCCCAACAAATTCCAGTATTTCTGAAAGAAGAATGTCGTAAAACCATCCGGTCCCGGGGCTTTATGTGGATTCATTGATTTCACAACATTAAGAACCTCTTCTTTAGTTGGCCCCTCCTCCAACAATAGAGATATGTTCTCTATTCAAGCTTGGTAAGTTAAGATTTTGGATCCATGACTCTTGAAAATCTTCATCAACATCCCCTACTAACCGAATAGCTTCTTCAAGCACCTTAGCTATTTCCTTCTTTTTTGTCAGCCATTCTCCCATACTTACCCACTATTGATATATCTCTAACACTCTTCATTAAACAAGGTGACAAATCAATCCCTCCCTAGCATGTGGATATGATCCATTTGTTTGTTTTTTTTTTTTTTGGTGTTGATTACAAAGCTATCCTTGAACCCAAAAGCTCATATTCTACCCTGTTTTAGCTCTCCCTTCTTTAAACTACAGCCCAGTCATATCCAAAAGATAAAACTATACATAGGGAACTGATAGCTCCATATCCACATAGGGGAAAGGGGGATTTTTTTTAAATAAAATTAGAGAACCCAATTCCTAACCCTCAAATGACCCAAAGGCTTAAAGCTACACAGAACCATCAAACAGACTTAGATAAGAAAATCCCAAAAAACCTGAAAATACAGCATTATGATCCAGCAACAAGAAAAAGTAGTTGGTCTATCCCACCCTCTTTTCTTCTGTCCCTTAGCTATTGATTCTTCCAAAATTTCCTCAAGTGTCATAGGAAAAACAACCACACCTTCATCTAGGGGTGTCAATTGGACTGGATTTGGTTCAATCCGATCCAGTCCAATGTGAGTCCATAACAAATGGACCAGGTCCAATCCAATCCAACAAATATTTTGGACCATTTGGACCGGTCCAATTCAATGTCTGAACCGTCCAATCTGTTCAAATTTGTTTTAATTTAGATTATTCTAATCCAAACCTGGTCCATTGACACCTATATTCTTATCTTCTATCAATGGACCAGATATTGGCTCAATCCAACCCAATCCAATATAAATTCATTATGGACGAACCAAGTCCAATCCAATCCAATAAATACTTTGGACCAATAAGTCTGGACTGGCCCAATTCAATATGTCTTGTTGGTCCATTCAATCCGTCCAAATTGATTTTGGTTTGGATGGCATCCAATTCAGAACCAGTCTATTGACACCCTTCATCCTCTTCACCACTTGACATAACTTCAGAAAGCCGATCCTTGTCACTTGTTGGTTACACCAACACTGTCTCCCCCTAATAGCAGTTTGCAGCAGTACCTAGTATCCCAGAAAAAGAATGGAGAA
The DNA here is from genome assembly GCF_000365185.1 of Nelumbo nucifera. Next base: position 5,270,259 of record NW_010729102.1, on the reverse strand, counting down.
AAGTAAAACAGTGGATGATCTTCATTGTAAAATATATATTTCAACAATCATGGCTTTCTTGCGTATGCCTCACACAAGAGAAGTTTCATGTGACCTAATCTTACCAAATTTCTCAAAAAAGAAAACTCTGCATCAAGTAAAGGATGCAAGTGATCAAGTAACATTTCATCATAATTAGAGGATTTTATATGAATTTGGTTTTAAGGCACAAATCATACCAGCACCCCTCAGCCTACCCTCAAGGTTGACAAGTAGATTTTTTCAATTTCACGTGCAATGGAAATCAAGGTCTCCATTGCTTGCCTCTTTTCCAATAGGTCAATACCATCCTTCTCATACCAAAACAGTTCTAATAAAAGAATTCTCCTTTTAGCCTTTCAGTGTCTCCATGACAAATCTGATAACGATACTTGCATTACAAATTACAAAATCAATAAAAATTGAATATAAACCTGGCATGTAAAGCTCCATGTTTAGCCGATCATTCCCTTGCCTTAAGTTTGGAAGCTGCTTATTATCAGATTTTAATCTTTCTGATTCTACCTTGAGGTTCTGGACTTGCTGAGTGAGACCCTGCCTTAAGATATTCAGTTTCTAAAGCATGAAGCAGCAGGGCCTCCTTTTAAGATTCAAGGGCTCAGTTGCTCGTAGATCGGCCTCCTGCTTTTATCCCTTTGCAATAAGCTCCCTAAAGTAAATAAATGAATATCTGCAGTGACAATATTTAAACAGTACAACAAATGCCAATTTGGATACTCCCCATTTCACGTATCTTCCGGAATCCAGATGCAGAATAAAACAATTTCCGGCCATACAATGCTGCAGGTGTTCAGAAGAAAACACACGAAAGTGAAATTAAATATGAGTGTTCGAACGAAGAAAAGTAGTCTTAGAATCTACAAACCTTAGTCACAGAGAATGAGTAATGAGACAGAGGATCGTAGTCTTAGAACAAACCTACAAACCTTCGCCTTTGGTTAAAGATGAATCTTCTTTCCTTATTTGAGATGTATCTCGAATCTCAATATAGATAAGGCAGGGGAGGAGAGAAGAAGAACTGGTTTCGACTTTCGAGGCAGAGAAAAAGCACTGCCGGATTGTAGTCTGCAAACACTATAGCGGGAACATGAAACAAACTGCTTAAAGCGCGCCTTTTCCATCTCCGTCACCTCATGAGTCGTGAATCGTGATTTTAAATTGGGTCTCCTACTGAATTTTTACGACTATTTTCCCCTTAGGGACAATACTTGGCTCCTATCATTCCAATTCCAGTTGTTTGGTTGACTGGAATTGGAATCCTATTCCTACTCCTGTTAGAATGAAATTCCCCAATATGAGGAAATGACCATTCCCTATCCCTCCCTTGGAAATGAAATTTCATTCTTGTTTATTGCAATTCTCATTCTCATTCCTTTCTCAACTAAACAGACTACAATAGACCACTCTGATTCCGGCTGTGAACTAAATTAATCCTTAGATTTTTGGATTTAAACTGTAAACTCTTAAAATCTAAACTCTAAGCTCTTAGGGTCCGTTTGGTTCGTAGTTAGAATTGGAATCGAAATCGGAATGGTCCATTTCCATAGTTTGTTTGATTCAGACAAGAATGGGAATAAAAATTAAAATCAACAGGAATGAGATTTCATTCATAAGGGAGGGGCAGTTGAGTAGAGAATGGCCATTCCCTCAAATGGAAGAATGCCATTCTAGCAGAAATGGGAATGGGATTCCGATTCCATCCAACCAAACAGTTGGAATCGGAATAGTTCGTTCCGATTCCGATTCCAAACCCCTATTCCAGCAAACCAAACAGACCCTTAAACCCTAAAATCTAAATCCCTAACCCTAAACCTTGAACCTTAAACTCTAAAATCTAACTTTTAAGCCCTTAATCTTAAAGCATTAATCTCTAAATCCCTAATCCCTAACACTAAACTTTAAAGGTTCGTTTGGCTTGTGATCAGAATCTCTTAAACCCTAAACCAAAAGGATCCTAAGTCCTTGGTTGTAACTTGGAACAATGTCATCCAACAGGGTAGGAATCAAATATTTTCCTTCTCCTGGGCTTTAGGCTTTGGGTTCAATGCTAATTGCCAATGAGATGGCATATGTCAGGCATGAGTTGGCATTAGTAAGAAAGTTTATGTAAATAGAAATGAAATAAAATAAGCAAGCAAACATATCCATATCTTTTGTTTCTTCGTCTTAGACCCCCGGTTCTTGTAAACGTGGGCAGAGGTTATGTTTTCTTAGTGTTTTGACTTTTGAGTGCTTCATTCTCTTTTTTGCAAAATGATATGTCAATCAACGATGTCCCATTATCTACGTAGCTCGAAAATCGACTTGTTTAACTTTAAAATGGATTTTGGCTCTAAAAACAGATCCGTTTTCAATTGGATATTGATCTGGATCCACCAATTAAGATCCAATAATGTTAACATATTTTTATCGATAAAATTGCTTTAAACACAATGACTTTATTAAAGGGATCATAAGTTGAGGTCTAAGGGAAGTTATTTTTATTCAAATAAGATAAAACAGTCTATCAGAGAGTCCAGGTGAAGGGCGATTCGGACTAATCCTAGTTGGAGGGCGATTCGGACTCCAGGTTAATGGCGAGCTGGATCGATCTGCAAAACAGTCTATCAGAGAGTCTGGGGTAGTTAACCCGGTGAGGTCGCTCCGATGCTTAAGTTACTAAGTATGCCGTAAATGCGAGCTGAATGCTTGAGAGCTTGAGTGCTAGTGAGTAGAATAATCACACGTACCTTTGCCTTGAGATTTCGAGTCTTTATATACTGGAGTAGTCGTGTGCTTCACAAAAGAGCTTCGGATTCCCCGGGCTGTAGAGATAAGGTTGGTTCCGCTTTTTGAGGAGGGCGGTACGTGGATGAGGCTTATCGTCCAACTCCGATTCAGGTGGAACCGAGATAGATTCTTATTGTGACCTCGGGAGATTCGGGATCCGTTGACTCATCGTGATCCCAAGAGATTCGAGATCTGTTGGGAAGGCCTTCGGAGTTGGTTATACGACGCTTCGCCCCGTTATCTCCGATCTGAAACTTCGATTCTTCAGTCCCGAACTGGACTAGATACCCAAATACGCACTTATTTGGAAAATTGGGTCTTCACGACCATATCAATAGAAAATTCGAAAATTGGGTTTTCACGACCATATCATCAACATAGCACTCTATTTTATTGCCAATTAACGGCTCAAAAATCTTATTTACAAGGCGCTGAAAGGTTGCCCCAACATTTTTCAATCCAAAGGGCATGACCTTGTAACAATATAACCCAAGCTCGGTTATGAAGGCGGTCTTCTCTTCATCAGCAGGGTCCATCCTAATCTGGTTGTAACCGGAATAGGCATCCAGGAAGCTCAGCAACTCATGCCCTGAGGTCGCGTCCACCAGGCAGTCGATCTTGGGTAGCGGGAAGCAATCTTTTGGGCATGCTCTATTCAGGTCGGTGTAATCGATGCACATGCGCCACTTGTCATTGGCCTGTTTCACCAGAACGGGGTTGGCCACCCAACTCGGGTAGTGGACTTCCCTGATAAAGTCTGCCGCTAGGAGCTTCCCAACCTCTTCATCAACTACCCTCCAACGTTCCGGGGTGAGGTTGCGCTTCTTCTGCCTTACTGGCCTGACTAAAGGGTCGGTGTTCAATTTGTGAGTTATAACTTTTGAATCAATTCCGGGCATTTCTGCCGCGAACCAAGCAAAAATATCTAAATTTCGAGTAAGAAACTTACTAGCAGGGAGCGGAGTAGTTCGTTGATCGAGGCACCGATCTGGAGAGTCTTGGTCAGTTCGTCAACAGAGATCGGTATGTGGACTATCTCCTCTATTGGGGCAGCTCGCTCGTCGGTGTACTCCACAGGTTGCTCGAGCTCGACATCTTCTGCTAGCTTCGTCTTTCCTTTAAGAGCAGCCACGTAGCATTTGTGCGATTCGAGATGATCACCTCCCACGACTCCCACCCCGTAGTCAGTTGGGAACTTCATCGCCAAGTAATAGGTGGATACTACTGCGCGTAGAACGTGCATGATGGGCCGACCTACTATGGCGTTATAGGGGGAGGGAGTCGCAACTACCAGGAAGGTGTGCTCAAACCGCACGATATTTGGCCACGTGTCGGCCTCTATAGGTACTATGACTCGTCCAAGAGGTCTGACCTCCTCACTGTTGAACCCTACCAAAGGGGTGTCTATCGGTTACAGGTCGCTCTACTGTAGTTGTAATTTATCGAACGTTTTCTTAAAGAGTATGTCGGCCGAGCTACCCGAGTCTACCAATATTCGCTTTACTTCGAAGTCATTGATCCATAGCTTTATTACCAGGGCATCGTCTTGAGGATACTGGATCCTACGTGCATCGTCATCCGAGAAGTATATCAGTCCTTCAAGCTTAGGTCGCTTTGGCGGGTTTTCCTCTTCGTTTTCTAGCTCGCGCACCGAGGTCCTCCCGGCTGCCGATGTACACCCCGCGATGATGGACCCGTCGATAATCATGTTAATTACCCCATGGATCGGCCTCTCTTCTGGCAACTGTCGTGGCGGTTGCTTGTTCTGCCTGCTGGCTTTTGGGGCATTCATGTATCCGCGTCGAATGAGTTCTTCGATCTCATCGCGAAGGTTCCTACAGTTCTCTATACTATGCCTGTGATCTCGATGAAAGTGGCAATAAACGTTCGGGTTCCTTGCTGTTGGATCTCCCCTTAGCCTGGGAAGCCATTTGACGAAGTAGGAGTCCTTAATGGCCATTAGGATCTCTCCTCTTTTAGCATTCAAGGGTGTGTAGTTCGTTCTCTCCACAGGTGGGGTCTTGGAGCGCCGACCTGATTTACGAGATCGTGAGGGGGACCGACTTCTAGAGTTGTTTCTTCCTCTGCTTGGGGACTTGCTTTTCTTCCTCTTCTGTTTGCCACTGCCCGTTCCTCCACTTTCTCTCTTCCTCTTCTCCGGTGGTGGGTTATGGACCTTCTGATTGATTTCCTCCTCAGTGCCAATGAACTGATCTGCTAGCTTAAGGAATTCGGTAATGTCCTTCGGTTTGTTTGCCACAACATGCCACTTAAACTCCTTGTGGGTAATTCCCTTCTTGGCTGTAGTGAGTCTTACTGTCGGGTCGAGGTCTGATATCTGTAGGCAAGTGTAGTTGAAGCGTTTGATATAGCTTTTGATCGATTCTCCTTCCCTTTGAACCACATTGAGAAGTTTCCTGGGACTTTGGACACTTTTTGATGGTGATGAAATGTGTAGTGTACAAGTCGGCGAACTACGTCCAGCTTTTGATTGAGCCTGGCGCGAGGTTCCGGTACCAAGTTCGAACTACCCCTTTAAAGGTAGTAGAGAAGGCTATACACATGCAAGACTCATAAGCCCCAGCTAGGTGCATCTGAGACTGGAAAGAGTCCACATGGTCATTAGGATTGAAGGTCCTGTCGTACTTGTCTAACAGAGGCATCTTGAAGTCTTTTGGCATTGGGGTCGCCAAGAGCTCGGGAGACAGAGGAAATGACCGGCAAAGTAGTGGAGGTGCGGGTCTTTGTAGCCACCGAGCTCGCTTCTTCCTTCCCTTTGGTTTGCTCTTCTCGCTGGCTTGGCTTTGCTGGCGGGCTGTTCTTGACCGAGGTACGGCGTGTCTTGTGACGTCTCCACTGTTGCTTCTTCACCGGCTCGGCGTTGGTACTGCTGACTTCAATTTGATCTGGTATTTCAGCCTTGTCGCGAGGTAGATCTTGGTTTCTTGTGGGATTCTAGGGCTGGCTATCACGAGGGACGGAGAGGCCCTGTCTCGAGTTCGCACCTCGAACCCCGAACTGGTTATCTGCTAGCGAGCCATCATTCTCTTGCTATGAGTGCCGAGGCGGGTTCAGCTGACTATCTCTGGACCTATTTCTGAGATTTCCTTGCGAGGTCGGTGGAGTGTGTTGACCGTCTCTCCTCCCACGGGGCGAGACTTGACTTCTGAGAGGAATTGGTACTTGCGAGGTCTCTTCACCCCAATGAGGAGATCGACTGATGTTCTGGTTATTCCCAAGGCGATTCGGGTTATGACTATGATGGGACCCTAGGTGCCAAGGTGGAACCGACTACTGGTTTGGCTGTAGTGGAGGGAACTGGTGTTGATACTACTAGTAGAAGTAATACTGTTGGTACTGTTGAAACTGTTGGACCTGCTACATCTGGATTTGAATAGCACGAACGCACTGAACAAGGTCGTGGAACTGGGAATGCCCCACTCCGGGAGGAACCACGGAGGGCTCAGAGAAAGTTGCACCTACCACTGAGGCGCTCACCTGTGTGGTGCTCGGTGGTGCAGTCAGCGGTGGGACTCCAGACGCTGTGAGCGGAATGGTAAATTAACCGATGCACACCGTAGGAGCTTGGGGGAAGGTTGGCTGCTGGGCTTGCTCCCCGGTGGTGTTCATCTCGACGCTTTTCCTGGTGTGGCTAGAGGATGCCATTGAAGTTGAAGTTGAGCTTGAAGCTGCAAAGAGATAGGAATGACCTTTCGATCGAATTCCCACAAACGGCACCAATTGATGGTGCACGATCTAACTACTCCTAGCTGGAGGGCAATTCAAACTTCAGGTGGACGACGAACTGGATCGATCTGCAAAACAGTCTACTAGAGAACCTGGGGTAGCTAACCTGGCGAGGTTGCTCCGATGCTTATGTTAGTAAGTATGTCATAAATGCGAGCTGAATGCTTGAGAGCTTGAGTGCTAGTGAGTAGAGTAATCATGCGTACCTTTGCCTTGAGATTTCGAGTCTTTATATACTGGAATAGTCGTGTGCTTCACGAAAGAGCTAGGGGTTCCCTGGGCTGTAGAGATAAGGTTGGTTCCACTTTTGGAGGAGGGCGGTACGTGGATGAGGCTTATTGTCCAGCTTCGATTCAGGCGGAACCGGGATAGGTTCTTATCGTGACCTTGGGAGATTCAGGATCCGCTCATCGTGATCCCAAGAGATTCGGGATCTGTTGGGAAGGCCTTCGGAGTTGGTTATACGATGCTTCGGCCCGTTAGCTCCGAGCTGGAACTTCGATTCTTCAGTCCCGAACTGGACTGAATACCCGAGGTGCCTCTAGGCCAAGACGTGTTTGGAGCTGATGTGGTTGAGTACCCGAACTACGTATGTTGCAAACTGAGCTTGCCCGACTAAACTGTCATTCTTCAATCAGATCACGCTTACGTGTCCCCTTCCCGTCAAGTCGTGCCAAATCACCCTACATCAGGAATTGAACAATGTGGGTTCTATATAGACCTTAAAACTTGACATCTCTTAAATTGAAATTTAATTACAAAATAAAAAAAATCCCAAGCTGGATTGAGCTGGATTTTTTTATTTGATTTGGAGTATTTAATTAATTTTTTATATCAATTGAAAATTGAATTCACAATCCGTCTGATTCACAGTCGGAATCGGCTAAAATGAATTCTCATTCCCAAGAGAGAAGGGGTGAATGGCCATTCCCTCATATGGAGTGGAATGGGAATGAGATTCCGATTTGAGGGAGGGAATGGCCAACCAAACGGTTGGAATTGGAACAAACCATTCTGATTCCGGTTCCAGTCCCTTATTTCTACAAACCCTAGGTTATGATCCAATGATGAACATGGCGCATGTCTAAAATGGGATGCATACTATTTAGTCCCTTTTTTTAAACCTTTGTTCCGTGCTCTCATTTTATCGGTGATCCAGAGTTAACATGTTAATAGCAACTCTACCCAACTAGTGAAATCCATTTATGAATAATTGAATATGATAATGCTAACCATTAGGCTCTGTTTGGATAAGCTTCCGTTTAAGCTTTGAGTTGAGAAAACAGTGGGACTTTGTGCTTTTCGACCTTAAAAGCACGAATTCTAGAGCTTATTCAAACGCAACCTAAATATAGACTACGAGCAATGGCTAGATGGGGCGAAAAACAAGTTTATATGTATTTAAGAGCAAACTCAAACTGCATTTGCAGACAAGAATTAAAAAAGATCAAATAATCAATTTCCAAATCCTCTTTATTCTTCAGACATTCCATGAGTGACTTGCATGGCTTTTATAGCGGCTACACGCCTTTTCCCTTCAACCGTTCATGATTCACCTTTCCCAGCTCTTATCTCCCGCTCAACCCAAAAGGCAAACAAGAACAAATGAATTTGTGCAACTTGCAATGAGACAGAATCTAGGAGAGTGTAATTCTCTTGAGATCCATTATCCCAGCTACGATATCCAAGTTCTACAGTAGTATCAACGGCCATTGTAAACATACCAGATCTTGTTTGGTTGGAATCATGCAATGTATACAAAGGCATAATAAATTTAGGCACCCGCTGATGGAAGTGTATTTTCTAAATTTGAGGGCATTAGGATATTGAAACCATCTGCAGCAGTTGATAAGAGCATTCCTGGGATTTGAGTATGCCAGTGCAATTCCTTCAAATCTTTCTGACCCTGTTTAGCATTCCAAAGATCAAGTCTTAATAGAGGAAAACATCTAGAATTGGATGATTATCCAAAATAAATTGAGATAGGAGAATGTAAACCTGGTGAACAAAAAGAAGCTGAGGTGGCAAATTTTCTGGCGCATTCACTTGCTCTTTCATTGTAGCTCTAAATTCAGCTTCCTCTTCCTCGTCCTTTTCTAATGAAAGGTCCCAAATCCTGTATCAAATACCAAACCAACAAATTTTAGAAGTTGAACAATGTAGGGAGAAACTACATCCTACTGGGTCTTATACCTTGTCATTTTGACCTAAGTTTAGGTTTTGCCCATAAGATATTTTTCTTAAACTGGTTTTCTACGAAAAAACAGTTGTATTAGTTTTTACAAAAAAGTATGAGGATATTTTCTTACGTTAGTTGATTGTCTGATGATGAAACTGCTAAAGTAGAAGCTTCATGTGGACTCCATTCAATGGACGTAACAGGGTGCTTGTGGTATTCAAAATGTGCAACTAAAGGATCTCCTTCCTATATAAGAAGAGATAAAGAACAACTATTAGTATCATCATAGGAAAATAGTACAGGTATTGCATGCCAGGACAAAAATAGACAACTTGGGAATACATAGCCGTGACATAGTACAACGATTTCTAGAGAGTATAACAGCATAAGTCACAAGAATCTCAGAAACAAACTTTTTATCTTACTTAGATCAATCATCCAAAATAAATGAGAAAATGGAGAAAATGTTGCCCATAGAATTTAAGTAGGGTGGATGAAGTAGAGGAGTGCAAGTGCATTTGGCATGTGGCTCGACCAACACAGACTAGTAAGACATAAAGGAAAATTTAAATAAGACAGCTTTTTTTTTAAGAAAGGTGCAAGGCAGCTATAGTTATAAGACCAGCAATATCATATTGAAGAGATTGCTCGGAAATCAAGAAGCAACATATTCAATAAATAAGTGTAGCCAAGATTTTTTTAGAGGAAAGTGAGCTTATTGATTACAAAAAAAGCAAAAAAGAAGGGAATTTGCAAGATGAGGATGCCAAAATGGATGAGTGGCAATACTAGAAAAGGACAAAATTAGAAACGAGTGCATTTAAGAGGACATGAGTAGCCCCAATAGGTGACAATATGAGGTAAAGTTGACTGAAATGGTTTGGCTGAATGCATGGACTGATGGACAACCAATCTATGTTACTTGGATACGGCATGGAAACAGCTGGATATGGTATTAGATTTAAAATTACACCAAAAGTTGGAGTATTAAATAATATGGCTGCACTAATGTTACTCGGTGCAAACAAAAGGCTGTAAAAGAGCAAGGAGAATACCGAATAAAATGTGTCTGAAGTTGTAAGAACTATTCATGGACTTGCAATTTAATTGAAAAAATGGCCCTTGATAAAGCACAATGGCAAGAGAGGATTTATGTATCCAATACCAGATTGTTAGGATTAAGGCTGAATTAGTTCAGTTGTATGAAAACCATGAGACTAATAAACAGAAACACTCCAATGAAATAAGAACAAGAAAAAAGGTTGGAAATTAGATGTTCACAAATCAATTCTTGCCAATGGGATTCTTTGTATGAAAATAACAATTCTTGTCATAATCAACTTTAGCATGGTCCACATCTAACAAGAACAAGGACTTCAGCAGCAACTAAGAGCCCCTTTAAGTCAAACCCCGATTATGATATTTGAGGTAGAACTTTTAATTGCACATACAGAATAGGTCTGAAATGTCATGCACAATTTTCAATTAGTGATTATGAGCAGGAATGCTCATTGATATTCCAAAAAAAGGTGTATTCATACCTTGATCAATCTAAGATCACGAATAGAAAATGTGCCATCGTCACTTCCAGATGCTATCATACAGCTAGCAAGCCTATTCAAAAATATTAATTCAAAAAATGATTACATTATAAGAGGACCTGATAGAGAATGAAGTATTTTTCGCTCTTTTAATACCGGTTCCAGGATATAACATTGACATCTGCATTATGCGCCTTAAAAGAAGTAGCAGGGGATTTCCCTAGTCGAGTATCCCATATTGCGATATTACCATCCACAGAACAAGAGGCAAAGACATGAGGTTCTGTAGGGCTCCACTGCATGGACAAAGGGAGAAAACGTTAAGATCCAGCAATAAAATCCCACTGGTTAAATCTCAAAACATCTAGAGTAGAAATCAAGATAGTGTTAGACTGTATACTTGTAGGTCCTCAACACTTGCAGCATGTCCAATAAATGGATTGGCATCAACATTCCATGTTCCACCAGACTGAGGCTCCCATAGATGAATGGAATTCTTGCAATCCCCTTTCAAAACATTGTTCTAGACTTAGAAAGGTTTAATCAAGAAATAAAGGGTTAATAAATTTTATATCTTTGCCAAAGCATTTCAACTTCATAAAAAGACCATACCAGATACAAGCCTCCCAGGAACAAGAGGACTCCAATCTATAGCATACCCTTCATCTTTGTGCCCACCAAACTTAACTAATGGAGCCTGAGTAAATACATTGGATACTCCCTTGCCCATTTCTGTTTCTGACTCCGCTAAAGCATTCAGATGAGAACTGAAATCCCAGATCTGCATATAAATTTGTGATATCATTCTGGCAGTGTTTGCAAGATATCAGATAGTGTTGCTTGATTTATATGCTAGGCACTCCATCATAACTAGTTGAACGACTGCCTTGAGCTACTTCAACAACCAAATGCCTAAGAAACTAGGCTTTGAAGATATTGAAAACATTGTACATGAATGTTTAATTTAGTAAGTTACACGTGTTCAACTGTTCAGTGTTTGCATCTCACAAAACTAGGCCACCTCAACAACCAAATGCCTAAAAACTGATTCCATGATGCCACTACTTGTTCTTCTTCCCAGTCCACAGACACACTCAGTGTAAATGGTAAAAAAGCATGTAAATGACAAAAATTCTGTACATATCAAGAGAAAAAGAGACCTGACCTGTACATGGCCAGTATCTGCCCATGATGCACATATATGGGGGTTCTGTGTCATTGCACGTATGCGATTTACACATCCTACATGAGCAACTTTGCGCAGCTGTCAAATTGTAGATACACAAACAAAAGGTCATTGTCATTAGGTGAAATCAACAATAAAATAAATTTGCACTTATTGCAGTAACGTGACTAATGTAGATTACCTTTAAGTCTTACAACACATAAAATATTACCTGCAGAACAGGGAGACCAGATCCACCTTGGCCATAATTTTCATCACCTTCGTCACTGTCACTACTATCATTACTATCCATATCAGTGTCATTATCATCAGATCGAGTAGGCACTAACTGTCTCTTTTTCCCAGAAATGTTAGATATCTTAAATATTCCAATAGAGTTCCAGGAAGCTTTCTCTGCCTACACATCAAAGAAATACTACATCAAGGTATAGGCACACCAATCAAAACAAAAAAAAAAAAACTTCAAATGAGCTTTCTATACCACAATCACATAAACATGAAGGCAACAGTTACAGTTTCTTAGAGATTAAAAAGAATTCAATCAATCATTTGAAACCTTGGCCATCTTAGTTGAATAATAGTGATATCTCAAGATTTTGAAACCTTGATTAAACAGTAAACTAGCTAAAGAGTCAATCTGGACTTACTTATCCTCAATGAACCGAATTATGGTTATGATTAAAGGCCTATAAGTTGAAAAAAACAAAACTTTTTTACCACATATATCATATTATCATCAACAATAAATGAATTAAGGAATCAATGGCTCCTACCCACGCTGTAGAATATTAGATGGCAAAACTGAACTTGATCAATAGCTTGAAATTCATTGGTATAATCAAAATGTGTCAACGAGAGAAAATTGAAGCCACGGAACAAACTAACCAAGGCGAGTACGTATACAGCGAATAAGAAACAAAAGGTACCTGAGTGCCAGCAACACAGTACAACGAGTGCGGAAACTCTGTTCGAACCAATCCCAGTGCATCGCGTACTATGTCAAAGCTGTTAAAACAGAATTCACGCACAAAAGTGAACAATTAAAATTCCTAATTTGAAAGGAAGGGGAGATTTGGGACAGAAGGCACCCAAAGAGGGACAAAGAAATGCATCGGAATGAGACCTTAAACAAGGCCATCCAAGATGAAAAGCGTGTAGCGAATTATACGCAGAGGGGTCACACTGAAGTTCTTCTCCCTCTTCTAGGTTATCTACGCCCGGTTGCCATACCTTCGCAGGCAAGGATGGTATTGAAGAAGAGGTCCCCTCTCCCTTCTTCGAGCCCTACACGCATTAAAATATGGAAATGGAGCTAAAAAAAACAATCAAACTAATTAACTACCTGCACACAAATGAGGAAAATACCGAAAAAGCAAAGGAAGAAAAAACGGAGGAGCAAGGGAAAGATCGAGAACGTAGAAAATCAAAAACAATGACCTTGTTCTTGCGTTTGGCCTTCTTTGGATTTTTGATACTGCGAACCATTTTTGTGAGTTTTGGGCAAGAAGCAGAGATGGAGACAGAAATGGTGGAGTTAGGGTTTTACTAAACCTTGCATGCACTCTATAGACGGATCGGGCTATCTACGGGAATACTAGAAAAGTCCAAATCGGCACAGGTCCCTCGTAGTCGTAGGCTGTAATCGGATCGGGTTCGGATAGGATTTCCCTCCATCAAGTTCGATTCGATTATATTCTTCACAAGGGCCCGTTTGGTTTGCGAGAATTCTAATTTCTCTCTCTCTATATATATATATTAAAATAAAGCGATTAAGAAGTTTTCTCCTTTTTCTAAATTTTTTATTTTTTAATTTCATGTCATTTTTTAAACAATCAATAAAATGCACTTTCCCAATAATCTCTTCTCCTCCACTTTCTCTATAATTATCTCTAATTCCTATTTATCTTCTAAATTATCTCTAATTCTCATTTATCTCCAAAATTATCTTAAATGTAGCAGAGAGTTTCTCTCATAAACTTAAAAATTTAATTTAATTTTAAAAATTATAGTGTGATTATTAAAAAAAAAAAAATTTAAAAATTAGATTTATGATATAAAACATTTTAGATCAAGAAATTTTCCATATTAAAAATTATACATACATACATACATACATACATACATACATACATACATATATATATATATATATGGTTAGGTCATTCGATTTTGGTTGGTTTACAAATGGCCAAAGTGAAATTGGTCCAACTTGGTTGAATTTAAAAATTTTTGAACCAAAGTCGACCTAAAATACTAGAAAACCGGCCAACTCGGGTCAAGTTGATCTGGTTGGTTGCTTACATCAATTTGATGAATAAACATAATTGAAATTAATTATTGTTATTTTTCTATTATAAAAATTTATTAAAAGTAGTATATAAAATATGAGTAATTATTAATTATTTAAAAAGTTGAAAAATATAAAACAATTGTATACTCTTATGTGATTTTATTAGGGTCGTTTATTATAACACATCTTATAATTTTACATATTTTCTTAAACCTAGCTTATAGTTTTCATTTTATTAAAACATTCCATATATTTTACAACTTATTTACTTAATCAACCTCTCATTAAGGAGTGTTTGTTTTGCCTTTAGGCCTATGATTTTTTATTTCAAAAATACCCTTAACACTTTTTTTGTATATAAAACAAAATTAACCAAATATAGCCAATAAAGTGGTTATCTGTGTCTTATAAAGGGCAAAAATGACATTTTATTTTATTTTTGTGATTAAATTTATTTAAATGAACATTAGGGTCAACACTGTCATTTTCCATTGGCATCCAATGGAAGATTAATTAAATCCATTTCAAATTATAAGTGGTGTTTTAGTAAAATTTTAACTATAGGGTAGATTTTAGTAAATCCATGAAACTATAAGGTTTATTTTAATAAATGACCATTTCTATTATTTAGCTTTTGCTTAATAAATCCTGTGCATCGCACGGGTCCCCGCTAGTTCCTTTATAAACCAAATAGAATATGGAAATAGACCAACCATTCAAATTCTGATTCCAATTTTTGCATACAAATAGAATTTGAATCCATCGAATTATCCACATGCAATTCGAAACCAAATTGCAAGACAAAAAATAGTAAACTAAAATAGAACTTGCAAGTAGGGGTGTCAACGATATTCAAAAATCTGATTTCGAATTCGATATTCGACATAATCGAATTGAATTCGGATAATCAACCAATTATTTATTCTTATATAAAATATTTTATATAATTTATATATAATAATTAAGTTATATAGTTAATTTATATATTTATATACTTTATATCAATAAAATATTTATTTTATATATTTATTATTTATCTAAAATAATTAATAAATAATTTGAAATCGAATTGAATCGAATATTCGAATATTTAATCGGATTCGAATTCAGATATCAACTTTTTCTAATCGGATTCGAATTCGGATATTGCCCGATCCGATTGAACCACCTAACTTGAAGTTATTTTGAATCCAAGTCTTTGCTACACATAGCAAAAGAACTTACCAATTGAACCGCCATCAATTTGATGCAAGGCAAATTAATATTTTCCAATCCAAATTAAGAATTGACCGAGCAAGGGCAGGATTTCAGAGGTTGTAGCAATGACGATGCCTTCTTCTTAGCTCCATACCGTACAAGTAGACCTGTTCATGGACTGGGCCAGGCCGAGTTCGGGCCAGGCTTGTATATATATCAACAAAATACACTTAGGCCCGAGCCCGAGCCTAAGCCCGACCAAAAATTTGAAAACAGAATTTTTCTCTTTTTTATTCAATAAAAAGTGATTTATTTATATTAAAAACCTTTAAAACTAAAAAATAATAAACATCTCACTATTACTTGACAAAAGAGAAGAACAAAGAAAACATATTATATATATATATATTTTTTATTAAATAAAATATATTTTTATTATTTAATATATAGTATCAAGTCGGATTCGGGCTGGACTTTTCTAAGAAAGCCCAAGCCCGACTAAAAAAAAAAGTTGGGCCTGGTGCTTTAGGCCCAAGCCCGAGCCTGGGACCTAAAATTATGAACAAGCCTGACTTATAACGGGCCTCAGAGGTTGTAGCAACGGCGTCACCTCCTTCTTCTACTTCTTCGCTCTATACCGTACAAGTTGATGGAATATCAAAACATATTCTTAATCATGATAAAGTAGTTCTCTTAACGGCAAAGGAGCTTATGAAAAGCGGAAATGAGCGGCAGGCAGATCAAACAACGTAGAGAAAAATACTAGTCTCTGGAAGTGATCGTCCCTTTGAGTAGCCGAACGAGAGATTGAGGTCTTGCAGATTTACCTCGCTTCGGTCCAAAAGAATAAAATCAAACACGATTTTAGTACTCCGGAATCGGATTACTATTGGATTAATCAGATAATATATTTGTAGTCTATTTACAATCAGATAATATAATCAGTTAATAGTGGCATTTGTTTTGAACACAATTAAACTACCACGCTTGCTACAGAAGCTATCAAATCATAGGCTTTCTTCTGCACATGAATTGCACCTTTTTGATTAGTTTAATTAGCCATTCAAATTATTACATGTCAATGGCATGGGCATGGCATGCAGTTATTTGCACACTGAGCATTCACGTTGTATCAATTTTCACCTTTTTATTTCAAAACTGTCACTTGTATAAATTAAAGAAAAACTTTACATTAGGACAATGAAACCAAAAGCCTACTATGCTCCTGCAGCCAATGAGATCTGAGCTTGATGAAACAGTTGTATCACAATTTTCAAATAGAAAGAATTTGTAACATGAAAGGTATATGCAATAAGAGAGCAATAAATGCCAAGGAAAGGAGGTTAGATCTCTCTGGTATGTTTTCTTTGGGATGACAGAACCACAATTCACCTAGCAATTTTATCTGCAAGAACATAAACAGGTAAGGGAGACCAGCTTATGTAGCAAAATAAAAGATGGGGCAATAATCTTAACGCAAGTGTTCATCTCTCTGTATATGTGTGTTGGGGGGGGGGGGGTGGTTATTGACATTTGCAGACATCATTTTTGTATGTGTCTGTATTTTGATCTTAGGAACAAGCTTATGATCAAAAAACAAGAAAGCTATACATGAGAAATTTCTATATACAAACCTGGTTTTTCTTTGTCTGGTTGTAAGAACAAGTGTCCCAAATGCCACTATTATTGCGACTTTTACTGCCTGTACAAGACACGGGATTATCTCAAGATACTACATACTCTTTTTTATTTTTTTGTTATTTGATATTCTGCATACTCAAGCTCCTTATAACAAACTCGACTTCCAAAGCTTACAAAGAAGGATAAAGATAAGTTGTAACGATGGACATTATGAGCAAATAGCATATATAAAATAATGATTCATTATTTCATTAATAGGAGGTTGTCATTCAGACTAAATTCAATTATATTTTCCAAATTTCAATAACTGCTGAATATTAATAATTTGTTATGTTCACTTCTAACCTCTCCCTCATTCAAAAAAAAAAAAAAAAAGGTTTAATAACCTCTTGAATACTCATGCAGAGTCCGACAACATGCATTTTGGCTCTTTAGTTTATAATAGTGCATCCACTTGATCATCTGAATGTAGATACTCCAATCATGGCCATAAGCATCTTCAATAACTTTCTGTTTTGGACAATCTATGGCTCTATGTCTGATCAGTTTAGATGTTGCATGAAGTAAATGTAATATTGTTTATTACCTCCCACGTCGATTGACAACTATGCACCAACTGTAAGTAGTAAGTGAATGTAATATTGTTTATGGTTAATTACTTATATATACCCTGAAGTTTGAAGAAACTACTTATATATACCCTGTACTTTCAAAAACTACTTGTATTACCTTGTTCAACTTTCAAATGTTAAGTCCAACAGAAACATCCCAGGACAAAAAGTGTCCATAACAGTTAAATAAATTTTCAAAACATGCCCTTGCCTTTTACGGTACAAAAGAACGACGACACTTTGGAGAGAGATCTATGTACAATAATTTGATCTGATTTAAAATAGTGCCACCAAACATAATAAGTAGAGGACCATATTCAGAGGTCCCTTCTTCTCCGACAATAGTAACCACATTGACAGCCTGGTGATCAATTACAATAACAGAGAAAAGGGGAACCAAATACAGGTGAACAAAGCCACCAATATTTGTAAAGAAGATTGCAAAAGAACGCACTGCTATATCATATGCATCATTACTCATCTTGAGCAATTTGTGATTCCAATAACTCCATCGTTGCAGCCATAGTAGCCATCTCTGGTGCAACAAGCTCACCTACATACTTGATCAGTTGTTGATGTGATCATAAAGAAGAAAGAGGGTGCTCCATTTTCCAATAATATTGGGAAAAGTTTGGTTCTAGGAACTTTGAAGTATCAGATGGCAATGCGGTGCTAGCTACAGTCCTTAAGGATGTCAACGAGGTCACTATATCAGTGTCCATCATAATCTTTAACAGAATTTGACCTTTGATGAGCCAGAGACATTTTTTCAGAACTTTTTCAATGTTTTCCTCGCTCTAAAACATAATCAAGACCACCCATTTAGCATCATAGTTGAATCAGTGCTTCCATTTCCTCACTCTGAAACGTAATCCAGAGTACCTCTTCTTCCTTCCATTTAGCATCATAGCTGAATCAGTGAATCCACAGATTTTTCACTCTCTACAAAATGCCATTTGCATTCATTGTTATATCTACTAATACCTTCCCATAGATGCATAGTTCACACTCTTCCTCCATTTTGAACTTTCTCTACATTTCTTCCCATCCTATTGATATAATCTATACTTCTATAGTTCACACCATTACCCCTCCATGCTAAAATGTGCTTGGAAAATATCACAGAAGAATGGGAAAGATTGGTCTTCTAAGGTTTCATTTGAGAAGTTTGAATAAGATCAACAGTGTTTTCAAAACGAAAGGATAAACTTGGGATTAAAAAAAATAATGGCAGCTATAAATGGCCCTAAACGTTTAATTAACAGAGAGCCTGTTTATGTCATGTAGGCCATCTTAAAAGGTATATGTAAGCAGTTTTTGATAGTACAGGCTATATATAAGTAGTTTCCTCTAATCTCAGAGTACATATAATTAATTAACCCTATTGTTTATTACCTTCTACGTCAATTGACAACTATGCACTAACTGTAAGTAGTACCAGTACCACAGGAGTATCTATCTGCTGAAGACCCTGCCCACAGGAGTATCAATCTGCAATAGAGCATTTAACTACAATAAAATGACATTTCTTCTACCTATCTCCACTAAGTGATACAAAATTCAACCAATTAGAAATTAGTTGAGATACTTCTATGGAATAAAAGTTAAGTGGAAAATTTAGCACCTGCCAAGCTGAGTCAAGACTTATCCTTCAAAGTTTTTACTGGTTTTGTAGTTTGTTTCCTGACTAGATCCTTTTAAGAGACTCCAGCTTATTTTATACATGAACTGAAATTTGATGTTTATCATACTTCAATCTGAGAAGAATAATATCTTGCTATTAGCAATCAACATTGGATAATGGCATCTTTGTTATCAGCAACCACATCCCATAACCTCAGATACAGAAATATCTGTTCCAATAAACTTTTGAACCATGCAGTGGAATTTATACACCCATATGGGTCTATGAATTGTTTAGCAAACATTGTAACAAGGCATTATTCATTTTTCTCATTCTGTGCAATGGTAAAATCTAGGGCTCACAAACATGAGAAAACAGGTTAGAGCCTGGGAGTAGCCACTTTGTGCAAAAAAGGGCAAAGGTTAGTTCCATATCCAGTCCCAAGACCCCAGATAACCTGGACCAAAATTTTTAATAGTCCTTATCCTGTGCAAACTTCAACACACCTTGATCTACAAATTTCAGGGCATTTTCCAGATATTACGGAAAAATATAGGGGCTAATACACAAAAAAAATCATCCTCTTCCTACTTCATATAAAGTTGTCTTTTTTACCTTTATTCATAAGAGAGAGGTTAAAGATTAAGAAGGTAGTAATTAGCATATCCACCTACCTTATATAAAATAAAGTTTTGGCCTGAGAATGTTTCTAATATTTCTACCGTTTCTACCCTTCATCATTCCCAACATTACCCTACACAATAAATAAAATGCTTCTTATATCCATTTACAAACAAAAAGCATCAACATGTAGTGTTCAGTCTTAACATTTGGTTTCTACATCTCCTGCCCTCTCCTATTGTCCTATTCTTTGTTAAATATTTCTCAAAATTATGTCTCATTTTCCTACTACTTTTGATTCTGACATTGTCCTTCTTAACAATAAGCATTGTCATTTTCCTTTAACCATTATGCTCACAATTTATAAGACGTCACCTTTGGTTTTTACATAACATGCATGTGCCATCTAGCTAGTATCATATAAAGCAAATATAAACTCCGTTTCTATCCGATGACCTGTTCTGGTCAGTTTGGACTAGTAACGAAATTGATATGCAAAATGAAAGGAAAACGGAATTTTGTAGAAAAATATCAAGAAGTCATTATGTTGGTTAAAATTCTCAGTATATAAGAAGACAAAGTGATACCTGTGTGGCCAGTCCTCTAGAATATTTTACATTTCTTGAACTCTTAGGCTTTGATTTCTTCAAATTGTGGGAAGTCCCCTCATCTTTATTCACCTTGATATCCATGTTACCATGCATATCATGCTGACAATTTTCAAAATGATAATAAGGGAAAAATACAGAGCAAGAGATATGAACTCTTGTAAAGCTAAGGATAGGAGATGCCTTGCTTATTTATAAAGAGGAAAATAGAAGTGCCATGTGATGCAGCATAAAAACTAAATATTATAAGAGAAAGGTCATTGATGTGCCCCAAAATATCTAAAGTCATCATGAATCCATGATAGAGACATGGAAACAAAGAAAATATCCATAGGGAAAGAAATTAACTTTCCCGAGATTTTGACACCAATTTCAACTTTGTAACCCTTGGCCAATTTCAGTTTTAAAGTTATTTTGAAGGTGTATCTTAGGAATAACGTCGAATGTCCCAAGGGGTCAACTAGTTTAAAAAATTCTTACCAGAGAGGCATTAGAATTTTTAAAAGTTACGCTGCAATCATGTCAGTTTTCTTTCAACCTATTTTTTTAGGGGTTGATATTTATCCATTTTGTGTGATTTCAGTGTCATTAGACAGGTTATTAAGTTATCTATCCAACAAGAACCAAGAACTTGTAAATCCTTCATGTTTTAAGAAAATTATGATTTTAATTTTTCTTTGTTTATTGAGAAAGTGTCACTCTGTGATGGGATATAAATATTTGCATCTTTTTGGGTCTATCTTGGAGTTATTATTGGTTTGGTCAGTTGTAATAGAATTAGTAATTAGTATTTAGAGTTCTTTTAGAAGTTTGAATCCTTACCTGAGAGTCCCTATAGGTTGTAATATAATTAGTAATGAGTATTTATAGTTGTTTTTTCTTATTTGAGAGTCCCTACAGGTTACCTATGGATTTGTCTTAGTATAAAAGCATTAAGAGTTGTATTTTATCTGTTTTTTAGTTAAAATTGAAGTCAATAAAGAGAGGTCCCAAACCTTATATTATGCCTATAGATAGAACCATTGTAATTAAATTTTGAAATGAGAATTAATGAAATAAAAGCTTGTTTGAAGTTACCTACAGGTAAGTGTGGGACCTTTCTCTCCTTTTTAATTTCTTTATCTCTAAAGGTGCAATCTTTCTTCTCTGCCTCTTTTCTATTTCAGATTCAATCTCTCTCTCATAATTCAACCCCTTGGTTTCTTTTTTACCTACCACATACGCCCTAGTAAGACTTTTCTCCTCATCCTACATCATATCAATACTTAATGCAAAAGTGCAAAGCCTGTGTGTTGCACCTTGCATCTATTATCTGCTGTTTTGAGATCCATTACACCAACTGGAGAAGATGCTAGATCTATTTTTGTACCTTGAAGCATTATGATACTTCTGAACATTTTACTCGGTAATGGAAAACTGGGTGCCACTACACATGCATTGGATATCCAAGGAATGAGAAATGAAGACAAAGAGCTGCAAGCCCATCCTTTAACTGAATTAGAATAAAATCATGGAATTATTCATGTAAAATTGCCAACACAAAAGAGGTTTAGAAGTTGATTTAATTAAGTAGTTAACAGACCAGATTGGGCATATAGCGTGACAATTCAGATTTCAGTAGGAATTGCACAAATATTATCTTTAGGTTATTAGCCAGACTTTAGGGAGCAGTATCATTGAATCAACAGCATTCTCATAAAAGCTAGTCTGCTAAAGATCATGGCAGCTTAACTAACAAGAACAATTGTAAATTCAAAAATATTATAAGGATAAAAATCATGCTTACTTCACTATAAATTTCCTTTTCATAAAAACTCATCTCCCTGTCATGAGTTTCTCCATGTAGACAGTTTCTCATGATATCCATCATCTGTTTACTCCCAGTTGTAGCACAGAAATTTCTTGCTTCATCTGGGAACAGCCAGCTATTTAGGCCTTCAAAGGCACAATATTTAACTCTAGAATATACTTCTAATTTCTGCTTTTCATTTGAAGCTCCATACACATTCAGCTTTTCCAAATCTTCTCTGCAGGTTGTAGATCTATCCTTATCTAAAATTACACCAACAGCAGATTTTTGTTGGTCAATGTATGGATTAGATGATTGCTGAATAACCACGGGCCTTTCAAGCATTGTTCCTGAAATTGAAGCTGTTTCTGTTGCAGATGGTACAGGTAATCCTGGTGGAGACATCATTTTTTCATTTTTATTTTCTACCTTACCCTTTAATTTGAACTTATCTTTTCCATCTGAGTCCGTTTTTCCAGCCTGTCTGGTTTTTGCATCTAACAATTCCAAATGTCTGGTATTTAGAGATGGGAAACCCCCAAGCGGTCTACTTTCAGTCTTTGAATCCAAAATTATTTGATAACTTTGATCTACTTTTTTTCTCAAGTAGTTTGGCCTTTGTTGTGGAGTCAACTCCAATGGCCTCCCTGTGGAAAATAAATTTTCACCACTTCCATATATATGTTCTGTTGTTTTCTCTGCCTTAGCTTCCCTTATAAATGTATTATTATGATAATCTTCTCTGTCAATCTTGTTTGACTGGGATTTTATTGTTGATGGATAAACTTGAGCTCTCTGTTCCTGCTTTAAGTCAAGTTTATGGATATCAGTTAATAAAAATGAATATCAACTTTCCAATAATAAAGAAAGAAAAATAATTTGTCCTGCAAAACTTTGAGAAAAAGATACCTGAACTAGATTACTCTCGAAGGCACTTATAAGATTCCTTAAATTGCTAGGAGTTTTTTCCAATGCAGTCTCCTTATTGGTGCCATGACTTTCATCTTTGTGCAGTGAGGCAGAAACTGGGTTTTCATTTTCAGTACTATGGCATCCTGAAGATCTTAACTGAGGATATGAAGTTTCCTGTTTAGGAACAGATCTCAAAGGAACATCAGGAGTTGCCAGGTTCTCAATTTCACCCTCTGAATTCTTTTGAATTGCTTCTGTTAGATAGAGGACGTTATGCTGTAGTGACAATGGAGCATTTGATGGACATGCTTCACTGCTATCTGTAACATCCAGAAAAGATGCAGAAATATTTAGTGAAACTCAACCAGTTCATTGGGATTCCCATCCAAGAAAGTAGCAAGACTGAAGTAGCAATGAGAAGAATCCATAACTGGGGTTGTTCTCTCCAGTTTATCAAGAGTGGTGTCTTCCTTGTTTATGGGAGCAGATAAATCACTGTGACAATCAACAGGGTTTGATAGCAAACCATCTAGCATGGGACGCTCTCCAATGCTTACAGCTTCAATTTGAGCAGGTTGTTCTTGCAAATCTTGAGAAAATGCAGGACTAGCACATCAAGAAAAACCCTTTCAAAGAAGTTCAATGTAAAATCATAAATCAATCATTTTTTAGCTTATCTTTTTCCAGTTCAATTTATCTTGTCATATTATATGGTAAGCTGGGGTTGAACCTGCAACCTCATGTTTGAGGTATGAGGACAGTGGCACCAATCTACTACCAGCATGTTTCTTCTTCACTGCAGATTCTCTCTACAAGAAACAGACATTACATAAACAATACTAATAGATTTATATATATATATAAGAGAAACATGATCATCTGTATGTACAAAACCATTTAAACCTGCAAAATGGCTGAAGGAAGGTCCATAAAAGCTATATCATCATATACGGGAAGCAGTGTTTTTGGAAGCTAAAGTGAACACCTCGTTCAGTTGCTTGCATATATCTGCTAATTCTCTTGCAGACAGCCTTGCAAAATCAGGAGTAGACCGAGCTGAGCTTTAAAGGAGAACTGCTATTCCATAGCAGTTCTGGTTTGTATAGGTTTATTGTCTCCCCTTTTTAGAGTGGGTCCTTTGCAGCTTTTCTCATCTGTATTCTTTGAATATTTTGCTTTTTGGTCTTACGTTTTGTCCTGTTTCATAATTTTAATTTGAAAGTTATCAACCCAAGAAGGAGGATTTGATATGGCTGGGTTTTCATTTGAGGACACGGCTGATTATTGGGCCAACAAAATGCTTTTCCCCCTACCACAGCCATTTGATAGGATCAACAAGTTATTGATTGAACCATGATTCTTTTAAACGTAACTATTGCAGTATGTTTTTTTTGGAGATCTAGATATACGAAATGTAATTTATCTAGGAAGGATATTCACTCAATTTCCTAATTTTGTAATTTTCTTTAGTTCTGATGAACTAGTCGAGAATAATCCAGCAACTGGTTTTTATTGTCAAAGACAATTCCGTCCATAGAAATGCACATACTTAAATATTGCTAGACAGACTTAAAAACAAATAAACTCACCACTTGGTGAATCCTCTTGCGCTCCTCTTCACTGAGGATGAGCTTCAGCTTCATGTGCAGCTTTCCACCCCCTTCAAGAGGAAATAAATCATCCCAGAACCCTTTCTGAACTATAGACATGGTTTCTATACCTGCCAAAAGCATACTAATCACAACTGCATCAGGGGAAAAAACAAAAAAACTAAAAAAAAAAGAATCAAAACAATTCATTACAAAATTACCTAAATTATGATAAGTAACTGCACAATCAATTCATTGTTAAGAAAAAGAAATTATAGAACCTGTCCGTGATAGTTGTTTCCCCTCGGCATCCAGGAGTGTAATGATCAAGTTGTCTCGGAGGGTCAACAACGGGCTGTGTTAAATGAATTGCGGTTAATTTGCGCGCGCGCGCCACACACACACACACGCACAGAGAGAGAGAGAGAGAGAGAGTTGTTCTCACAAAGTGAATTCTCCTTTGTCCCATGTTTGATATTCCCTCCTCCCCATAGAAACTGGGCTATGAAGCAAGAAATACCATCCATCAGTACAATGTGCATGGTCATCCAACACCTGGGAGAGGGAGAGAGAGAGAGAGAGAGAGAGAGAGAGGGGCTACAGACCCTTTAAAGAAACCGATGAAGACGAAGAAGAAGTTGAAGATGGAAAATCCACTATATCCAACACTGGAGTAAGTCAAAATCGTAAGAGATTGCCGACAGTTGAAATGTAATCAATGTTTACAATTAGAATCGTAGTTAATGCGGAAAAAGAAACTTGATTAGTACCAGAAACTTGAATGTTTCCTGGCATTTCAGAAAATTCTTTGTGATTACAGCAGCAGCAACCCCGGCAGCTACAAGCACAACATAAAGAGAAAGAGAACGAGAGAGGAGCGACGACGAGCAGTTAGTCCAGTCGTGGATATGCTTGTTACTTTCGATCTTAATTTCATTTTGAATTTTCCACAGGTTTTATTGGTTTGGATTGGGTTGGGATGGGAAGAAGGAAAAACGAAGATGCTATGAGTCACTGAGTGTGGAAGTTTTTGAGTGGTTGGTTGCTGTGGTTTGGAGTTTGGAGGGATAGGAGTGGGGACTGGGGGGGAGAAAGGACAGTAGGACACGTCAACTTCAACGCGCTTAATTAACCACCTCAAACGCTCAATTGCTCAAATACATTTAAACCAAGGTGATGTTTGCATCCATGATGATTTTCTAAAAATCGGCGCCAATTAGCACCTGAGGGGTGATCATTTCAGTCGGATTCGGCTCGAAAATTTCGGGCTTGGGTCTGGGTTTTCTGTTTAGGATCGGTTCGGGTTTGGGCCCACATCAGGCTTATAAATTTTAGAGCTGGGTTTAGGCTTAATACTTCAAGTCCGGCTTAGGCCCGGCCTATTCCGCATATATTTAAACTTACACATTTTATGCATAACGTATATATGTTATTTTATATTATATTATATATTATATATTATATATTATATATTATATTATATATGTCAGTGATTTTTTTGGTTGGAGGATTATGCCGTTTTCTGGAAATTAGCCAAAAATCAATTATTGAAATTAGTCTTTTTTCGGTGATTTCATAATTTTAATTGATTCTGATTTTTTTAAGATGATATGGCATCAAGTCCAGCGTGGCTTGTGGCATTGAATAATAACTCTAATACAAAAATAATAAACCCTTGAAAATTGACTCAAAGCCGATTTTTCAAAAATCAGCTTATATAGCATAAATGATATCAAACAACGCTTTTTGATGATTTTTCAAAAATCATTGATTCCAGAAATCACCATTTCTGAATAATCAGCAAGGAGAAATCATCATCAATGCCAAACATCACTCAAATCTCCCACCTTTTGTCTCACTCTCTTGTATTGGGTTAGCATTGTGGTCATATGGGCCCATTTCAAATTTGGTAAATTGCTGAAACCTCCCCTGAAATTTCTAACCATTGTTGAGACCACACTAAATTTGTAGTAACTGCAATCACCTTGCCTGAACTTTCTGACACAACTGCAAGTAGATTCCCTAATATAAAATATTCTAACAAGAGGCACAAAAATGCTCAAAATATCAGTGCAGTAACTATTGAGGTTGGTTTTAATAGAAAACAATACAAAGTTTATCAGCAACAAATAAATAGAAATTAAAGTTGTAGGTTTACCTTTAAGCAACTGTTATGAATGGAAAACTTGGAAAATAAATCAATTTCAAAAAGAGATTGAAAGGACTTGGGGTAGCAATTGATATGAAAACATAAAGAAAAATAAACATTTTGGTCAAGAGTAGCATAGGTATTTTAAATATTTTGGTGCCTCTTGTTAGAGGATTTTGACATAGGGGTCTACTTGCAACTATGTCACAAAGTTCAGATGAGGTGATTGCAATTACCAAACTTTATGAAGGCTTTAGCAAGAGTCAAAAACTTCCACTGAGGTTTTAGCAATTTACCCATTTCATTATTCGACTAAACAGAAATTACCTGCTCATAAAATGATTCATCAGAATTAAATTCTTTGAAATCATGCCAAATGCGGTTGAATCTTTGCTAGAAATCCTATCTTCAGAATGATAATCGTTTTTTCTTTGTTAGCAGACACAGTTGACGTTCAACCTAATCTATTTTGATCAGATCATCGGAAAGCAAATTCTAATCTGAGAGCCCGCGACAACGAGGGGTGTACTTTCAAGAACGTTAACCCATTGCTGATTCAATAACAAAGTAGACCAAACTCGGGACACTTTGGACCGGAAGTCTGGAACAAAATGGTTCTGCTGTAGTTTTTTCTCATCGCAATCCGGGCTACAAGGCCCACGACTAACCCAACTTTTCCGGTGAGAATTCCATCTTCGTGCATGGATTTCAATTTGCTTGGAAGAAAGAATCAAATGAATTGATATCATTCCATGTAGCCTGCAAATATCCACAAATCAATTACCATAGCATCAAGACTACCAACGAATCATCGATATGGTGATTAAAAAAACTATCTGATGTCAAGTGTCAAGTGTCAAGTCCGCATGATGAAAAGGATAGAGCCAGAGTGTTGTGCTTGGTGCCAACTGGAAGAGCAATGCCAACCAAAGCTCAGGCCAGCTGTGTCTTAAAAGCCTATCTGCTTCATCTCTGCAAATTAGCCCACCAATTGCAAAATGACTACATCTACAAAGCCATTAGGCAATCCTGAACACTTGGTCTGCTGAAGGGAAAGGTCACTTCAATATTATGGTTCCATACTTCAATACTTCTTCATAGGCTCAGGAAGCTACAATGCAAATTTGATATGTAAGGGAGACTAACTGAAAGGGAGGAGCATTTGCCTATTCATCATACACACCCAAAAAAAAGAAAAAAAAATCCATAAGCACATTACAACAAACATCACACAGAACCCAAGTTTGGGAATCTCTAAATTACTAATCCAGATTCCAGAAAGAGGTTTCTCACTAAATAGTCGGGATGGATTTTGCTCGAATAAACTGTTTAAGAACGGCCTTCTCCTCATCAATGTGCTTCCTCTCTTGGGGATCCTTGGGCTTGACTTTCCTTTTCTCCTCCAATATCCACTTGAATAGCTCACGCTGCTGATCCTCAGGGATGGGTTGGAGTACCTTCGGGGGCTCTGTAATGGGTGGGACAGGTGGAGGTATTTGCGGTGTAGTTAGGGTAGCTACACCTACACTTGCAATTGGAGCAGAGGGAGCATTTACCACAGCTTCAGCATCCTCTATACTTGTATCTTTCTTTTTTGTCCTCATAAAAAGGTAAGCTGCAAAGGCCACATGCACCTCAGTACATAATCATATTAAGATCCAAAACAATTAATGGAATTATTTATCAAAGCATGCATTAAAAAAGACAATAACTTCAAAAATATCCACAATTCTTAAAATCAGTAAGTATTACAATAATAAAAATGAAGAAAGAATGTTTTTTGTTTTCATTTTCTTCCTTTTATTTTTGCATCAATAAGAAAGAATGGTGATCATCTCTTCTTAGACCCAATAATGTGTGAAGTTTGTTCGACACACAGATCTCCACCCAACAGAGATGATTATGGTTATCAACTCTTCATCAACAATACCAGGTGTTTGATATACAAGAATAACCAGTGTTAGAATAAACAAATAAAACAAAAGGCAGACCAGTTTACAATTCTGTCCAAGGGCCTTGTCACCCTCATTGTAAATGTGGTTTCCCAATCCCATTACCTACCTTAAGAAATGATCAATATGTAAAAGATCATTCTTTTAGTCATCTGAGAAAAAAAGGTTAACTATCATAGCAACCACAAGTGTTAATGGTGAAAAAAGAAAAGCATGTCAGAACTGTGGCAAATGCCAGCTCTTCATGATCTGATTTTGGAGAGAATCTGGATTCTAGCATGCAACCCAAATGCTCCCTTGGATAAATATCAGGTGATACTGCAGTCCCTTATTCTAGCAGCATTTAGGGGGAGGAAAGTACAGGTGCTAAGCATGATGACGGATTAAGTAATGGGATCCTTGAATTCTATAAATTTATTAGTTTATTTACTTTTTTAAGCAGAGAGGTGCCACACTGAATGGGAGGATCAGTCTCAAGAGTTTTTTTCAAGAAGGATCAAATTATTCAACATTGTGAATAACCACAATGTTACAAGTTTGTTGGTTAAAGCATGAATGGACTGAGTGATACAAACTGACTATAGGGGATAGCAACGCATACTTTGTACATACATTCTATACCCTTGAAAAAAATCAGAAAACATGTTATTGCGGAAATGTTTCAACCCCCCCCCCTCGAAACATGTGGCTGTTAGGATCTCTCTGGAACTTAGTGATCAGATTGTAGAGCAGAAAGAAGTGTGGAGTGGAAACAAATTGTAGGAGCATAAAATCTGAAAAACTCCAAAGATCTTCATGTGGGGAACTCACTCCACAGAGACCTTCAACCATCATAGATGGTTACTATTATCAACTTTTCATTAATAGTATCACGTGTTTAAACCCTCTTTTACTTACCTTCAGCAATGATCTATGTGAGAAAAGGTCATCTTTTTTATCAATTGAGAAAAGGTCAACTATCATAGCACTTGTGGGAGTTGATAACGGAAAAGAGCATATCATTGCTATGAATACCAGTCAACCATGATAAAGATATTTAATGGTGTTTTGTATTTGGTGTCATAATCTTGAGGACTATGGAAAAATTCATAACATCAAGGTCATAGAGGATCCATGGTCTGGGATCAACTAAAAACTCAAAAGTCCAGAAAAATTACATCAATGCTTTTATATTTCCCAATAAACCTCCATATGACATAAATTGATATAATCAAACTCTCGTAATCTGGCAAGCTAGCCTGCTCTCAAATGCAGACAAAAACTTATTGCAAGTGAAAACAACATTTTCTATTGCCATTTAGGTGTGTGTGTGATCCCCCTTAGGGAGCCACGAGCCGAATAATAATATATATTATTATTATATAATATAATAATAATATATATATAATAAAAATTATAGAAAATAATATATAATAAAAATATCAAATAATAATAAATAAAACATATTTTTTATATATAATTTTTTTTTTATTTTTTTAAAACATTTTTTCTCAAGTCGAGCTCGAGCTCAAGGTTCTAGCTCGAGCCTTGTATACCTTGGTGAGCCGAGCTCGAATAGCTAGATATTCTGCTTGGCTTGGCTCTAATCCACCCCTAATCCCCCTTCCCCAAGAACAGAATGGAATGGTGAAATAGGATCCGTGTAGCCAACCCCATATGATTGAGACAAGGCTTAGATGATGATGATGTTACCCTTCCCCCACATTAACACATCATACATGGAATATTTATTCTTAATAGCTGTCCAAAATCAGGTGATACTGCACCCCCTAATTCTAGCAAGCATTTAGGGGGAAGAAATATGCAGGAGTCAGGAGATGGGTATACTGAGGGTTGGGTAGCTGATCCTTAAAATCTATTTATTCATTTACTTTTTGTGACTCAACAAGAGGTTTAGTTTCAAGGATTGAGTCAAGAAGGATCTAGTACCATATGGAATTTATGATTAGAGTGATAATAACAACTAAAAGTAATGTTGCAAATCTGTTACTTAATAATGTAGGAATTGTTGTGCTAGCTTGGTATTCAAATCCCAGCAAAATTGGAAAAGAATATTTTGCAAAGTTTCAATCCTGTAGAAACATGTGTGTGGCTAGTCAGAAGAAGGTCTACTTGTGATTCACAAAGGATTTCGCTGAAACTTAGTAACTAAACCATGGAATGGAACAGAAATGAATTATTAGAGCATAAAACAGAAATGATCAAGATATGTTAGATAATTTAAGCAAAAAAGCTCTCTTTCTTTATTTCTATTTACCATAAAATTATTTTTGTTATTTAATTCATTAAATTGGGTAACTTTTTCTAAAAAATTAGACTTGCTAACTGTCATTTCTAATTAAATTGGGAGCATAAGTTGTGATTAGCATCTTGAAAGGATAAAAACCTTGTAATTAGCATTAATTTATTTTAATAGGAATATATACTAATGAATAAGCATTGCCCTCTTTTTGGTAACATGAAGGTCATAAAATAGCTTTGCTGTCCTTCTCTATTACTATGAGGGATCTTATAAGAACTTCTAATGCTTAACAAGCGGAGAAGGATCGATACCAGAGGATAAAAAAAATACATGTCTGTATAGTAGGCGCTGCACTTTTATTTAAAGGGTAATGAGATTTTTTCTCTTTTTTCTCTTTTAACAAACATTAATTTTAACAGTTAGAGACAGATTTAGATTTTACTGAACGGATCGCCACTTTGTGCAGATTATCCTTCAAAATTGGCCGAGTTATGGACTATATATGGAGTAGACGGTTATAGGCTTATAGCCATTAAAGCATGTGAATTTCTACCTTACAACATTCACCACCTCCTTGTAATTGACATAGACAGCTAAGGTTGACAGAGGAAATGAGAGCCCAAAATCTACAGATACAGATTATACCAAATATGATGCTATAATGTTTTAACTTTTATTTTTGTACGCTAACATTTTTTTGTCATCCCTGTTATCAGATATAGACATTGCGGATTAATAAATGTGGACTGCAATTGCAAGAACCAAAGCATGATCATGTAAGTTTCAGCAAGCCTCTCTACTATGGGTTAGTCAAATTAAGGGTATTTCGGCATCCCTCCTAACTGTTTTTAATCTAAATATGCATATGAAATGGAAACAGTAACTGACTTCTAGAGAACAATAGAAGTGATCTGTAATATCAATTACCAAAATCTTGTTGTTGAAGAACAAATAAGGGTTCCTCATCCTAAGAATAGCAGGCTAATATGCTAAAAAACTTAGTGGTTGTCTAAATGAACTCAAATCATCTTTGAAGTTGTTATACCTGTAATATAACTTCTTTTACTGGAAAAACAAGTGATAGAAAATCGACAACTTCCCAATTCTAAAACATTTCATGTGGTAATAAATGAATACTAAATGGCAAAGTGAGTCAGTGGTATTGGAAATAAATTACCACATGAAGTTGATGAACCCTAGCAATATTCTGTTTCTGGAGATATAGTGTTAGGGTGAGGAGGCACTAATTATTTGTTCCATTCAAGAACTTCCATCCTTTAAAGTTAATTTTCACAATAACCATTGCAAACTCTTTATTTCTGAAGCAATTTCTGGTATCAAGGAGACAAGGGAAAGTGACAATTATCACTTGATAATTATCAGTTAATCTTTTTTTATTGATACCAGTTAATCTATTCAATAACATCCTCACTGAACACTCAAGAGTGGAAGGAAATTGTCGTTCCCTTTCCATAATCTACACAAACAACATCCCTTCATTATATCTAATGAAAGTTCAAGAAGAAGAAGTTAAAGCTAGTAAAAACATCAGACAGGCCAAAACATAGTCAATATCGAACTAAAGCAACAAGAAAAATAAAATAAAAAGCAAGTTAACAATCTAAATGCAAGCAATAAGCAAGAAATCAACAGTACTAAATCCACGTGCCAGAGAACAACATAATCAATCGACGTATGGGAACTACCAGAGCATACAATGTCTGAATATTTGTCCAAATGAAACAACATTCAGGAGGTAAATCCGAATAGAAGATATTCGAACTGAACTCTAGAAAGCTAGGATTTTTTTTCTTAGCTAAACAAGAATCTTTATATGATTGATCTAAGCAACGAAATGGAAGACAAAGGACGAAAGAGAGACCGAACCTCCCACAGCAAGATTGACAGTCAAGAGGAGTGGCCACATGAACTTGTAACGTCTGGCAAACGATTCCTTCGGAGGCTGAGGAGGAGGAGGAGGGGGAGGAGGAGGAGTCTCCATTGATGGGGGTGAATAGAATTCCTTTCCCTTGTGTTGCTTCAGCTGTGCTGCTCAGCAAAATCAACCATTGTAATTAAATAATTAATTTATATAAACTATACCTGATTACTGATTAGTGCTTAAACAAAGATAGAGAAGACAAGCAAATTATTCTTGCTTGCTCCGGAAGAAATCAAGAAAATTTTGATTGATGGATACATTTTTTGGGTTTGGTGGTGTAGAGCTTCGGACTAACGTCGCTCATTGATCTCTTGCTCTTTCGCCTCCTCAGTCCTCTCTGTCACGACTCTCTTTCTCTTTCTGTTGGTATGCGACTCTCTTTCTGTTCGTTCCCAGAACCAGAACAGGAATACTGGAATAGTCCGAGTCCGATCCGTTTCTTTTCGCAGTAATATTTTAAAAATTGTCATTTTAATTATCCAATAGTCGTTAGGCATTTGTCACTCGTAACGGGCAACCTCAAAAGGGAAACATTGTTCAAAACCGTCGGATTGATACCCACCAAACATCGGATGGTTGCAATGTTGAATCTTCTGGCGACACGTCAACTTGAATACCTGCTGCATAGTGCTAACTGCAATACACGATCAACTTCAAACCAAGACCGGATCTGCTCCTCACACAAGGCGCCTCACACCGATCTCAGCCAATGTATGGTGAGATGTGCATGTAAGATCGGTGTGAGGCGCCCTGTGTGAGGAGCAGATCCCAATTCTCACCAATGAGGCAACTTATTAGAAGTGGAACTACACAAGCAAAGGACGCAGAATCGCAGACTATTACGATGACCTGACCCCTACCTATTTCTGCCACGCAGACGAGTCCTGTCCTGTAACTGTAACTCCTGTTTGGCTGTGGCTGTAATCCAGACTGTCCCTCGAATAAGCCAATAAGGTACTCCCTCCCTCCCTCCCTCCCTCCCTCTGGATTCATTGAGCCAATACACAGCCACCATGTCATCTCCTTGTGCATGGTATATGGGTCCCACTCATCATGCTGATGTGCAGAATGTGCCGTATCATGATTGACCCATCATCGGGAGCCTGTGATGGGAAATGGGTGACTTGATAACATTTCTGATGGTGAATTTTATCCCCTTTCTGTCTAGTTTGGATGTTAATAGGGCTCTGAATAGTGGCGAATGAATAGGTAAGAAGTAAGAAGAGCTGGATTCTTGATAATCCTCATAGTTCTAGTTTGCTCAGTCCTCGGGGAGCCAGGGAGGGGAAAATCATATACATGTTTACTACAGTTTTTTTATTGGTATGGTGTTCTACCAAAAAAACTCTCTCTCTCTCTCTCTCTGGGCAGTCCCACCTGCAAAAAGGTATGTACCCAATCAGAAGCAGTAAGTGATAATGGTTTCCCTGTAACACAAAAAAAAGACAAAAACACTGAACAAGGGACTTCGTGCTGATAATGGGTTTTGGGCTAATTTTAACCTTTCAGTTGTCTTCATACATACCATGTAAATAAGCGTCACACCCGGAAAATGGTATTTAAACCAGGGATAAATTTATCCTTGGCACGACAATTCAACATTCAAATTTACCAATTAATTCAATCCTACTCTTACAGTGGAATAAATCAATAAATAATTAAATTATCCTGCTCTACTGTTTCCTTCAGTCTAAAAAGTGATGGTGTACTCCTATCTTAAAATCTGCAATATAAGCTCCGGCATGACATTTAAGCTCCGACCTCAACCCTCCAGCAGTTGAAGTCAACTTGGTTATGGCGTTATGCAAGTGAGACATCAAGAAGATGCTATTACATGCCTTGAGGAATCCGCCATCAATTAGTAAATGTAAAACCAAAAATACAAGCCCGAGGTAATGAAGCAACCAGACCATCAGCCTATTTGATGTCCATAGCTACTCATTTCCTCTTGACCTATTAGCCCCAAGGCCGCGGACCACCACCAAAACCCCTCCCGCGATCACGAAAGCCCCCATTACCTGAATGAAAGCAAACAGGGAAGGATCAACAATCATATTTATGATGCATCCAGAGGAATGAGAGAGAGAGAGAGAGAGAGAGAGTAAATATAACACAAGCTTTGGTTGGCTGCATAATACAGTATACATAACCACCTATAAACTGTAACATGGTTCACAGAATCACCAGTTTGAATTGTTCGATTGATGGATCACAGCTCAAAATATAACCAGACGTTCTGAAAAACCCAATGTCAAGTAATTGAACCAAGTCTAGTTGGCATTGTTTTCAGACAAGGTCTTGAACTAGATGGTCAAGATAGATGAACTAATGATTGGTGATTATGAATTATAGAGTATGTGATGCATGTAGCTGCACCACATTCTTCTTTGTGAACAATACTAGACAACATAGTAGTAGCTGTGTTTGTATATGATCTGACTTGGCCCTTATCACACACACACACAAAAGATGAAAGAAAGAAAAGTGACTCGGTGTGACTAACCTGGAGGAGGTGCACCACGTCCCATTGCAGCCAGTTCTGGACTGACTTTTTGTCCAGCTTCTTCAAGGATGGTAATAAGTTCCTTGGCGAATCTGGCATTTGCAGCTGTAAAGAAAGTATATGCTGTTCCTTTGGCCCCAGCCCTACCTGTTCGGCCAATGCGGTGGACATAATCCTCCAAAGATCCCGGAAAATCATAATTTATCACATATTTTACGTCTTTCACATCTGCCAGCATGACTAGAAATGAGCAGGGGTGAAAAAATGTGTTTATTGAATTTGTTTTTCTTGGTATTAGTTACTACACAGTATAGGGGTATCAGGGGTGGTGACAAAGCAGGGTGAATATGATGCCCACTGATCATACCACGAAGAGCCTGCGGTTCCGCAGGCTTGATCCTGTGCCTCCTATTAGGAGGGATGCCAACTGACCATCTCAACTACTGGGTCATTGGCATATTTATTGAAACTGAGAAATCCAGTTTAAATAATATACTTTGTCTGAAAGTTTTGTCATGCCACATGATGCTGATGCTTATTTCTACCAATCTAGATTTTTGTTTTCATTTTTTCTTATTTTAAAACATGTGATTGGCAATCAACAATATGTTGAAAAAATGAGTATAGCTGGGATGGATGAATGGCAAGACTATAGAAACAGCACATTTGAGAGGGCTTATGAGTGGCTCCAATTGGTGACAAAATAAGGGAAATTTGGATTTAGACAATTCCATGACATACATTTTGTCATCACCTATAAGGAATGACTTGGTGCAAGAAAGAGAAAAGGGCAGACCAAATAAAAAATGGGCCAAATGGTATTAAATAATCCAAGGACAGCCTATTTGACAAAAATGGCTCTTAATGGAGCACACTGACAGGACAAGGTTCATAAATCCAATCCCAATGGGATTAAGGCTGAATAGAGTTGAGTATCTGCTATATTAGCAGATGATCCACAGGATTATCAGGTATAGCAGCTATTCAACACTTCAGCTATTGTACTAAAATAAACTGTATACACATGTCCAATATCAGTTTATAAAGAGTTCAACACCAACAATATCTGTCTGTCTAATGGGCCATCTGATAACAGCTGAAGTGGCTGAACTGAAATGGCTTATTGCTTTGTCTTTAAAGGAGGTTGTGAGCTCTTCAATGGCTGAAACTGAAGTTAGGTTGATTACTATATACTCAAATAATTAATTATTAAATTATTTCATCCACTAAAAGACAAGACAAAGTAATAAGTCATATGCTTCGGCCAATTCAGCTGTTATCAAACAGCCCCCCAAGTCATATATACAGTGAATAGGAGAATGGCTTCCAGTGAAAAATCTCATCCATGCACTATCTAACTTGAGTCAAGGCACACACCTATGAGATGAACTTGCTCAAATATAAATAATAGGTTATAGATGCATGGTTAAAAATAATGACTGCTAATCTTTTCAGAATGCCAATATTAGTATTCTAGTTTATTTTCAAAATACATATTATATTTTATAAAATGTTTTTATACATAAAATATTGAAGAATAGCTGATAGAACATTAATAGCAACATAGATCCTTTGCCACAGCCAATGCAAACACTACACATACCCAAACCACGTGCTGCAACATCTGTTGCAGTCATAATCGGACTCTTGCCAGCCTTGAACTCTGAGAGGACCCAATCCCTCTCTGCCTGACTCTTATCTCCATGAATTGACAGAGCAGGCCAACCATCCATCCGAAGCTGCCTTGTGGTCTGGTCACATCCTTTCTTGGTATCCATGAATATAAGAATTCGGCTGCCATCCATGATATCCTCCAGCAGCTTCACCAATCTGAAATTATTAACACAATCAGTAAGGGCTCATGCATACGTCGAAAACCAGATGGAACCAGCAAATATATTTTTTGCCCTACTTGTTATATTTCTGATTCTCCGAAACGATCTCCACAATCTGGCGTATTGCACGGTTTGCTGTCAGATCTTGAGAACCAATGACTACCTGCACCAAAACAAATGGAAGGCAATTAATTAATTAGTATGCCTGGAATTCAAGATGGAGCCCCAGTAGATGACAATCATATTCTACCATCCTAGGTTAGGGTGTAAGGGTTTCACCTTGTATGGATTGTAAAGAAACGACCTGGCGAGCTGTTCAACCTCCTTGGGCCAAGTAGCACTCCAATACAAAGTTTGACGATCTGGGCGAATCTGTACAAAGAAAAGATATTAAGAACCACAACTCTCAGGACAAATAGTTCAGGATGTCATGTCAACCAAATCCAAGGATCAGATTTTGTTTTCACAGAAAGTTAATACCGTGATTGTTTCCTTCTTTTTCCACATAGGAGTATCTATCCATCAAATATGACCATAAATCAGTAAAAATTTCCTGAGATTTGATGATTTTCTGCTAGATGTTGTTGCTATCTCATGAACATTATACAAGACCAAAATAAGCATTCACAAAGGTAAAATGCTTGGACCACTTCAGAACCAAGTTGTTCACCAAATCATGGATTCTATTTAGCTAAGACACTGTGTTTTGTGAGCCAAAAATACCCTAGAAGCATGCAAACAATGTGAAACTCACATGTAACAATTGGTCTCTGGAGTAACTCAGTAAAATATCAATGGGGACACATGCATCAGGTTGTCTGAACTTGCCTGATTCATGACCATGGTACAACTATACAAGCTTGGAGACAGCCACATTTCAGAGGAGCATCCATGTAAACATTTGTTAATATTTATAAATAAAAAAGCCAAGGGGTTCACTAAAAAAGCACTTCATTGGAAATGTTGAGAAGCTAGAGATGCCTTCATTCAAGCTGAACATCAGGTATGCAACAGTTGAGATCAAGGAGATGGTAAAGACGCATTTACCTTTATGGCTGCAAACAGGGTCCAATTTCTTTTTTTTTCCCCTTTATTTTTTATCAGCTAAATAGGGTCCACATGGTCATGCTGCCAACACCAATTAGGTAAATTAGGCAGGTGATGATGATTTATGAGAGTGGCACATTTCTTGAATCCAAAATACACTGAAAAACAAGGCACCAACTCCCCGGCAATTTACAGAAATCCCCATACATTGGGATAAGAAATAGAAGAATAAAAACATCCTATATAGACTCTATAAGACTCAAGGTTCAAAATATCGATACACCCGATATGCCGGTAGAGGCGTATTTGGCAGTATCGTCGATACTTTGATAGCTTTTTTTTTTAGTTTTTTTTTTTTTTCAAATCTGGTTCAGAGGGGCCGGTTTAATGTCCATCCACCTCATGAACAGATCAAAACCCCAATACACCCTCTGTAGGGGCGTATCGGGAAGCTCCCGATACGATACTTATCAGCCGATACAGCCCGATACGTGTCAATACTTTGAACCTTGACAAGACTTGCTCTTTTAGTTCATAAGAAATTCATGAAAAAGATCCAATTAGGAGGTCAAATATTTATAATCTAACTAAAACACCAATAAGGAATATATAAATTAGAGGGTTTACTAGAAGAGTCATCTATTTCTAGTGAAGGAAGCAGCATCTATAGGAATTGAAGACATTTACAAGAATGAGCTATGGCACTCTTACTCAGCTTTTGATGATGAAAAATTTTTCCCAGACCAAAAGATCATGGTTCTCATTGCTATGGTGCCTTAATTGAAAATTTTTCCCTTCAACATAAGGGTTCAAGAGCAAGGGCATACGTTGTACAGGAAACAACATAGATGAATCACTGGCAAAGCAGGGGGTAATAGGAGTTGAACATTTACAAGAACGAGCAATGATACTCTTACTTGGCTTTTAATGGCGAAAAGTTTTGCCCAAACCCAAAGATCATGGTTCTCATTGCTATGGTGCCTCGATTGAAATTTTGTCCTTTCAACATAAGGACTTACTTGATAATAAATTTACATGTCAGAATAATTAGTATTTTTTGATTAATAACTGTAACTTTCGTTTATTAAAGATAAGATAAAAGATATTTTTCCAAAGCATCAACCATGCTATTAGCTGTCCTTTGGACCCATTGAATTCTAAATTTCTAATATTCATACTCCTAGTTAAGTTATCCATTTAATCTTCTTTAACTCATTTTTGTGCATCCATAGGTCATTCCCTTTATTTTGTAGCCACTTAACCACCAGTTGAGAATTCCCTTCTATAATCAGCTTGTGTACATCTAACTCCTTTGCTTTGACTGCTCCTTCCACAACCATCATGACTTCAGCCCTCAATGAATCCCGATGCCAATTGGACCTGAGAAGTACCATCACCTGACCTAACTCATTTCTGAACAAGTCACCTACAATTGAGAGGCCTGGATCCCCCCTACTCCTGCCATCAAAGTTCAATTTTATGTATCCCTCAATCAACGGTGTCCAAGACACACTAACACCAAGTTTTAAAGATGATGAATTAGCCACTTTCCATAGAATTCATCCACTGAGAAATCTGAATACGGCTTTAGCTAATGAACAACTCTAATGATTATGCATTCTATGAAAGCCTCCTTATTCCTTTCCCCTTCAAGGGAAAATTCTTGCATTTCTTTCTTCCCAAAGCGTCCAGGTTACTGCAGCTCTTATACTTCTCCACATGACTCTCTCTTCTTCGGCCAAACAAATGAAGTGGGAGCAAAGAGGCTTGACATATTGGAAGGAGGGGTCTACCTGCAACCAAACAAAGCAAGAAAGCAATCCCAAATACCAGTAGCAAAAAGGTAGGGGATTAGTAAGTGAAAGGAGGATTTACCATTTGCCTTGCAAAAAATACACCAATGGGGAGAAAAGCATGAGTGAGGTCTCCTTTTCTGTAACAGGTCACAAGTGTTGATTTTCTCACAATAAACCTCCCAATTGAAAGCTACAATTCTAGTGAGGTTAGAATAATTAGATATAATCACCTGGGAGAAAATTTTATCTACCACTTCCATCATTATTTACTGCAATAAGTTCAACAAGCTTTGCTATTCTTGAAAGACCCCATTTTGAAGTTTTATAAGTTATTTTTACCCCCAAAACTTGGGAACAACTAAGAGTTGTAACACATCCATAAAATATTGAGCAATTAAGAAAGGATGCATGCACTAAATCAGTGGATCCATGATAAGGATGCTTAGATGGGTGAGTGGCAAAACTAGGAAGAGAAGATTATAAAGGAATACATTTATGTGAAACTTTCAAGGTAGACCAATAGGTGTCAAAAAGACAGAGTCAATTAGTCAACTTAAGTGGTTGGATCATGTCCTAAGATAATCAATGATGGCAGCAGTAACAATAAGTAGATTGGAACATCTTGAAGGAACTCAAAGAATGAGGGAAGGGTCAATGGCCAAAAAAGAAAGTTGGTTGAAGCAGTAAATAAAAGATTTTGAAGGATAATGCCCTAATAGTATAATATTGCCACAATGAAGTAGAATGGAAATGCATGACTTATGTACTCGAGCTAACAAAGTTGAGAAAGGCCTAAGGAATGATGATAATAATTATTTGGGAGGCTATGGTGTGACTTTCTTAAATCCTGACAATACTGGAGTATTTCATTAATCGTTACAGGATAAACAAAAGGGGGAACTAGAGGAAAAGTCCCCAGAATAACTTCATAATGACATAAAGTTGCTTTATATGTGTACAGCATGTCACTGTATAGGGATTATTCCCTCTTTTTGCTCCATTAATGAAAATATACCTTACCTTTTCTCAAAAACAGACAGTTGCCACTATACAATCCTCTCTACCAACCAGCCAACCCTATTTCTAGCTAGTTGACGATAATATTGTCTTCCCTTGGATTCTAAGAGAACCTGGAAATTCCTTAACCAAAAGTTTTGCATCCCTGATATGATAAGCTAATGCCAAATGGATTCTTTGCCCACATGATGGCATGCTTGACTCTCCCTTAACCAAAGAGATAGTTCTTAGCCTTCCAATCCGAAGTAACTGGAGTAAGACAATAACTTCCACCATTGTTAGAACCCACCTCTCTTAAGGAGCAATCAGGAATGGTGAAAAAGATATGATCCATTATGCATGGAAAAGACTCCTCCCATCCCAGCCAGTCTACCATCAAAATCCATTTTAAAATCTTGAGGAACCAGGGATCCATCTAGCTGACCATAAACAAGTGGGGTTCAACAATTAATAACATCCTAAGGGCATGGAAGGAAGTAGCACAGTTCTCTAGAGAAAAAAAAAAAAAAGAATAAGAATGGAGTGGAAACCCCCACAAGGCAGCAAAGTAAAGTTGAACTTTGAAGGAAGCTCCTTAGGCAACCCAAGTATGGCAGGAAGTGGTGGGGCAATTAGAAATTTGGAGGGCAAGATATTAGCTATTTATTCAGGACCAATTGGAACAGCTAATTCTGTGAAGGCTGAATTGTTGGCTCTACTACATCTACATGGTCTCCAGTTGGAAAAGCAATTGGGTTTCAGACAGATGGAGGTAGAAGGGGATTTAAAAATAGTTATTTCTTGGGCAAGATGTAACAAACATATCCCTTGGACTCTTAAGAATGTTTACAGGGAAGTTGAAAGGATTGCAAAAGAACTAAATGCTGATTTCAAGTGGGTAC
Organism: Nelumbo nucifera; assembly: GCF_000365185.1. The sequence continues at coordinate 5,228,552 of NW_010729102.1, read as the reverse complement.
GTAGGAGTGCAAATGGACTAACTGATTCCCTTGCTAAACAAGGAGAAGAAAGGCAACAGTTGTTTTGGGCTTCTATGTAACCTAGCAAACATTACTTGGGATGACTTTATGGTCATCAAACTGTACTGTTATCTTATAATTAATTAATACAATAAATTTCTTGCTAATAAAAAAAAAAAACAAGTAGGGTTCAACAATGTGACCGCATTCATATTCGTAGTTTTCACAATATAATGACAAAAAAGAACAATTCCACGGCATCCTAGCAATTGAAACTCACTAGTGACTTTAGTCCAAATGTTTTTCTAATAATTAGGATGTAAAGCAAGTAAAATCAAGACATTAGACATTCTGCACGGTAAAGAAAATAAAGGAAAAATAAGCACACCTGAGAGACAATCTTTCTAATCTGAGGCTCAAAACCCATGTCTAGCATTCTATCTGCCTCATCCAGAACAAGGTAGGTGACCCTTCGCAAGTTTGTATGATGGGATTCTAACATATCAATGAGCCTTCCAGGTGTAGCAATTACGACTTCAACACCTAAATAGGAAAACAGAGAACAGAATGTATTTCCATCAATAGCTTTTAAGTTCACAAGGACCAAATTGTATTCTTTTTTTCACAGACAGATCAAGCAGGGATCCAACTTATTTTGGACCTTTCGACAAATTTAGTTGCTGCACAGAACCGTCTATTGGATAAGGAACCCTCTGGATTGGCTTAAGAGTTCATTCATCCAATCAGCCCCATACCAACAGTGGAGCTTTTCCCAAGTCATACAGCCATGTGGGGTTTTAATATTTTAATCTGAGAAATATCCCAAAGAACGCTCATTTCAGTCACATGGCAAGGAGTTTTAAGCTGAAACTTGCCCCATCAATAGAAGGCAGTGAGAAGAACACTGACCCCATCTACACCCCAAGATTCCTGGGATGTCTAGATCCGGTACACAACACAACTAGAAGAACCAGATTGTATGTTAGCTGGATTATCTTAATTGTAACAGTAATCTACCTTTCTGAAGATCACGAACTTGAGGTCCTTTTGGAACCCCACCATATATACAGGTATTCTTAATCCTAGATGATGCCCCAAACTTGGTGGCTTCTTGTTGTATTTGGACAGCAAGCTCACGTGTTGGGGCTAAAACTAAGACAATAGGACCATCTCCAGGAGCTGAAAATATAGAAAGAGAAGAAAATTCATGCCAACTATCAAATAATAGAAATACAGAAGAACCATACTAATGATATAAAAGATTTTTTTTTTTTTGAAGAAGAAGAAGAATGACATAAAAGAATAAGGAAGAAACACTTAAACCTAGAAATGATTGTGCATTAACGTGGACAATAGCAGGCAGTAGATAGGCAAGCGTCTTTCCAGATCCTGTTTCAGCAATACCAATGAGATCACGGCCCTTTAAAGCCATGGGCCACCCTTGAGATTGAATAGGAGTAGGTTCAACAAAGCCAGCCTTCAGAACTTCTTGCATGACATAATCTGAAGTTGAGTATGTTGTAGTTATCACTCCCATCCAGATCCAGACAACACAAAAAGAGATAAAAATGGATCCAAGAATGTCAAATGAAAATGCTCGGAAGCTTACCTTATCTAAGTATTTGAATAAATAAGTTCCTATAGCTAAGTTCCCAAGAAACATACTCTAGACGAATGGATTACAAGTATATGGCTTAAAAGACGATTGAAATAAATTGTACTAAAAGTGTGTGTTTCTTGTAGGGCTGTCAAGAGGTCGGGTCTGGGTTGGGTCCAGGTAGAACCAGAACCAACCCAATAAGAAATGCTAAAGACACAGAACCGAACCGGACCCAATAGGGTCTATAATATTAGACCCCAGAGCCGAACCAGTCAGTTCTTGGGACAATCAGGTCTGACCCGATGGACCTGATTATAATAAACCTACTAAAAATATTATATATAATATTAATTTATTTAATATATTAGACATTTAATATGTATGTAGTTTGGGTTGGGTCTGAATCAGTTCGGGATTGGGTGGAACCGGTTCCAAACCGATAAGAATCGGGACAATATATATCAGGAACCCAAACTGGCCCATCGGTTCGGGTCCACACCCAACCCAGGCGATGGGGTTTTTGAATAAAAACCATGAATCCTAGGGCAATCCCTAAGTTCCATAACAAATGGCAATCATTTGTCCTAGGAAAATGTATAGACTTCATTTGTCTACAATCTTTATAAAAAATGTATAGACTTCATTTAAAACAAAAAAAAAAATCAACATATTCATGGAAAAATGGAAGGAAGAAAAGAAATTTCAGGAAATAGAAAGGGTTGATCCACTATTTTTGTCCTAGGAAAACTGGAAAAGAGGAAAAGGAAAAAAGAAAAGAAAGGATGATTGTATAAAGAAAGGGTGAAAGAAGAAGAAGAAGAAGAAGAAGAAGAAGAAGAAGAAGAAGAAGAACAAGAAGAAGAAAATAATCAATATGTGCTGATTAGGTAAAATTTTGAGTTCTTCCATTGTTATCGGTTCATGTTTTGAAGTCTTCAAGGGTTCATGGAAGTATACATGTTGATTGAACCCTAACAAATGAGAAAAATAATTAAAAACACTAGTATTTTAACTTAAACTGAATACTTTAGTTTAATAATGTCTATTTTTTTATTTTAATCTAAAAAAGTTAAGAATATAAAAGTATCCAAGAGCACTGTATAAAATATCTTGACGATTAAGCAAGGCAACCCTCCATGAGCACCTTATCGCCTAGGTGTTGCCTTGATAACTATGCTTGCCAAGTTTAAATGCCCATTTTATACACAGTCATACAAGCAAAAGGTATCAATATAATAATTTCTCTCACTTATATCAATTCCTTTTTCACCAACAGATCTTGAACTTTATCAATTCAGAAGCTAAGGTACCATACATATGAATCTCCCCGTAAGGAGAACAGGGTGAGACATGCACAGCTCAACCTCCAAACATACATAACACTATTATTTCTACGGTTCATTATGTTGTTTTACAGTTAAATTCATTTTTATATGTCTTGTTTCAATAAGTATTTTATTATGTATTTCAAATTTAGTAACAGTAGAATTTCAAATGATTGGATCTCAATTGGTTTTCAATTAATTTTGTACATCACCATACATGCTATAGTGATACTCGTATAGATTTTTGTACATCTTTTGGAGCACGCCTTGCCCTCTTTTCACAGTAATATAATACAATAATCTTTCCATTTGTCCAAAAAAAGTAACAGTAGCATAGTAGTCTAAAGTCCTGTATTGCCTTTCCTCTATGAACCCAATGGAGTTGATAAACTAAGGATTGTTTACAAAGCCAAACTGACCAGTAACCCCAATGTACCAAGTTCCCTAATCCATGAAATCCACCCCATGAACAGTGAACCTTTCTCAAAGATTCAAAGCAGATAATTTCAACTTTAAAGAGGAATTTGATAAACCTGCTCAACACTTGTGTTGTCCAAATTTAGATTCCAAGAAATGAAAATCAACTCAGTGGAGTTTTACTTTTTCACAAAGCAAATAACTGGATGTATTAGATTCTAAACATTTTCCTGGAAACTTAAAACCTGCCCTAGTTTTCCAAGTGTTATGTTGTGTTGCCGTGGTCATGGTGTTGTGTTATTGAGTCTTGTTGGTAGTACTTCTTGTTTTCCCGAGTGGTTTGGTGGGTCCTGTTGACCTTTTGTTTTATTAGGAGTGTGGTTGTGAGAGGGATCTTTTGCTTTGCATAAGAAGATACCTTATCACTTATTAGTTGTCCCAGAATTTGTATTCTCTCTATTTTTCTTTTTTAATTTTTAATGAATTTTATTTATTATTTAAAAAAGTAAAGCTTCCTTGAAGATTAAAAAATTGAAGAAGTTTTAGAGGAAATGCAGACAATTGAAGCATTAGCCAGCAATGCTCTAGAACAAGAGGGTCAAGATTGAAATAAGAGAAGGAATATAGCACGAAACTCCTAACTTACTAGCTTTTGAATTTAGTAAGAATAACACGTTAATCTCAAACTGAGCATATCTACTTTGCTTGTATTATCATTACTCATTAGGAATCAATGCTATAGTGTAGTAGCTAAAAAATAGATTCGAGGCCCTTCCGCAAGTAATTCCAGACTCGTAATGTTACAAACCAATTACATTCCCAATGCACAAGAGAAGTATCAGACTATCAGCATTGCAATTAGCAAATGATTTCGAGATCAAATGAATGGTAAGGGGCATTTCCGCTCAAACAAATAAAAGTACCTGGAAACCCTACGTCGCGAAAGTCCTGGACCGGCTTGGGAACGTCTCGGCCCTCAACCGTAATCTGTCTCCGTTGGCGGTACTCCTCAACTTCACTCTCGGTCATCGCCGCCACAGACGCAGACTCAATATAGAAATTCTTCTCGAAATGGGTTAACCCATCGAGGCCCTGCTTCCTGGGCGGCCCACCACTATCGTATTCCCTGTTGCCTGACAATGACGAACGGCCACCGCTTCCATAACTCGCAGCTCCGCCGCCACCTCCACCACTTCCAAAACCGGAATCACTGCTAGTTAAAAAGCAAATAACAAGAAATGTGAAAAAAAGGACAAATAAAAAGAAATCTGCCTCCGCTCCTGGCTCCAGAGAGATAGAGATAGTCACCTTTTCCGGTCACGGTACAAACCCGGGTCGCCGGACCGGCTGTCGTAGCGGCTCATGTGCTTCTAGCAATCGTTGTGTAAGAGTAAAAGAGACAACTCGGACACCGGACTATCAGCAGCACTTCTGCTCAAGTAAAGTAACCGAGGGTTTTTTTTCCTTGGTTGTTTGGCCGGAAAACAAGAAGCAAAGAAACCCAACAATGGAACTCAACAAAATATGGAATAGAGGAGTAGAGGGGGAAGATCCCCCGCTCGCTTCGCTTCTTCGGTCTCAATATAGTTAGCGTAAAATAAAAAAACATCCCTTCAAGTTTCTGACCATCATAAAACCTGTCCTAAACTTTTAAAGATTTCGACAAAAACCTCCCTTCCGCCAGTGATGCAGACGGAAACTGATAAAATTACGAAATTGCCCCTTATTAATTGACAGAGAATCAATAAAATATTTTAAAATGTTAGAATTGCCCCTACTTCCCCTTCCTCTCGCAACAGAAGGGAACAGCATGAAATCCTTCCCCCAATCTCTCCTTTCACTGGTTTTTCTTGTTGACTTCTTATTCTTTTTCTTCTTCTTCTCTCTCTCTTGGATTGAGTTGGACCAACAGAAAGGCATTATTAATCTTCTTTGTGTTCGTTTAAGAATTGTAGTGTTTTGGTCCTCTCATCCTTTGAGGGTTTTACTACTTAGGCTTAGTTTGGAACGAGTACAAATGCAAATATGTAGTGTAAAACTTTATATTTTGTATTATTTTATATGTATTTGCACTGTACATATTTGCATTTGTACTCTTTTCAAATTGAACCTAATGGATTGTCGCCATATTTTTGTTATAGATACATTGGTCATTTCAGACCAAGATGCAATCTCGTGGGTTTGAGTTGGAAGTCATGGCTCCTCTATGCCTTTCAGAGACATGGACTGTAATGGAGGGCTTATTTGCATCAAGGCAAGCAAGGTGAATCGGGTGAACAACTTCTCTACAAAGAAGCTGGAGGACCTGATAAAATATGCGAAGGTGCCGCCTGCTATGAACAAAGTTGAATGCCATCCTGTTTGGCAACAACCTGCATTACACAACTTGTGCAAATCAACCAGTGTTCATCTCTCAATAAACTTCTGACTGGTTAATTTGGAGTTGGATAGATCAAGGTTCAAAGTACCAATACAAGCCAATATGCCAGTAAGGAGTATCGATACTTTTTTAAAGCTTTATTTATTTATTTTTTAATTAATTTAGAGGGATCGGTTTAAGCCCTGGCTACCCTCTGAACCGTGGTCTAACCCGATACAACCCCTATATGGGCATATTGGGAAGCTACCGACACGATATGTATCAGTCAATACTTGTTGATACTTGGAACCTTGAGATAGATTGCCTAGTATAATTGGTTGAGCTTCATAGAAATTCCTTGCATGTACCTTTGGCCTAATAGCATTGCCCAACGATTCTTAGGGGATCAAAAGCAAGGAAATTGAAGTCAATTCATGAGGGAATTTTTTTCTATATTTATTATTAAAATTTCAATTGTATAACGAGAAGAAAAAGGAAATGCTTGATTCATGAAAACATGGTCTTTTCTAAGAAGTACAACAACCTTCATCAAAATATCTTTTTGTGATGCAAATATGGTTCTCTAGCTTCTTTGTAGAGAAGACTTATTCTCTCTCGCTACCACCATGAAGAAGATGAACAGTCCCTTCGGTTGCTCCAACTCAATCGATTTGATAGAAGAGGGTGGGGACAAAGGAGAAGAAGAAGAAGAAACCACGTAGTTCCCTTCTATTGCAAGAAGAAGGGGAAGCAGGGGCAATTCCAACATTTTAAAATATTTTATTGATTCCCTTACAATTAATTAGTGGCAATTTCATAATTTTATCAGTTTTTTGTCTGAATCATTGATGGAATGGAGGTTTTTGTCAAGATCTCTAAAAGTTCAAGGGAGGTTTTTGTTAAAATAAAACTATAACGGAGGTTTTTATGATTGTCATAAACTTTAGGGGAAGTTCTTGTATTTTACCCCATATAGTTTTGGGAAAATTAATTATAAGTACTTGGAAGATAATCAACCACCCTAAATATTGAAAAACAAACACTCAACTCCAATGAGGGAACACTTCATCAGTTATTTTGGGCAGGTGACGTGATGTGTACTTTGGGCCTTTGGAGCTAGTCTCATTCTAGCACCCAAACTTCAAAATATACTATTAAGGCCTTGTTTGCTTTTCGGTAAGTTATTTACCTGGGTAAATGTAGTTACTTGGATAAGTTTTTCCTACACTTATTCGGGTAAGTGCATTTACCCATTTTCTTTTATTTCTCATGTAAATAAGGCAATGACCATTTTATCCATAAAATTCCATTATTAAAAGGGGCACTCTTGTCCCATTCAAGTGTTGACAACTTTCCCCCTAGGTGAGAAAATTATTTATCCACCTAGGAGATGAGTAAGTGATACCCAAGAAAATAAATTTTCCTTGATACCCACATAAATCTAAAAAAAGAATATGAGATTCTTGGTCAATGAAACCAAAATCCCATTGACTAACTTTTCCCTTCTCAAAATCCAAAAAAAGAACACCCCCTAACTACCAAGTACTTGAGCTCCCACAAATCGTCAATTCATACCCTTATTTGTATTAGACTTTTTTAAAAAATTTATTTACCTTGACTGTCTTCATCAACAATAACAAGAATTATTCATCTTCTCTTGCAACAATGACAGTCTAACCCCCTTGTTATGGATTGAATAATTAAAAAAAAATGATTACAACTACGTTATCTAAAGTCCTCTTCTCCGTAACAACATCATCTTATTTGGCAACATTTTTCTGTACAACTTTTCCAATGGGAAGCATTGGTTTTTAGGCATAAAGGTTAGGGCACAAAGAGAATAGTGGTGCCCAATTGTAAAGAAAATGAATTTAAATATGGCTATTTTGGCCATTTCAAATTATGTTTTACTCGCTTATTCAAACTCAAAGGATATTAGTGTCATTTCACATAACATCTAACAATTATTAAGGGTAAATTCTCGATCAGTACCCTCTACTTTGGTTTAAGTGATAAATTGGTCCCCAAACTTTAAAATGCGACAATCTAATACCTAACGTTAACCAACTGTTAAGTGATATATAAAATGACATGAATGCCCTTAAAGAGTTATATAACTTTTTTTATCAACCATCCATTAAAATCAGAACCAACCATCAAATCTTTCATCCATGGGACAACACTTTTATCTCTCTCTCAAGTATCAAGACACTTTTGTCGCTCCGAAATTTATACGCTTTTTGCCAGATTTTTAATGACATTTGTTTATTTCTATTATAGTCTTATTCGAGGTGGATTTTGAAGTATTGAAATTGTAACAAACAATTAGGATTAAATTTGAAACGGGTTTTGATCATTCGACACTACAAAGAAGTTTCAAATTGATTTTCGACACTTTACTTTAACGATGCATTCTTTTCGTGTTCGATCATTCATGGATTCATTATGTTGTTGAAATATGCGGCTTTTTTTAGCTTTTATCTTACTTTTTAATTTTCTCAGACCGAGTTACGGTTCTTTCATCTTAATAATACTAATCGTATCTCCACATTGCATAAGGAAAACCAATTTTAATGATACTTAATATTGAATTAATGATCATGTAATTAGACAGTGATAACGTAATAAAGGCACATTATAGAAATCAATTTTAGTGATACTGAACACTGATAAAAATTAATAATGATAAAGGTGCATCCATGGTAGACCCACCATAGCTAGTGCCATGACTTAATTGGGAATCTTCAGTATGGTAAGCTTGGAGCTCAAAGGGAATCTGTGACTTCCTCTCCCTCCATTCATGCCTTCATGAAACTTTGTGTTTGAAAAGCCATTGCCATGTGTTTAAAAGACATAAGATTAGGTATAGGGCTGATATGGCTATTGGGATTGAACACAATGCCAATCCACTGTCAGCATCAGCCACAATAACCTTTCTTTTTATTTTTCACTTTGGCTTTTACTCCAAGGATATGTAATGGTAAATATGTGTGGATTATATTTTTTCTTTTTTTTTTTGAAAGAGAAAAGGTTAACTTTCATTAAGGGTATGTTTGGTTTGAAGGAAAAGGTAAGGAAAGGAAAGTAAAGGTAGGAAAACCTATACAAGGTTTGTAAAGACTTCCCTACCTTTCCTTTCTTTTCGCTACTTTTTCCTTCAAACCAAACATAGCCTAAAAGAACAAAGGGTGTATTGGAGGAGATGTACAAAACTCCAGCTAAACCAAAATCCAAAACCGAAAACAGGAAACCTCAAACCTCAAAGAATAGAGCCCAAGCTTTTGGTTCTTGAGGAAAAAGATAATGAACAATGTGTTTTATTTTCAAGGGTAATTTTGACATTTTAAAAGTCTTAAATCACATATGAGGTCACATGATATACATAACTGACTATCCATTAAGGACAGGTACTAGATTGTCACATTTCGAAAGTTCGGGTACTAAATTGTTGCATTTTAAAGTTTGGGAACCAAATTATCACTGTAGCCAAAATACAAGATACTGATCAGGAATTTTTCCAATGATTAATGATTTTGGACTATTAGTAATTTTCTAGAGTTCAAGTACTATAATGGCACATTTTGAAGTTTGGGTACTAATATGAAATTAGCCCTAAAGTAGAAGGTACTAAGCTATAATTTACCCTTTAAAATCTAAAAAAGTATCCTATTTTTCATCTCTCCGACTGTGTTCTTTTTCTTTTCTCCTCCTCTGCCAACGTCGAATAAGGTTACATCTTGAACACATGACATCATGTGCACCTTAAACATTTCTAAAATCACGAAAGTAAACTTCTCTTCAAGGTCGGGCCTCCATTAGGCATGGGGGCCCAATACTTAAGGCCTGGTCCCGTCTTCCTCTTTCATCAGAAATAATTAAGACTTGAGAGAGTTTTAATTTTGACTTCTTATATGTTTGATAATTTAATTTAAGAATAATAAATCACATGTGTGAGCAATGCACGAGCTTAATAGAAGTGAGAAATAGCTGTGTGATAGCACTACCCGTAAGAAAATGTCTTCATCAATACCGGCAGCTAGCTAAGGATCTTAACAATAATATGGAACTTTTTTTTTTTGTTAATTTTGTTCTTTTTGCTTATAATAGCTGGGACTCATCTAGCAAGGATTACAATTCGAAATTGTTTATGTATACTATAGTTGTTTCTTTAGCTATTTTTCTTGGATTTCCTCTTGAAACATCCTTGGAAGTTTTGCAATTTATGAAGCTCATTCCATTATCCTTAGTGATATTAGATGTTTCATCCCAGTGTTTTTGAACCATTGTTGACCTGGATGGTTAGACTGTTCGGCCTAAAAACTGTCCAGGTAATCAGTCCCATTTCACCCTTAACCCATTTCTGGGCTAAAACCCATTGACTTGGTCAAAGAATAGCTGACCCGGGCAGTTGAACCATCAATCCATTCGACCTGGACAGTGGTTCACAAGTATAATAGAAAAAGAAAAGAACATCTCAGGTCTGAGACAAGAACAATCTCAGATCTGAGATCCAAGTACAACAGAGAGAAGAAGAAGAAGAATATTGTAGGGGCTGGGGACTAGAGAGAAATCAGATCTCAGATCTAAGATTTGAGATAGATCTGAGATCTGTGTTTCTTTTGTTGTCACAGTCACGGTCATCGACACCATCGCCATCATCATGTCCAGTGAAGGTCAAATCCTCTTCCTTCTTCTTCCCTCCTCCTCCTCCTTTTTCCCTCCTTTGTTTCTTTCTTTCCTTTCTCTCATTCCTTTTATTTTTTTCTATTTTCTATTTTCTTTTTTTCTTTTTTCTTTTCTTTTTATTTCTTTCTCAACTGAAAATCATAGCCTCTCTCTCATAAAAACTAAAAGTCTAAAAGACTTAATACCAACATGTGCCCTAACAATATAAACCATTCAACCCGGACGGTCAAAACATTGACCAGGAAACTGGTGGCCACAGCAATTTTGTTTCCGGGTAGGTTTTTAAAACCTTGCTTCATCCACGAAGTGAAAAAGATTATATCAATATGTCAAATGTGTGTATTGATCAGTGTTGTTTACTTTTCATTCTTTATAATGTGGACTGCTATTTTATTTTAGGCAGGTTCTAATAAGGTAAATTTGAGAGTTCTTTTGTGTTGGACTCAAGTCAAGACTACGTCGCTTATTATTGTGAATCTTGCTTTTGACAATGGTTAATATAATTTAGGGAAAATTTCTTAAACTACCCTTGTAGTTTAGCTAATTGATCAACTCTATCATTATTGTTTATATATTGTCTTAAACTACTATCCTTATTGTTTATATATTGTCTTAAATTACCCTTACTGTTTATGACAATTGACATCATCATTAAGTGCTAACGGAAGAAATGAAATGTCAAGTTTTTCCTCTACTATTCATCAAATTTTCAAAATAAAACCCAATTAATGAAAAAATTCAGGAATATGCATGATAAGCAGATTGTTATTCGGCCTCCATCTCAGTCAATGTTTTTTGTATCCGTCTCCGTTTCTGTCTCCATTTTCTCCGTCTCTATTTTTTGTCTCATAACAGAATCCCTTCTTTTCCATACCCCTCAATCATCGTCTCTGTTGTAGTGGTCTCAATAGAAACTATTGTTGCAAATAAGAAAATTTATATGGTCCGAAATTGATTTGAAATAGATTTTACAGCTTTTTGCATGCAGAGCAGAGGCCTTTTGAAGCTTCAGCAACTTGAGGATGTAGGCTCTACTATCCAAAATACCTAAATTTTAAAGTGTCTAAACCCTTTTTATTAACATACCAACTTATTTGGGATGCTTGCAGAATCTTATGTCGTTGATATGACATTGGGAAGGTGAACTCAAATATATAAAGTTCAACGAAAATATAGCTTAAGATCTTGGGGTGAGTGAGAATTGAATGGATGATCGTTGTCTAGCAGGTTTGAGAATGCAGTTGCAAGTGTTGAGAAAGATGGAAAGATTGATCCCCGCACCATTAAAATCACAGTAAGACCGGAATGTTCCAATTCCTAGGCTTGAGGATGCCGGATCAAACCCAATGGTGACTTCTACAGCTTGGACGCAATCATCGGCAATGTCAACACATCCGGTTACTATCAGATCTATGAAAATTACATGTGCACAAACGCTTCTAGTTCGGACTTCATCAAGTGCCCAGTTTCACCTACCACCAATTTTCCTTCGACCGTCCTGTTGCCTACCTTCGTTGAAAGTGCTAGTGCTGCATGGATTTATCTTCCTTCCTGGTAATGTTAAGTTAGGATTTTTGAAATAGTAGGGGTGACTTGAGGATTTTTGAAAACTATAACAGTCATGCACGTGATGTTATGTGTAAACGGTTTATAAGGAGCGCTAATAATAAGGGGGTTTTAGGCAATTGTCAGAAACAATATAGGTAGTGTAAGGCAATAGTCAAACAATAAGAGTAGATTTAGTCAATTAACCAAACAATAAGGATAGTTTAAGAAATTTGATCACACCTCCACTGCAGTAAGAAATTTGTATTGGGCCTGTCTGGACTTCTCTGTAAAATCTATAGAAATAGGTGAATCACATTTTGTGTAACTATTATTTCTTATGCACATTCGTTTTTTTTTTTCAGGTTAATTACGTGTATAACAAAGCCTTCATAAATGTATTTCTCTTGGCCGTGTTTGGATTAAGTTTGTAGAAATGGAAATGAATTTTACACACTTCTCACCCAAGTGAGAGATTTCCGAATGTTCATAGGGAAAAGGTTGTAGGAGTTGAGACTTAAAGATTCAAGAATGGTTATCCCTTTCCCTTATTAAGAAATCTGCTCAAATTGAAATTGGCCCATTTAAATTTCTCCTACTTCTTGATTCTCTGCCCTCATATAATGAAAACGAAAAACAGTGTTTGAAGGAAGCATTCTATTTCTACCCCCTCTCAATTTCTATCAATCCAAACACTGTTATTCAAGAAGAAACTATATAGAGTAAAAATTAATTAAAACTATGATCACTTAAGAATTTCCTTTATAATCTCTATATATGCATCTATTTTTTTCGTCTCCTTGCCTTTTCCCTTAGGGATAAGTAGACCGTATTCCCCCTCTGAAATCTGAAATTACAGCCACCTCCTAGTCTACTAATAGCCCCCCCTCCCTCTATAAATTGCATCCTACTTGTGGATTTGGCATCAATCCACGATCAGGATTCATTCCACCCCTAGGGTGGAGCTAAGATTTCTAAGGGTGGACTGAACAGTTAAAACCCCTTCCCCTTAACGACCCCAATACACAGTTTTAATTTTTAAAGGATAATTAAAGGGGAACCAAAATAAAAGGAACTATGTTTTGGTCTTTGAACTGTTTTGGATTGTTTTATATTTTCTTGATAATCCAAACTTTTAAAAAAGAAGAGTAAAATTTTGTGAACTTGAGAAACAAGCCAAAATTTTTATAGAAAAATATGAGAGATGAAAATGGTTCTACCAACTTCTACTTTATCATTTGTCTAGACAGGCAAAGAGTAAATTGTTAAGTTTATGATATATATATAAGGGTCGTCCTAATGAATTGGACTCAACCTTAAATTAGAAGGCTAGAGAACTGATCGGCTGCCACTAAAGCTTCTTTTACATTTAAATTGTTTTAGCTATCAAAATATCTTTTATAATTTAAATTCTTCTATTGCAGCATCTATCGAAAAACATTTGAAGAAAAAGTAAAAAAGTTTATTATATGATAAAATAAATTAAAAGTATAACAAACAAGAAAATTAGGCATTATTCAATTGAAACGACTGAAATTCGGGCCATGAAATTCTAAACTTTTTTAATGTTTCAGAATTTATATTAATTGAATATAACAATAAAATTAAAATTACTATATATTATTATGGAAATTCCAAACTTCCATGAAATTTCGTTTTGTAAACCTTAGAGTCTAGTGAACAAATTGATTTTATTCTAAAAGATATTCTTTTTAATATTCTGGAATGAAGATTAGGTTCAATATGAAGGGGGGGGGGGAGGTGGAGAGAGAATGAGAGATCAGCGATCTTCTTGAATGAGGGGGTGGTAGGGCTGCAAGTCAGGCCGGGTAAGGTCGGGTGTTGAGGCCAACCCTAGCCCAATCCTAAGTTCTAAACCCCAACCCTAACCCTAACCCAACTTTCAACCCGACCTATCCAACCCTAACCCTAACTAAATACCTTTAACCCTAACCCAACCCAACTTTCTTCCCATCCCTTAAAATATTTTAGAACTTCTTAATCTAAGATCTTAAACTCAACTTTCACTACATATATTAATCCTATGTTTTATTAGTATTTGTTTGTTAATATTTTTATTGGTTTTCTAAGTATAAAATTCAGAAAAAAAAGTGTTTGAAATGACTATAGTTTATTATGAGTTATGGCTTATAATAGATCTTTTATAGGCACCAAGCTATGGGTGGCAAGCAAAAGAGAGGAAATAAAGAATAAAATATTCAGAAAAAATAAAATATGTTATTAAGGTTTTAGTATTTCCAATTAGAATTAAGTGAAGTGATTATCTTAAAAGAAATAAATGATAGTATGTGGTGGGGGCTATACAACTATCATGCATCTAAACAAATCAATGTATGATATTATATATATATATCATATATTTATATATGATATGTACTATGTAGTCAAGTTTGGGTTGAGTTGGGTTGCCCGAGGGGTCAACCCTAACCCAACTCGAAGTAAAGTCGGGTTCATAAATTTCAACCCTAACCTTAACCTGAGCATCAACCCAACCCAACCCAACCCGACCCGTCTTTTTCAGGTTGGGTTCGGGCCAACCCGACCCAAGTTGTAGCCTTGGGGGGTGGGGGATGAGTTTAGTGGAATTTATCTACTACTCAAATACTCTATGCCCAAATAAAAATGTATAGCTTTTACTATACATTTTTATAGCAAAAAGAAGTAATCCTTCTTAAGCTATACTAGCCTATATATTTTAGTAAACAAAACGAATAAGCAAATTGTTAGGAATTGAAGAAAGTTATAATCAGAAATTCAGTATAAACTTATTCCTCAGAATTATCCATGCATGCATGTGTATAATGCAATGTTGTTTGTTTGTTACTCTTAGACCATGTTTGGGAGTGCTTAAAAATAAGTGCTTATTTGGGCCATTAAGCACTTATTGGTATTTGGGAAATAAGCCCAATATAAGTTCTTATTTTAAAAATAATGGCTTATTTTTTAAGTCCAAATTTCCAGTTTTTTTAAGTGTTTACCCTAGTTCAATTTTAAAATACCACTTATAAAATTATCCCTAGTTGAATTTTATAGAAGTACTTTCATGAAAGCATTTTTATAAAAGTACTTTTATGAAAGCACTTTCATAAAAGTACTTTTACGAATGCTTTTAAGAAAGTACTTTTATGAAAGCATTTTTACAAAAAGCACATTTAGAAAAGCATTTTTGCAAAAGTGCTTTTATGAAAGCACTTTATAAAACTTATAAAAGTGCTTTTATAAAAATGATATCATAAAAGTATTTTTTTAAAAGTGCTTTTATAAAAGTTCTTTTGTAAAAATACTTTCACAAAAATGCTTTCAAAGGGTATATTTTGAAAATTTGAAAGAAAATGAAGGACAAAATAGTCACAAATACTTATTTAAGTGCTTATTAGAGAAAAAGACTACCAAACACCCAATATAAAAAATAAGCACTTGAAAAAGTTGGGTGCCAAATACAAATAAGTGCTTATTTGAATAAGCACTTGTTTTTAAGCACTTATTCAATAAGTATTTATTTTTAACTTAAGCACTCCCAAAGATGGCCTTAGTATTTTAAGGCATGCTTCCATTAAAAATGAAGGCAATCCCACCTTGAACAAATTTAATTGGAGCATGTCTTGAATGGATCTTCTCAGAACTGAAGGTAGTGTTGCTTGGGGTACTGCTTGTCAGTACACACATACCCATAATAACATAGTACATTGAAGGTTAATCTGCAAATTAAAATAAGCTTATGTTGTTAGGCTTTGCAACTCTAGCTCATTGATTTATAATTATTTCTTGTTGAAATTGACACCATAATCAAAACTCACTTACCCATCAAAAAAAAAGAGAGAGAGAAAATCAAAACTCAGTACTTAGGTCCTTCAAGATCTTCACTTGCTTTAGTACCTAGTATTTATTGCTTCAAGATCTTCACAGTGAAATTGAAAAAAGAAGAGGAAAGAGAAGGAGAAGGGAAAGGGAAGGAAAAGATCAAAGGGTATCACCTTCTACCAAAGAAGGGTATCCTCATCATGCACAAAAGACATGCAGTTTTTTCCCCCTA
Source organism: Nelumbo nucifera (assembly GCF_000365185.1). The sequence continues at coordinate 5,212,566 of NW_010729102.1, read as the reverse complement.
GAAACCAATGCTCTGGTAGTCTGGTTAACTCGTTCAGCTGCATTAGGACTTCAATTACAGAATTACTACCAGCTTTTCAGAAGCCAAAGAGCAAGGACACTGCGACCATCTTACGGTTTAAATCCAACAGAAGCCACAAAATTATTTCTTCCCTGACTGTGGAGTTGATAGCTTCCATTGACCAAAGAAGAAATTTGTGGTACTTATGGTCATTGCTCCTCCTTTGTACTTGTGTTCACAGAAGTGCCGATGAACCAATAGGTGGCAGAGAGAGAGAGAGAGAGAGAGAGAGAGGTGCTACTTTTCCTTGGCTCCACCTCCTCTATGATTAAAGCCCTTCCGGCCTACCTATCTGTCTGAAAAACACAAACACTGTGAAGATCACGGTACCAAAACACTTTTCTAGAGACTGGGTTGAGTCGGTTAATCTTCAACACTCAAATTTGATACTGTAATCAGCATGCAAAGTTTACACGTGAATTGAATGCCTGGTCGCATCTTTTATTCCCCATTTCCAAAATCTAGGATGTGGGGTTGCTCTACTTTTTTGGCATCTGTCTTTGTTGTTGGGAGATGTTCCATTCAAACAATGGCTTCATATATTCAGAATTCCATCTTTTCTGTTGAGTAACAAAACATCCTTAACTTGCACTCTCTTACGTTCTTTTATTCATGAAGCGGAGAACCCTTATCTTCTTTTTTCTTCAAAGATGAAACAAGGAAAAAAAAAGCTGGTGAAGCTGAAAAGGAGAAAAAGAAAAGGCATAGGAATAAGCAAGAGATTCCTGAGCCTTGTGACTTGGAAACCCTAAATATTCAAGTTGCTGGTCATCACAAAACAAGAAAAGATGTCACAAGACGAAAAATAATTAAACAGGTTAACAACGAATTTATTTATGCTTTTATTAGTTTTTGTACCTCACCTGCTATTAATGTTCCCTCTTGCTCTCACTCTCTCTCACACACACATTCTCAGTCACTACACACAAACATTTGCTCTACTATAGCTAAAAAAAAACAATTTAAAGCTTCTAATAATCAATAAAAAGAAACCAAAAAGAGGGACAAGGAGAAAAGGACAAGAGAGATTCAGCCATGAACAAGGCCACAAGATAGAGCCATTAGCAGGATCGCCGCTTCCTTCTCATCTTGTGGGAATACTCGATGAAAAGCCGAGTTCTTACTCAGGTTTATAGTGAAATCCTCAAAACAAAGTTTCTTCCTGCTGCGAGGAGAGGGAGCCAGTTTGCAACGTTTCTTGTACTGTGGGACGTACCCAGTTTCTGATCTCTTCTCCTTGTGGTGCACCTTTCTCTGCAAAGATGGTGTATCTGCAGGAAGAAGTGTACCACTTGCAGCTGCTGCCGCCATGGCCCGCCTGGCTTTACGTTGCCGAATTCCACAGGCGTTGCATAGTGACTGCACCACTTGAAAAGATAAGAAAACGATTCTTGGATATTGATAAAGCCACAGAGATGAGGGTGAATTACCTTGGGTCCTCTAGGGCCACTCCTCCATAGAGGGGTCTTGGTTGTATTGCAATCTGAGCAGACTCTAACAGTGATGTTGCTATTGTTGGAGGAGCTGTTGCTGCTGCTGCTGTCCATCTCCAATGAAGATGGTTGCTGATGATGATCCTGAAACTTCTGCGTATTTCCAGAAGCTGGTTTGTCTGCACCCATTCGATCTGAATTCATCATCTTCCTCATCAGCCTCATCTTCGAAGACATCCACCTCGCTGAACCAGTACTGTTGCTTTGGCTCTCATCCCGAATTTCCTGCTTAATGGACAATTCGAGGCTGCTGTTTATGCCGTTCTTCGAAGATTGAAGTGGAGGATATGGGAAGTCCAGATGATAACCTTCACTACCCTTATCAGCCTAAAATCGACAAAGATATATATATGGATCAGTTCAGATCACATAGTCCAAAGCGTCCAAAATTCAATTACATAAACCCTTTTGCACTCACCTCTTGCCGTTGCTGCTGTTCTTGTTGTTCTCTATCATGGGCCTCATGGTCATGGCTGCCTCCTTCTCGAGCCGAGTTGAAGGAAAGGGGAGTGGAGTGAAGAGAAGAATTAGTTTGAGATGGTGGAGGACTAAAGAGTTGACAGTACTGCTGATCCTCATCATTGGGCTCTACGAGAGGAAAAGAGGAGAGTGATGGATTCAGATTCAGATTCAGATAAATTGGATTCATGGGGGAAGAGAATGATGAAAAAACGAAAAATCTTGTTGTTGACCAGCACAGAAGGACGAGATATTAGATTGGAAGATGGGAAAGTTTAAAAAAAAAATGCTAAAAGGGCCTGATCAATAGAGTGGTAAATCTAATTTAAAAGAGGAAGAAGAGAGAGAGAGAGAGAGAGAGAGAGAGGGGGGGGGGGGAGAGAGAGCCCTAAAAGGTGTATTCACGTGACTTTATGACACCCAAGCAAACAAGTTAAAAGGATAAACCAAAAGAAGTGCAGAATACAACTACACCTAAGAATGCCAGAAACCCTATCTGCAAAATTTCACCCTGCCACTCATTGTAGGTGCCATACAATCAAAGGCAAAGGTGGGGACTTCATTGGAGCATTGATGCCCACACATCTTGTTCCGTAGAGCTTGGCCCACCTGATTAGGTTTTATCAGACCAGATGATTTGATCTGATCATCAAAGTAAATCCATCAGATTGATGGGTTGGGCTTAGATCACTCATCATAGTGCATTGAACACCCTTGGGCACATAAGTGAGCTAGGTGGCACACAGCTGCGTGCCACAGACTCACAGTGGCGGTGCAGAACACCGACCGACCTTACTCCAGTTCCCCATATGAGTGATGAGATATTGAGAGATCGTTGCCTTAGTGGGCCAGGAGGAAGGGACCATGATGCCGGCCCAATAGCCCAACGGAGTATAGAATAGTTTCCGTGGTGCAATAAATGGTTTTTGGAATGAGAGATGAATTTTAGGGGATTGTGGGGATGAGAGATGTGCTAGAATTGCATGGGAGCATCTTTCGCTCCTTAGTCTTGCCAAAAGGCATTGAATGCGTGTACAGGCAAGGGACAGAGACAGCCCCATACAGGCCCCATATAGCTTACCTTACTGTGTTCATGTCCATCACTCTTCTCTTCTTGAGCTTCTCTCCTTTCTTTTACCATCCTCAGTGAAAATTACAAGTTTTTTTTTCATGTACTCAGTGAAAATTACAAGTGTTGGTCAGCTTTATTTCTTTCTTCAGTTTTCTCTTTTGTAACATAGTTGTATAGAAAGCCAAGTTACAGACAAAGAAACAAAATTGTTCTTCAAAGGCCACGTATGTCCCGAATTTGGTACGCATTTCTCGTGACCTGCGGAACTACCTAAAGAAGCTAAGGACTAGGAGTTTTTAGCTTTTTACTCCTGGGACCGAGCTTTGAAATTTGGAACTGGCTTGGGGTTATCAACCACAGACTCACAGACAGATAGGGATGATATTACCTCTCTCATTCAACTTCAACTATTGGTGTGGTGACTAGCTTACATGAGCAAGCAATGATTACTTGAAAAACTGTGGATCAGGCAATATTTAATTCACTCTCTGCAGTGCAATTGCGCAAATGGATATAAATATATAGGGTTTGCAAGATAGAATATAGGTATATATTCTTAGTCATTCACTGTTCTTCCCCACATTTCAGAATTTTATGGACGTCTCTATCCGTTCCTACCAAAAGGTAAAGAGAAACAGTAAATTCACCAACCGGAAGATAAAGATTAAATCTCAACTAGGAGGGATTGGGGTAGGCATGTTAATCAGATATATTGAAAAGAGCAAAACTAAGTTTTTTGTCTTTAGGATAAATACAGAGAGAAATTATTAGATCCCTAAAAGAAAAAGTTTGTTTCTATAAGACACAATCTTTGTTTTTTTTTTTTTTTTCATTTCTTTCATCATCTCTTTCTACTTTACTATTGGGTACATGGCTAAACCGTTGAACTTCTTATTTCTGATGGAATCCTGAATGAAACAAGTCAACCATTTCTTCTAGTCTTCCTAGGGAAACTCCCTAATTAATTTACCGGCCTAGGGTTTTGTTTTTTATTTTTTTGAAGACACTTTTAATTTGGGCTTCTTCTTCTATTATTGATTGGAATGAAAGATAGCCATATATAAAGAAATGGTGGCTAGAGTAAAACCCATATATAATATATATATATATATATTATATATTTGTAAGGTAAGCAAATCAACAGATGAGACAGATATTCTATGAAAGAAGATAAATAGAGAATACCCAACTGCTGCATGTAGGGTATAGATATTTAATTTTAGAGATAGACCCAGAAGAAAACAGCTAAAACCCATAAACTTCTTATCCGAATTGATCAGATGATCATGATAATATATACAGGTAGACCAGAAGAATGGATGAAATAATTTTTAAGATGAAGAGGTAGGCTACGTACACCATTTATGAATCATTCCTGTGCATGTTGGGAGTACAGACGTCTCGATGGAGACCTTGTCACAATGTATCAGGTATGCTGTCAATAATATAGAGTATGTCCAAGTATAAGTAGCTTTCAAACCAGTGCTCACAAATCTATTGGGCCAGGTCCCCTAGCTAGAGGACAATCTGTGCTTGTAAGGCAAAAGGTCCCATCATCGTCCCTCTTGCTAGTTGCTACAGATAGATGTTCTATATATATACGTCGGCAGATAGATGTTCTTAATGGGTTGAAGCTGCAGTGACCAGTTGATGCGTAGGGAAGAAAATCTTCCATTGGTCCCTCTGCTGCCTGTATTTACTATTTAGTATGTAGAAAATTGAATTTATTGATAAATTACACATCAACACATTCTTTCAAATGCACTTCAAATTATGTGGTTCAAATCCTCTCACCAGTAACTAACTATGACACTGACTTAACAAAAGTCATAGACATGCGAATGTGACTGTACATTGCTGCCCTGTTTGCTCATCTTTTGTTAACTTTAGATAAAAATTTAAGTTGCAGAATTATTAACCATTTCATGAATAATACATATTTTCCACTACGCATACAAGCTTGGGCTGGATCTTTTAATTTTTAGAAGAATAATATAAGGAGTGGAATTGATTGTTTATGTTTTTTGTTTATTCTTTCTTTTTTTGGGCTTATTATTATTTTTCTTATTTTCTTATTTATATTAGGAGGTTTGGGTTCTTATAACCAAATTAAAAGGGTAGTAATAAGGGGCCCTTGTTGAATCAATATATTGAAAAGAAAAATTCTTTCATTAAGGACTTATCTCCCTTTTTCTGTTAAAAATTCAATTTTCATAAGGGCATCTTAACTGCAAAAAGGAAATAAGTCCTTAAAATAAGGAATGCCAAATGCAACCCAAAGTGGAATCAGATCAGATACGCTTTTCCTTTAATGGACATATGATATAACTAATCTAAATAATCCATTAGGTAGGGGACCCTTTGAACATGCTCTATTATAATAATTATAAATAATAATAATGAAAAAAAGACATTAAAGATATTAAGCCCATATCTCCTATACACTTCCTTTCTCCTTTTAGAACAACTAAAAATTTCCCCTCTGTTCCCATCATTTTTCACTCTCCTTCATTCTAGTTGATGTGGGCAGTACAACTTGTAAAGGATCTCTTGAGGAAAAGCGCAGCTGATTTTGATGTATATAGGAATCAAATAAATAAGAAATGCTACATCTTTGTGTATTAACCTGTCTAAGAACAATTCAGTAGTATTGAATCAGAAGCTTTGGATGATTAAAAGCATTCTTAAGACTGCTTAATTAACATTACATAAATACAAGGTGATTATCAAAATATTGATATATCTTGATAGACACATTTTTTTATTATTGTATAAGGGGTTGGTCTTAGCAAGCTTACCCCCTAAAATATTAAAATTGTAAAATATATACTTAATATTTCATGTATTGAAATGGAGACGACAGTACATCACGATACAATACAATACTCCATGTTGCATAAATTCTGTATATATAGCTACAGTAGCCCAAGATCTATCCAATGCATGCCTAGTATTTTATGAAATTGATAATACTAGGGATCTAAGACGGAATATCTTTCCCATGACATGCATCTAATCACCAGCAAAATTTCAATTTAAATGGTTGCCAAAACAAATGGCTTTTTGATTTTTTTTTACAACTCTTAATTGATCACGTTGTCACAAGTGACCATTTTGTCATGTCATCGACTGTGCCCCTAATATGCAATCAGAGTGTCATCTAATGTTTCTTGGGTGGAGCAATATATGTATTTTGTACGGGGAATACAAATGTCATTATTGTAATTTTTAGTATGATTGTATGGGGGAATACGAATGTCATTATTGTAATTTTTAGTATGATTTTTCATCATTAGTGATGCTTCTTTTTGTCATTCTCCAAAAAATTTAACTTACTCTTTAAAGGGAGGTAGTTAGTTGAGTGGTGCTAATATTGTATAAGGATTAAGCACGAGGTCCCCTCAACACAAACCCATGTGTTTGTATTTCCATGTTATGCAATATAAAGTGCCTTTTGACTAATCCATATGTCTTCTTTGTTACTTTTATGTTATTGCTTACTTTTATACGCTTACACAACCCAATCGAATGCTGCACCAACTAGCCCCATGACAACGTGGCAATGTCTTTCAGTTCAAAATATTAAACCCCACGAACAGAGGTCAAATTTCATGGGTAGGGGTGCTCATGGTTTGGTTAACCGAACAGTGGGCATTTTTCTGTAACCAAACTGGTACTATCCGTTTTTGGAAAAGTGGTAACTAAAACCGATTGATTAACCGTCAGTTTTTCATTTTTTAATTTTTACAATATATATTATAAAAATATATAAAATATTATATTTTGAATAGTAAATAATATATCATATATTATAAATATATATTTATATATAATACATATTTATTAATTTATAATATATAAAAATAAAATATATATAATATACAAAAATATATAGAAAGATATGTATATCGGTCGGTTAAATTAATCACCGATTTTTTATATTGGTTAACCGAAACAGAACCGATCAATTCGATTAACCGATTTTTCTGTTCGATTTTAATCTATCTTTTCAATCAATTCAGTTTTTCAGTTTTTTTCTCATCCCGGGCAAAGGTAAATATAACCACATTGCCAGGTGGAAGGTTTCCAACTTTATTTACACTTATTTTTTGCCAAACAGCTTGACACAAACCCGATTCCCAATTCGAAAGGCCATGGAAAAACTACATGTAAAATGGGAATATTAATTGACATTTCACAATCTTGCAGAGCAAATGCTACAAGATGACAAAATATATCAGGCTTGCAATTTACCAAAGCATCCTCATTCGGTCAATACATGTGAAGGCAATGACAAGGTTATTTTGGTAATTGCAAGCCATGCTGTTTTGTCGCTAGCATTTGTCCCATATAGACTCATGCATGAAGTGGAGAGGCCTCAAGGCCTTATGCACCGATAGTTAATGCTAACCAAAAGAATATTAGGCTCTGTTTGTTTGTGAGATGTAAATGATGGTTTGCATGGAAGAAAAAGAAAGTAGAAGAAAGGTTATTTGCTTGAAAGGAATGAAGTAGTGCAACTTTGCATTCTGTTTAAATTGAAAGTAGATGGTGCCCTAATTCTTCTCATTGGAGATCTGGCAATGGCGTGGCTCATCTGATATGAGAAGAAAATTTGCTTATGTGGCAAGTTAAGGTCGAGTTGTCTTTGGCAATGTGATAGTGGTTCAATTTCTCCTGCGTGGCACAGATTTATTGATTTATTGGGCTGAAACTTACTTCTTAGGGAGGGCATTCTTGTGTTCAAATACACCCCAATTGTAGCTGCTATGTGGATCTATTAAACCCTGTAAATTCAAGCTCCTTTTATGCACTATGGATGCAGAAATCCTGTACTCTGAAGTGAATGAATCAAATTAAAGCAGGCAACACCAACATGTGAAATGGAAAACATGACAAAATAGTCCTTGCAGCCTACCGTAGGGAAGCTCACGGACCACTAACCTAATAAGCATGGTCAGGTTTTGGTACGGGTTACAATATTGTATTTCCTTTCCTCGGGTACATTTATACTAGGGCTGCAAATTGGTCGGCTCAAATCTTATTCCATTCAAATTCTATTCTGTAAGAACTGGATTCAAATGTTTCTTTTTTATATATGTATGTTTATTATATATATAATGTATATATTATAATATATTATATAAATAATATAATATATTATTTGTATATCATCAAGTTTTTTTGGCTGTGTTTGATTGCAATACAAATAAATTTGAACCACTGCAAAATTATGGCAGTGCAAATGATTTGAATGTAAATTTTAACCTATTATTGTTTCAAATTTTAATTTATTTTGTTTGATTACGGTACAAATGAGGTAAATTAAGACATGGAACAGAATAAAGTAAAATCTAAAACAAAATTAAATGAGAATTTGCATTTTTTTTCATTTGCACTCCCATACATTTATACTAGTATAAATAAATTTGCACTGCAACCAAATACAGCCATCCAAATCCTATCAGATCCGAATAAGATATCTGATAAGATATTCGAATTTGAATCATAGTCTTAGAAATCCAACTGATTCTTAATGGACTTGGGATCAGTTTAGTTTCTTTATTGAATCTAATCCAATCCATTTATAGTCTTATATAATACACACTCTTCAATGTGAATTATTTTTCTTGCAGAGAGTTCCAAAAACAAACTAAAATTATCTGGTTTGAAAACAAAATGATTCTAAAACTGAAACAAAATTAAACATGGAAATCTGATCAACTTCATTCAAATTACGGGGGGTACATGCATGAGAGCATAGTCCGTATGGTGTATGGTTTAAGTTACAAAGCCAAGAAGGAAGAACAGAAGAAGATATAACATTGAAAAATCCATCTTTCCATGCATCTCTTCTCTACCTTGTTTGGCTACCCCCATTGGCTTCACGTGCGATGTATGGCCAAAACTGCAGCTTGAGAAATCTTTCGTTCTTATCATATGCCGTAAACCATACAATATCTGTACTCCAGAATTTATTTTTGTTTAAAACCTATCATTTTGATGATTTCAGAAAACATTGATTTTTTTAATTAACAACACCAACTTGAAAACACAGTTGAAGGACATGTTTTTTTTTTTTTTTTAATAATTGTAATAATACATAAGGACGAAGAGAGCGCTCCACGGCCGCTGTGGTCCTAAGAATGGGACATAACTCGAATGCAATAGCTAGGTGTATTTGTGCAAGTCTATTTGTGCTACTTAATACATATACCTGGGATACAGGACCTAATTTGTCACTTGTGATTTAGAGACTTAGGTCGTGTCACTATTGTTCCTGAATTCCTTTTTCCTTGACACAAGACAATGTTCTACAGGGCATTCATCAGAAGGTAGCCTGGTGGTCCTAAAATATATCCTTGACACTTGGGGGAATGTCACTCCACCAAAAATGAGAATGAAATTATTCTAATTTCATTCAACCAAACAATTGGAACTGGAATGCAACATTTTGATTTCGATTCTAGACCCTCTCTTCCTGAACCAAAACGAATCCTAATATATCAATTAGGAAAGCATATGTACAGATTCTAACACTGTTCATCTTCCCCGACCTTCCAATACTATCATTCCGTTCCTTCACACTTCTCTCTCTCCTCCGATCTCTCTTCTTGCCCTTCCCCTTAACAACGTTAGGATTGAACCCATTTAATTCAATCCCGATCTCTCTCTCCATTGAGCTGGAGACGACGTTCCGACGCCTTGTGGAGCCTCTAGAAACCAATGAACATAATGCATCTCTTCATTGCTTATCTTCTATGAAACCATTTACAGAAGATACACGGTTTCGACGTATATAGTCCATGAGTCCAACCACAACGTGACACCAACTCCGGCTCCTGGACTCAGTTGATCGCTGAATTCCCTCATATTGAATAGTTAAGAGAAAGATTTGCCAAGTTTGTCAATTGTAGCCTCAGTTGATAGCTGAATTGCCAGAACGACTACTGATTGTTCTCCATTTTTCTCCTTTGATAATTCAAAGATATTTGAGCAGAGAGGGAGAGGGAGTCCTGAAATGGAGATAAATAGAAAAAAGAAGAAAAGAGGAACCAATTAAACGAGGCCGATAATCCAATGAATGTTGGAAGAAGTGAGGATATATAGGAAAGGATCAAAGGATTGAGATGGGAAGGGGAGAGAAATTTCAAGGAAGGGTAGAGTGAGAGGGGGAGGGAGGAAATTGGTTTGTTCCGTGTAGATTTGTCAAATCAGAGAATCAAAAGCTTGGAAAGGAAATTAATCTGCATAGTCTACAGATTTGGTAGTTAGTACTAGTCGATGGGTGTGATGATGCCAAAACCGCGTATCTTCTGTAAATGGTTTTGGTAGTTAGTAAGTAGTCCATGAGTCCAACCACGACGAACCCGTTTAGGTCGGGACGTGACATTGGCTCTAGTTCCACAAGTATTGCAGGGGAGGCGGCTCCGGCTCCAACTTTGTAAGTGCTGCAGGAGGAGAGTCTCCGGATCCGTGAAGTCCTTCTGCCCTTTTTTTCTCCCTTTGCTGGTTGCCATGGAAGCAGAAGAAATCGATGATGACAACGAGGAAAATATGGAAGACGGAGAAGACAGAGATATGGAAAGACATCTGTTGTTGGGCTATCAAGCATTGTAGTTTCCCATGATCGCGGCATCGTCGACGACAGCTATAGAGACGAGATTGAAGACGGAGAAGAGAAGAAAGGGAAGATGAGAAATGGGTTTCCTCCGTCCTTTCATTTAGGAGAGTTGGGAGAGAGAAAGAATGAGAGAGGACGATGAGGGAGGGAAAAAGAAGAGAAGAAATGGAAAACAATAGGTTAATTAGGTTTTAAGAGAAAATTGGCAAAAAAAAAAGGAAAAATTTAGTGGGGTATTTTGGTAATTTAATGCATTTCGTCATCCAACTTAACAGTTGAGGGGGGTCTTTGTCTCATGGTCATAGTACAGGGGGGTCTTTGTCGCAAAACAAAGTACAAGGGGGTCTTTATCATAGACCCCATAGTACAAGGGGGTCTTTGTAATTTACCCAAAGATCTATTGATACTTGCCTTTGACTTTCAATATCATAATGTTAATACTTATTTCTTTATTCTTTTATATTTATTTGCACACATTTGTAATTAAAATACCAAAGTTGAAGTTACTATAATCTATACTACTAATAAAAGAGCGAATAACCCCATTTTCTGGACTTTTCATTAGACATTTATACCCCTTATCTAAGCAACATACAACGGGCATGAAAAATGGCATATGTGTCCTTTACTCTCACTCCAAAAACTATCCACTTATAACAGTTAATCAATTATCCACTTATAACTGTTCAAAAATTGTCCACTTACAACAATTAAGAAACTGCCCACTTGTAACGGTTTAAAAACTGCCCATGAATTGTAAATAGTTTTATCTTGGAGATACTGTCACGTATAAATGCATGTACATGTTTACTAGTATATTTAATACGACTCATGACAGTAGAAAAAACAGAAAATTATGCAAAATATTATGGATATCGTTGAAGAGTTCACATCTCTGCCCCTCAACACCCCAATGATGACATCATTGGTTCTGGTACTATCATCGGGAGATGTTCCCAATACACGACGGAGATGTGAACTCATCATTGAGATGAAGCATGTTATATCACTCTAATTTTGGGTAGCACTCCCCCGACAAAAAAATCCAGGGTGTGTTATTTCTCTACAACAAGCTGTTGACAGTGTAAGGAGCTTGCTGGTTGGTCATGTGGCCTCTTCACTCTGCCCCGAAATCTAAGGATCCAGGTCCAAACCCGCAGAATTGCATGTTCAAGTGTTCTAAGCGGTGGTTTTTGTGGGCCTCTTGAAGCATTAAGCCGTCGTTAACCTGCCCGTCCATTCGGCATGCCCTGTAATCTGCCTCTTTATTTTGGTAAATTTCTTAAATTGTCTTTATGGTTTAGTTCATTGATTAATTCTATCTTTATTTATATATTATCTTAAAATATTCTCAAATTTTCTAACAATTGACTAATTATTCCCTTATCATTAGAGTTTCATTACAATTCACTCACATGTAATAATGTAAAACCGTGTGACTATTATATTTTGAAAAAATAACAATAATACCCTTTTAATTATCAATGTTGATTTATCTTTCAGCATTTGAACCTTTTCTAAGTATCGGTCCGGATGCAAATTCATTGAACCATTAGTTCCATACTCTATGTTATCAGTGAACATTTACAGAGATGAAAGGAACAGATCTCTTTTGTGCCTCTCTGGCTTCAACAGCCATATGTGTGAGCATGGATCAATTGTTCATGGTTTGCCATGCGGACGAGCCATCACTACTGGTCTACCATTACCACCGTGAAACAGAAACTATACAAAAGTGTACATGGAGATGCAATCAAGGCGTGAGAAGAGAAAAATGGCACTTTAATTTATAACACAATAAACCGCCATGACAACCGATGCGGTACTAATAGCATTGCCGCTGCTGATGGATGGAAATAAGTCTAAGCGCTTGCTAATTGACATAATGGATCAATTGTTTGGATTTGGGTCATCAAAAACCTTTAATTTGTTCTATTTATGTTGTTTTTTCTTGTTTTGTATTTTTATTTACCACTATGTATTTTGGGAGATTTTTTATACATGGACGAGAGGAGGAGGGGGACGAAGAAGAGAGAAAGAAACCCTGGTTCGTCTAATATCTCTTAAGGGGGTGTTCGTTTTTTGGGATTTTGAGAGGGGGGAAAGTTGGTCAATGGGATTTTGGTTCCCATTGACCAAGAATTTTATGTTTTTTTTTTTCAGCTTTATGTGGGGACTGAAAGTTTATTTTCTTGGGTACCACTTACCAAAAAAAGAGATACCTATCTCTTAGATGGATAAATAACTTTCCCACAAAGGGGGAAAATTGTCAACACTTGAATGGGACAAAAATGCTCATTTTAATAATAATGGCCATTGTCTTATTTACCTAGGAAATAAAAGAATATGGGTAAGTGCCTCTTAGAAAAAACTTATCTAGGTAATTGCATTTACTCGGATAAATAACTTATCGAAAAGTGAACGGGGCCTGAGTAACACCGCTTTCTTTGACGTCTTGTCAGATTTTGATCCCATCTTGGTATACCTACCATTCTCCTCATTTTTAATCTTCTCTAGAAGAAGATGGTGTTAGCGATTTTGTAGCAGATGCTAAATCTCCGACATTCATCTCTTAATATTTTCAAGTAAACACAAAGCAGAAATAGAAGTATGTCAGAATGAACAGTTCGGACTTAAGAGAGAGAGAGAGGATGGAGGGTTTTGGTGTCTAACCTCGAAATGCATGCCGTTTCAACTTAGGTGAGAGATACGACAAGAAGGGCATAGACAGAGATGAAGACAAAAATGTAGATGGAGAGGAAAAACAGAGACAGAAATAGAGTAGTGAATCTACTTGAAAATTTTAGTCAGTTGGGTTTTATTTTAAAATTTTGAAGAATAGTGGAAGATAAATTCAACATTTCATTTTAATACGATATATAAACAGTAGAGATAGAGTTAGTCAATTAGCTAAACCATAAGAGTAATTTAAAAAATTTACCCCCTATAGTATTAATACCTCTACGTCAAAAGTATGAAAACGTCATGCCATAGTCTCAACTCAAAGTATGAAAACGTCAAATGCAGAAAAATGAGGATAGCTGTTTTTGTTCATATGTGATTTTTTCTTTTCGAAAAATTAATATTTTCGGGTAGTAACATTTAATGGGTCAGCTGCAAGTGTATTAACAATCAAATACCCTGAATTAAGGTTTTTAAAATCGAAGACAACGAACTAGTCAAGGGTCTAGTTCCCAGGTCGAACAGTCTGACCGTTCGAATTGAATGGATGGCTCATTCTGACAAAAAAATTAAAAAAATAAAAACGGCCAAAACTGTAAGATGGTTTGAATGGTTCGACCGCCCAGGTCAATGATTTTCTGATCAAATCAATGATTTTTGGTCAAATAACAGTTCTGGGGTAAAACAGAACCAATCACTAGACCAATTCCTGGTTTTCTGGTCCAATCGTCCGGCGGTCCGATTTTGAAAACCATGCCCTGAATTAAAGAAAAAAAAATCAACACTTAAATTCAGCATCGCTAACAGAGTGATAAAATTATTAAATTTCCCATTTTAACTTTTATGCAATTCTGATATTGAAGAATGGCCAAATCTTGATACAAGGTCACTTTGGTAGAATTCGAAAATCCCTCATAAAACCGTGTCATGAAACATGTGAATAATAGTTTTAGGTGGAGTTCGGAAGTGCTTAACTGAAAAATAGAAAAATAGTGCTTATTTTAATAAATGTTTATACGTGTTTGGTGAAAAAAAGGACAGTGGCGGGCCAAGAAAAGTTTTAAGGGAAATAAACATTTGAAAATAAGCCCGAAATTAAGGTTTTTCAAATAAATAAAATAAGCATTTATCCAGGCCTATTTCCCAAATATAAATAAGTATTTATTGATATAATCCTAACCCAAAATAAGTGTTTATTTAAATTAGCATTTATTTTTAACCACTCTCAAACTTACCTTCAGAATTTTGAAACATTTCAAGGTGCACATCACATTACATCCGGTGAATAACTAATATGTGTTTTTCCCTTTTTTTTTTGATAAATGTAGAATCATGAGTTCCATTGGATCATATCAGCCTGTAATTCCATGGGTTTGATCTCATGTCTCCTATTTGGACCTAGTTGATGGGGTGTCAGGTGACCATATCAATTACTCTTCATGTCTCATGCGATAGTTGCATCTTGTTGACAGGAGGTGTTTGGTTTTATCCACATGGGACAAAAGACAAAGACTTTCACTGCAAGTAGTTATTTGAGTCATGGGACAGATGCGACACCTCTAGATGTGTTCACTTCTTCTCCAACTCAGTCCTGATCACATAGGCACACGTGGTGAGCATCTTGGATAAGCACTTAGAGAATTTTTTTTATACCGGTCACTTAAAAATATCTCCTGTCTTACCCTTGAAAAATTAAAAACAACTTTTAATACAATTGTCAGAATATTTATTCCCTTCAACATGCTTACAATGCTTGCCTACTAAGTCGGGGCTCTTGCTCCAACCACAGGCACATACTCCCTTGCAACCCCAGTTGAAGAAATATAAAAACACGTTCAAAATTTGGTCACATATCGGTGGATCACTCATATGCAAAATATTAAGAGCTTTGAAAGACTTGTTTCAGGGGTAGTTAATGAGGGATAATTTGGCCCATCTGTAATGACATGTGGAGTGATGAAATGATATGGCAATACTTTAGTAACCTTGGACACTTCAGTGGTCCTAGTCACTTCAGGTACATCGAGTCATTCAATTAGACCGAGGCCTGAATAAATCGTTACATCCATTGACTTGCCAAGGTGCCTCGTAACTTCCTTTTAGAAGCAAACCAGTTGTCTTCATTTTTCTCAGGATCACAGTGCACACCAACGGATCTTATCTTCACCTACCTGATTCGGATAGACTTGAATAAGCCTTATCAGCTTACTCGGAGTCAATCTTCAAATGCAAAACTGACTCTGGATTAGACGGGATAGTGATCGCTTCCCCTCCAACTTCACAAGGTACACACATGATTTAGCTCTCGCATTCTATTGCTTTCAAACTATTAGCTCTTTCAAACCTCCATCGTTAACTTAAGCACTACAGTGCCCACACCGGGTAAAACACTCTGATTGTCTTGCCTTGCAGCTCGACCCAACCACATCACCAGTTTGACATTTGAGCTGTACTCCAGTAGAGAGTGACCAAATCGTGCATCATCGGTACCCATGCCTTTAACTCACCCCTGAGCATATTTTGAAAAAAAACTAAAAAAATTATAAAAGAGTGTTGATACAAAGTCCGATACACCCAATTTAGTGTATCGAGCTGTATCAATACATTGAACCTTGGAAAATAAATTAAAAATACATCAGGAGTGTCTCTTTCAACCTTTATTAAACCGACCTTGCATCAGAATCTAACCATTCTTCCAAATGGTTCAACAAATTCATTGTTAGAATTGCATAGGAGTTTCAAGATGAACATTTTGATAATTTTACCACACTCACCGTAACGTCATTTGTTAATAGTGATGGATAAGAGTCTTAATTTTTGAAAGTTCAGGTTATTGATTATGTTGGTTAGAATTAAAAAGTGATGTAACCGTTTCTGGTCACGTATCAATTTTTTTTGGCCAAGTGTCTCACCGTTTAACCTGCTCCCAGGAGAGGATGGTGGAGCTTTCTGGTGGTGAGCTACTTGGTGACGAGCTCCCTGGCGGTGATCTACTTGGTGATGAGCTCCCTGGCGGTGAGCTACCTAGTGACGAGCTCCCTGGCGGTGAGCTACCTGGTGACGAGCTCCCTGGCGGTGAGTTACCTAGGTGGACTCGTCATTTGACCTGCTCCTAGGCGGCCTGTAACTCAAGGGATGGTGGAGCTCCCTGGTGTAGTGCAACCCAATTGCCCTCTGCATGAGGTGATCTCCTCTCCTTTGTAGGCGGCGGGAGCTGAGGGACCTGCGAGAATTCCATCTTTTCCTCCTCTTTGTAGAAGCGAGAGCTAAGGAACCTGCGAGAACTGAATCTGAGGACCCGGGGGTATTTTCCCGACGGAGACTCTTCGATGCCTAAGTTAGCATTCTGATTGTAGGGAGCTTGGAGAGAAATGAGAGAGTTAGAGAGCAGGGATTACCTCCATTTTTTTCATTCTCTCCCCCTTGTCTTTGGGGGTTAGAGTCCTTATATAGTGGTGTTCTGTCAAATCAAGCGTAACAGCCTCTGTCAAGTCAGGCGTAATCGCCTCTATCTCTCTGCCGCAACCGTTACTGCTAGAGCTGAGGTGGCGGGTGTAGGCGACTACTGCAGAGTACGACTCTGCCAATCAAGGGACAGCTTTCAGGGCTGGCAGGCACGGCGCCGCCTAGCGAGAGATGTGGGCGCAAGTCTCCGGATCTATCAGGTACGGTTGTCAGGCAGGAGATCTTCCTGCGATATGCCGAGCTGCCCCTAAGTGGCGAGTTACCTATGCCGAACTACCTGTAAGTGCCGAGCTCTTCGTAAGACGCTAGGCTGCCTGTGGCGAGCTGCCTATGCCGAGCTGCCCCTAGCTTCCCGAGCTCCCCGAGCTATGTCGAGCTACTTGTGGCGAGCTCTGCCAAGCTGCCTGTGGCGAGCCATGCCGAGTTGTCTGTAAGTGGCAAGCTGTGGCAAGTTTTACCGAGCTGCCCAGTTGTTAAGAGGCTGCACTTGGTTTGTATGAGGTGCCAGGTGTCACAATTTCACCGGAGGGCCAAATCTGCCCTCATCAAAAAGAATCCCCATCGGCCACCCCAAATACAGATTTTAGGGTTTTTATTGTTTAATTTACTTTAAAAATTTTAGTTTCATCGTACAGATGAGATGAATCCTGACTGTGAATTGATATCAAATATACGGACAGAATGTGGTTTATAGGGATTACTAATAGAGAACAGGACTGTAATTTCAGATTTCTGAGATGTCTACTTATTCCTTTGTAATTTTGCTTATTTTATTGCAGCCGGATCCATGAATAATACCATATAAATATGATGAGAGATGTTCTCGATATATGGTGACATATACCTATGAAAAGTTTCAGTGTGAGGAGCAGATGCAGACTCGTTTCCCCGGCCCAAACTACGCCGTTAATCGAACCAACGGCGGTGATACATCGACAAGGACACTAATAGATTAGAAACGGGACTGTAATTTCAAATTTCTGAGATGTCTACTTATCCCTTTGTAATTTTGCTTATTTTATTGCAGCCGGATCCATGAATAATACCATATAAATATGATGAGAGATGTTCTCGATATATGGTGACATATATCTATGAAAAGTTTCAGTGTGAGGAGCAGATTCAGACTCGTTTCCCCGGCCCAAACTACGCCGTTAATCGAACCAACGGCGGTGATACATCGACAAGGACACTATTTCCCTCGTAAATTTTCTTGATTAACGTCTATAAGCTGATTTAAAAGACCGCGAAGCCAGATAAGCATGGAATGATCATTTAAAAATCGTGACTCGTTAGCATCTTGCTTGCAAGGGAAAGGAACAAAGAAGAAATGGCTGTAGCCTCCTCTATGGCTTCAGTGAGACTGGTGAAAGCTTCATGGGAGTATGGGACACACAGCGAACCCTCGTCCCCAATCACAGTCACTCCAGCTCCTTGTTGAACAACAAAAGCCCTAACACAGTCCGTTCTCCAACCTCTCAAACCAAACAGATCACAACAACAACGGCCCCGGTTACTCCGAAGAAGAACTTAACTGCTTCAGAACTTCTGGACTTGAATATCCACAATCCTACAAAAGGTACTCAATTCTCTTTCACACACTCTCTAGTATCGCATTGAAATCGCCTGGGCAATCTTATTGATGTTTATTGCGTTTTTTTTTCTGATTTCAAATTTACAAACACAACAGAAAAATCGGGATATTTGGGTTCCGAGAAATGGTTGCCAGCTCTACGCAAGGTGAAAAGGCCTCGATCAATATACAATGCGGCGTCTTTAGCATATATTGGTGATTGCATATATGAGGTAAAATTGAGATGTTGTATTTTATGGTTCACATGTGGCGTGCCTGCAGGATCACATTGCAGTTAACTTGCTTGAGAATGTTCTTTTCAAATGATTTAATTAGACTTGGCTGATAATTCTAAGTTCTAACCTTGAATATTTTGGTATATCCTGTTATGCTTCGGGAATGGTGAGGATTGGTTAGGGGAAAGAACTATGTTCAATTTTGGACTTGTAGATAAAAGGAAGAAAAGAAACTATTCATAGAATCATAGTGCAAACGCCAAAAGTGCCTGCAGAATGTTTGTGCTATGAGAATTTTATTCTCATGGAACTGTTCAACCGAAAATTAGGTGAGGTTCCTGAATAGGTTTTTATTCTCTTACACACCTCTTGATGTGAAAGCCGCCTGTTGGGCTTGAAGCATGGACAAGCACAGGCCCACCTTGTGCTGAAATTTAATTAATTATAATGGGGTGACAAGGATCTAACACAAGACCACTTGATCAAACAGGTTCTGGTACCATCTCAAGGAACTGTTCAACCTAAAAGCTTAAGCTGTTAGGCAAGGTCCCTGAATAGGTATTTATTCTCTAAATTATAATATAGAAGATTAAACTGGGCAAGGTAACGTTTGCCACATTATGGTCAAATGTGAAAAAAAAAGGGGTGCAACCAATAGAAATGTAGTTTGGAAACATCATAGGCACTCTTCATTATGGTGCACTGGCCTGAATGCATACTCTGAAGCCCAGGTACTGGTCAATTGCATCTTGCTATGCCAGTATGCAGTCATCTTAATCCAATGAGGATACCTTCATTTTCCTATTGACTTACTTGTGTTGATTTCAAATTATGCAGTTATATGCCCACAGGCACTTCCTGTTTCCTCCTCTCAATATTGAAGACTATGATGATCATGTGAAAGCAATAGTATGCTGTGAAGCACAGGCATGTATTTATTCATATGCTATAGTCTCACTTTCCAGAAGCATCATTTGTGTATTTTAACCACACAGTTGTCATTGGGATCTATTGTTCTTCCTTCAGCTATGAATTATGGTTTAAGGGAGGAAAAAGGGCTGGCAAAGGAGAAGGGGGTGGCCTTACAATGGACAACAGGTTATGGTATGGTTGACAGTTTTATTGGGGGGGGGGGGTTATTTACCAAGGAGTGTATATGTATGTATGTATGTATGTATGTATGATTTTTTTTTAAATTAATTAATAAACTGACCTGCTATTGATAAAAATTTATTGTAAGGATGAAAATAATCTCTATTTTTTTCCTTTAGGACCGATCTTGAAATCCAAAGAGAAGCAACAATCAAGATTCAAGAGATAAGTAGAAAAATAGATTTCAGTAAGCAAGAATTTCAATAAAGAAGAATCTTCTAAAAAGAGTTTCCAAGAAATTGAGAAAGGATTCAAGGTTTGCATATTAAATGGTCTGGAAGGAGAAGTAGTTATTTGTATAAGAGATTACATAATGCTCATATCGGCTTTTCTGGAATTTCTTTTACTTTCTTCCTGTTATGTTTGCTTGGTGGGGAAGAAATGGTCTGTAAGGTAAAATGGTTATGGATGTTATTTGTTTTGTTTTGTTTTGTTTTCTTTTCTTTTCTTTTTTGTCTTATCTTGGTGATATCATATCACCTGAACTGAGATTGTATGATTTGTATGTATCCTTCTTTTCTTTTAATACATTTACTTACTATAAGATATCGAGTGTTGATGAACACTGAAAAAACTGCACAGATTTTTTGAAGTCTCTCATTTTTGTTGTCTTTTAGGATGTATTGCTCAAGAATCTTCTAAAGGGTGACTACTTGACAGAAAGAAAGGTTAATATGAAATGCTATCTTCTTAAATCTATTCCTTCCTATTCAAGTGAAATCTCCTTGATTTATTTGTTGAAATCTTGTTAAGATGATTAATAGATAGTTGGTACTTCATCCACAGGAGAAGCAAGAAGAATTTACTTTTTTTTTAACCATGAATTCACATTATTTAATAATATGTAAAGAGAACGCTAATGTCTAATGACCTTGATAACCTCATATGTGGACTGAGGTGAAGTGCAAAGAATGTATACCATTGTTCTCTGGGTAAAATCAAGGTTTTAAAAGGCTAAAGGCAGAGGCAAACTGGTTGAG
Organism: Nelumbo nucifera; assembly: GCF_000365185.1. The sequence continues at coordinate 5,191,770 of NW_010729102.1, read as the reverse complement.
TGTCATAGGGGCAAGGCATAAGTGTCAAGGCATTTTGAGGCTTGAGCCTTGAGAATAAAAAGGATATAATCCACAAACAATAAAGACATGAAAAATATAAAATTAAGATTTTATATGGCTTGTTTGATATATTAGAGATGGGTTAGAATCCTACTAGAGTACTTTTCTTTCCCTAAAATCTAAACAGTATAAGAACAATACCATATAAATCTAACTGATTAGTTCAGGGATATGAACCAATAATGTTTTAAGAGCAATGGATTCTTGTTTCGTTTCTTGCACTTGTATGCATCAATGTTTTGAAAATCGTAATTATATCATAAATTGTAGAGAAAGTTGAATCAAATTGAATTGAATTGTGAATCGTATCGTAAATCATAAGATTATTTCTATTTCTTACAAACTTGTCAAAAAATTAAATATAGATATATTAAAAGGCTAACTATATATAGGAAAGTGACTTTTATCCTATTTTTAATCTATATCTACCATATATTTACTTAAAATAATAGAATTTACCACTTATACAAAAGAAACCTAAGATGATATCATCAAGTTTGACTTGAAAATCAAACAAATCTACATACAATGGCCCTTTAACTTACGTATGATAGAAAATAAACTCAATTTCTAGTCTTGAGTAATGTAAATACATCATTTTCTAGTCAGGGTTTTAAAAAAAGTCTCCCATGGCAAAACTAAATATAAGCAAAAAAAACAAGCAGAGAAATAATTCTTAATTGAATTATAACCCGTATAGATCGTAAGATTTATGAATCAAATCGTAGGATTCAAACAAAAATTGTAAGATTTTTGTAGAAAAGGATTTAGACATAAGATTCAAATCGAAACCCTTGGGATTCATGATTCAAATCGTGAATCGTATCGTAAATCGTAAGATTTTGACAACATTGGTATGTATTCGTGAAGAGTGACCATCAGTGTGATGCATGTGACTCTAGAAGAAATAAATTATCAAGTATGGGGTAAGCAGACTAACATGTAAGAATAAACTATAAAGCATGAACAATACAAAACAAGAATAGAACAAGTTATTTCCATACACGTCTATAATGCATTTATTTGTTATTTTTTATATTTATTTATTTGTTCAATACACCAATATATACAAAACAAGGATTTTTTTTTTTTTTTTTGTCTTGAACTTCTGTTTTTCCCCTATATAACTTCATATTCAACATTAGCGTGCTGGTGGGGTTTGAGGCTAGCAAGGCCAGGCGGCCAGGCCTTTTTTTCCAGCCTCACCTCAACAGCCTTTTAAAACAATGGGTGACATTGTTTGATATTTCTGCTTTTAGGGCTGAACTATTCATTTTTTTTAACTTTTCATGAAAAGGAAAATGAAAGATTCTGAGCATGTGGAGTCTATCTATCTATCTATCAAATTAGGTTGGGATCCATGCTTGAAATCGGATGTTGCCTATATCATTTGCATGAAAGATAACATTACTAACTTTTGAAATTGTATTCATTTTGATGAACTATCGATAATTTCCATAGTTTAACATATAGGTGCAAGAAGCTTTTATCAAGGTTTCTAACTTTCTACTATCACTTCAAAGGCTTGTTTCTACTTCCTCTCTCACCGTCAAGTTTCATCTATTTTCTATCAATTCCCTTGGATCTAATCTGTTTTTCATTTTCCCATTTGTTTTCTTCTTTTTTATGGGCAATTTCTATAGTACTGAAAAAGGTCGGATTCAGATTCGGATCCAGCAACATCCAAATCCAATCTGGTTAGTGGAAACTGAAATCCAAACCTAATTTGAAATCTGATCAGATTTAGGGATCTTTGATAGGATGGATCTTGTTGGATTCAGATTTAATTCGATTCAGTGTTTTATTTCTTTAAAATAAATAAAGAAACTAAAAAATAAAAATAATTACTTTTTAACTTATACATAAAACAAATTTATATAAATATGAAATATTGAATTTATTTTATATGTAAATGTATGTATATAATAACATATAAAATTATGTATTAGGTATATAATTATATAAGTTTTATTTATTGAATATATATTATATTATATTATAAAGTAATCAAAGTTGCATTTTAATCGGATTGGATGTTAGATTGGACTTTAGAGTTCCTTGAGATTGAAAATGTGGTTTGCAAGGCATCAAGGCGAGCTTGGCGATAGGGGGGTGCCTTGTCACACTTCCACCTAGGCAATGAGATTTTTTTTTGAACAAAAATCATGAATTCTAGGGTAATTTCCTAGGTTCTATAGCAAGTAGCAACCCTCTTTCACTATTAATTGTCTATAATCTTCATAAGAAAATGTATAAACTTCATTTAAAAGATAGACAGTCCACATATTCATGAAAATAAATGGGAGAACAAAAAAAAACTTGAAAAATAGAGGGGTTGAGCCTCTATTTTTGTTCTAGTAAAAGAAGAAAAGAAAGAAATGATGAAAGGAGAAGAAGAACAATGTAAAGTCTGTTTTAACTCAAATTGAATAGTTTAATTAATAATGTTTGTTTGATTATTTTAATATCAAAAAGTTAAGAATATAAAGTATCCAACAACACCGTGTAAAACATATCTTGGTGATTAAGTGAGGTGACCCTCCATGAGCGCCTTATCACCTAGGCATCACTCTACATGTTAAGCTACCTTGGTATTACCTGATTGTTGCAGTTAGGTGGTATATCCTAGAGGTAGCCTCTATTTTATCTGATAGTGTGTTGTTCTTGTATCATTTAGTGTAGCAATAGAAAACATGCCTTCGTTGGGCCTTTTGTTTTTTCATTTGATTAATGGTATCATGTTTGTGTTTTATTGGATGGTCGCAGGAAATTGTTGTGACTTTGTGAACTCATGAAAACCAAAGCACCTAGACATGCACTCACTAGGTGATTTGGTTTATCCTTTGACTAATAGCATATCTAGGTTTTTATTAGAGGCTACAAGAAAGTGTTATGATTATGTGAACTCATTGCTCCACATGTTAGGCTTCCTTCATGTTTATTGATATTCCTAGTAAGGTAGTGGATCCTTGAGGTAGCTTCCATTTTATCATCTAGTAGTGGGCCATTCGTATTGCACTTGGGGTGGCAACAACAAGCATGCGCTCACCGGGTAATTTTATCTTTCATTTGATTGATAGAATGTCTATGTTTTATTGGAGGGTTGCAAAAAAGTGTTGTGACCATGTGGGCTAATAGAAACCAAATCACTTTGCACTCACAAGGTGATTTGGTTTTAAATTTGATTATTAGCATGCCCGTGACTTGATTCACAAGATAGTGTTGTAGCTATGTGAGCTCATTGAAATCAAATCACCTAGGCATGCACTTATTAGCTTTTTGAAAAATTTGAGTGTATTTTGGATGGATCATTTTTGAATAGCAGAGTTTGATTTGTTTACACCATTTGGAAGTCATGCCTTTATATTCTCACATTTTGTTTAGCATTAATGATTCTCATTAGTCGTAACCAATTAATTTGTACTCGTTCCTATTTTGAGCATCCATGGGCACTTTCTCTTTCTGATTATTTATATGTACATGAAAACTCTGTGAAAATACTTCTACAAGAAGTCTTTATTAATTGAAATTGCAAGGAAAATTGAGGAAGGAAGAAATTATTTATTGCATTTGGTTATCTTATATACACATCTTCAGGAAATGGTTGCTTACAACTTCATTGGCATTTTTCTTTCTTGTTTTCATTTCTATTTATTCATATATCTTTCTCTCTTAAATTTCCTTGCAATTTCTTATAATTTGAGTGCAGGGATGCTCTTCGTTGGGGGAAAAATATTTGTCCAAGGAAAACACGAACTACAAAGCGAGTTGGTCTAGCTGTGTATAATAGAGTTTCTTCATTGGAAACACTTGTAAATTTCCTTATACCTATGCATGCTGAGAGCTTCATAACTCATGTATTAAAAGGCCATACAAATTTTCTTTTTCCCTAGAGTTCAATTTCTAACTAGTTTAATGGTTGAATTTATTTATTGAAATATGTGGGATGAACTTATACATTTATGTGCCAGGCACCCCACTAAGGTAGCTAGCTTTGGCTAGCCACCTAAAGCATGATTTTACATAAAATTATATATTCCCTCCCTGGGGTATTAAACATTTAGGCCTAATACATTTGGCTTCAGTTTACCCCTTGTCATGCCAGCCCATCAGTAACATTGTTGACTGATCTTGAAATCTATGTTTATGTTGTCCTCAGCTCCATCGCAAGCTTTCTGATTTCCCTCATTGTGTCTATATTTCCAAGACTCTGCTTCATTACTTCATAGCTGTTAGAGCTAGCCGAATAAGGGTAGATTAGTCAATTTATTTCTGTTAAGTTATGTGCTTATGTGGCAGTCTTAATAGAGACTTCCTGTCCCATTCTTCTTCTTCTTCTTCTTCTCTTCTCCTGGTTCGGACTACTGTAGCTATAGAAATAACATGGTATCAGAGCAGGACGTTGCTCTCTAAATCTCCTCACAGATTCGTGACTTGATCCCTTTCTGTTTGTGACCTTATTTTTTCTTCTTTCTGGGCTGAAGAATGGAGAACACAGATTCGACCTAGGTCTGAGAACACCTCAGTACTTCTTTCTCTACGCAGAACCTGACTTTTTTTCAAGAGAACAACTTCAGAAGTGGATGGTCGACTGGAGCTCTCCATCGAAGGTTGGTTACCTTCTTTTTTTTGTGTTGTTGGTATTTCTGGGTTGAAAGCCTTCAAAATCTGTGGGGACTGATCAGAACCTAGAGAACTAGGTTGTTTGTTGCCTTGGTTCTTGGAAAAAGGTCCAAGAACAGGCTGTGTTTATAGTGGCCGAATGGTATAAGGGTATGTTTGACCCTTTTTTTGTTGGTCTGTAGTTGTTTTGAAGCCCTTGTTGGTCACAAGTGACCTGAATTGAATGACAGGTTACTGCAGTGGCAGTAGTTGCTGTTTTCTTTGGACTTGTAGTGCCCTCTGAAAAGGTCAGACAGACCTGTACCATGTGTGACAACTATGGTTGTGTGGTGGTGCTTGTGATGCTCAATCTCTATTGAGCAGCTTTAAGAGGGCTTGTATGCAGTCAGTGAGTTGTGTACCTATCAATTGTGTTTGGGGACTGCTGTAGTGTTTGGAAGTAGCATTTCGATTAGAAGTAGCATTGGAAGAGCATCATGGCAACAACTGGAAATGGTTGTAGTGATCAGAAACCTAGTGTGGTGATTCCCTCTGACTATYTGGGTGTGBAGAYGACTTCRATTAAACTTAATGGTGAGAACTATGTACCATGGGCCAAGTCAGTGGAAGTTTTTCTCAAGGCAAAGAGGAAAGTGAAGCATGTGAAGGAAGATAAACCACCTGCTGACTCTTCAGGGTTGGATGACTGGGAACAAGTAGATGCCCAAATCATGACATGGTTATGGAATAGTATGGAATAGTATGGCTGAGGAATCTCCTACAAGAAATCGGGTTCTCCATGGATAGACCTATGAAATTGTACTGTGACAATCAAGCTGCACTCCACATCTCATCCAACCTTGTTTTTCATGAGAGAACAAAGCACATAGAGATTGATTGCCACTTTGTGAGGGAGAAGGTCCTTACTGGAGAGATAA
>NW_010729102.1:5158037-5186155 GCF_000365185.1 Nelumbo nucifera | reverse complement strand
AGTGGGCAGATTTGTTTACAAAAGGCTTAAGCTTAGGGAGAGTGAACTATATATGTAACAAGCTGGGATTATATGACATATATTCTCCAGCTTGAGGGGGAGTGTTAGAACTAGCCGAATAAGGGTAGATTAGTCAATTTATTTCTGTTAAGTTATGTGCTTATGTGGCAGTCTCAATAGAGACTTCCTGTCCCATACTTAAGTGGGGGCAGTTTAGTCTTTATACCACTAATTAGAGGTTAATCCATATTAAGGGTCGAATGATAGGGTTTAACCTATTTGGTTCGACTGTTCTCTTCATCTTCATCATCATATGAATCTTCTCTTCTTCTTCTCTTCTCCTGGTTCGGACTACTGTAGCTACAGAAATAACAATAGCCATCCTATGATCACATATGAATCCTTTGTATTCCAACTATTTTGATGTTATTGTCCAAATAGAAGACTTTATTCAATTAGTTTACTTTAGAGTATCTCTAGTTATATAAATGTTTAAAAATGTGGAGGCATGAGACAGTTCAAAATGCAAGAGGAGTAGCCTCCCAAGCACAGAAGACTTTACGATGAAATATGTCTTGTATTAAGTAGAATGAGAATGCATAACGCTAGCTGAAAGGGAAAGTGGGGTATGTATTAAGAACTCCTTTCAGCTAGCATTATGTATCCTCATTTTCTTAATACAAGACGTCTTTAAGCAAAAAGAAAGAAAAAAAAAAAAACAAGAACTCCTTGAGGGGGCTAATGTGGTAATGCCTCCTTGTCCATGCAACTCGGGTTGGCCCGAATTGGGATTTTACACTGCTTTGAACTTGGGATTTTAGAGCAGGCCCATTCAATTTTTTGACAAAAGCCCAACCCGAGTCCGCCAAAGTTGTACCCTCACTCAGTAGGCTTATGCCTCTTATGTTCTAAACTACACCTCATGCCTCTAGGTATGGAATTCCTTGCATCACACCCACGCATTTTAAAACATCAAACCCAATGTTTTAAACCTTATTGTCTTTTCTAATGGTGGGGCCCCCAGACCAATTAATGTTACCAAGTTACCATTATTGCTCTAAATGCAAAGAAAATAAGAGCAAAGCTAACTAATAATGGGCTCCAAACCCATACAATAGACTTTGTAATGGGTTGTTTGTAAACTCCATCGGCATTACTTGTTGTGACTGGAAGGTTGAAATTCAGAGGCTAAAGGATTTCTTAGCCACTCAATTTGAGGTGAATGATCTAGGTTCCCTTGGGTATTTCCTTGGAATTGAAGTGGCCCGCTCACAAAAGGGGATCTTCATTTCTCAAAGGAAATACATCCTAGATCTGTTACAGGGTTCAGGAAAATTAGGGGTTAAGCCAGCTGACTCTCCCATTGATCCAAATCACAAACTAGGTGACTACTGTGGTGAAGTTATCAAGGATGTAAAACAATTCCAAAGACTTGTGGGGAGGCTCCTATATTTGTCCATGATTAGGCCAGGCATTGCTTATGCAGTGGGTGTTCTTAATCAGTTCATGCATGCTCCTAAGACCACTCACTTAGAGGAAGCCGAGAGAATCCTCAGATATCTAAAGAAGTTTCCAAGAGTTGGTTTATTATTCCAAAAGAATGATCAATTTAAGACTGAAGTGTATACAAATGCTGATTGGGTTGGATCAGTTGATAACAGAAAGTCCACTAGTGGGTATTTGTTCTTTTGTGGGAGGAAATCTAGTCACATGGATTAGCAAGAAACAAAGTGTGGTGGCTAGGTCTAGTGCTGAAGCTGAGTATAGAGAAATGACCCATGGGGTGGCTGAAGCTATGTGGATAAAGAATTTGTTGAGTGAACCGGGTTTTCCTGTTGATAGCTCTATGTCCTTTTATTGTGATAACAAGGTTGCCATCAAATATTGCAGCCAACCCAATTCTTCATGATAGAACTAAACATATTGTGGTTGACAAACACTTTATTAGAGAGAAAATTGTTAATGGGGAAGTGTGCACCCCATATGTTAGTTCTAAGGAGCAACTTGCAGATATATGTACAAAAGGCTTACATCACTCGTGGCACGATGACTTATGTGACAAGTTGGGCATGATTGATATCTATGTCCCAACTTGAGGGGGAGTGTTGAATAACTTAGTCTTATTTCAGTTTAGTGCTGCAAGGACACATATGTTATTGTACTTTACTTTATCTTTTGAATGGTCGCCCTAGTATAAATATTAAAAAGGCTGGCGCCGCGGCTGACTTTTTTCTCTCCAAACTATTTTTCTTTTCTCTCTTCTCTCTTCTCTCTTCTCCCTCCTCTTCTCTCACTATTCTGAGATCATACTGCATCTTTACCAAGGAAACAATATTTCTTATGCCATGGGTGTCCTTAGCCAGTTCATGTATGTCCCTAAGACCACTAACTTAGAGGCAGCCAAGAGCATCCTTAGGTATCTCAAGAAGTTTCAAAGGGCTGGCTTGTTGTTCCAAAAACATGGGCATTTGAACGTTGAAGTATATACAAACGTTGGTTGGGGTAGATCTATTGATGATAGATCTACCCCAACCAGTGTTGAAGCTGAACATAGAGCAATGTCCTATGGAGTGGCTGAGAATATGTGGATAGAAAATCTGAGTTGGGATTTGTAGTTGACAGTCCTATATCTCTTTTTTATGACAATAAGGTTGCCATCAGTATTGCAGCCAATCCTGTCCTGCATTATGGGACAAAACACATCGAGGTGGGCAAACACTTTATTAGTGAGAAACTAGTTAGTGGGGAAGTATGTACTCCCAATGTAACTTCTGAATAACAGGTTTAAGATATCTTCACAAAGGGCCTACGTCACTTGTGGCACAATAACTTATGTGACAAGTTGGGCATGATTGACATCTATGTCTCAACTTGAGGTTGAGGGGGAGTGTTAAGTCTGTTAATTGTTGTATACTAGTGCCACAGGGGCACTTGTATATTTTTTACTTTTATTTTTTATGTTGCCCTAATATAAATACAGTGGCTGGCGCCACCAGCCTATTTTTTGCCTCTCTAATCAACTTTTCTCACTTCCTCTCTTCTCTTCTGCCTTCTCCTCTTTCCTCCTTTTTCCTTTCAATTTTCCTCCTTTTATATCAAGAAAACAGTAGGATTTTTCAAAACAAAAGGTCTTCTGTGGAGATGGTTAGGCAGATCAAATGGACTCTCATTTGGTGGCTTAGGTGTTGCATCAGTTTTCTGCTTTTTATGTGGGTGCTTTCAAGGATGATTAGTTATCCATTATTTGTTTATTTATTTTTGCTGAAGATATGCTGTGTTTTAGTACATGTTATACTGATACATCTTGCATGTATGGCTTTTTGTAAAGATCTTGACGGTACCTTTCCCTCTTTTACAGTAATACAATACTAAAAAAGCATCTCTCTCTCTCTCTCTTCATCTTATTAACTTCTTCAGTAGGTTGGATATCAGAACATATGATAACAAAACCTTTAATATGGAATGAATCAGTATATCGGTTTTATGAAATTATCTAATAATGTAATATTTTGTAGGTTGGTTATCTTTGCCTGACTAATGCGAAGCGTTTGGAAGAAGTAATGCAAAAACTGGGATTCTTAACAGGTGCTTCTACCCAATTGATCATAGAGGAAAACATGTAGTGACTGGTAAGTTAAAATAAGGAGTTTGCTGATCCCTTTTTAGCTCATTCTTTTTATCAAAATTTTCCTTATATTGAATATAAGTGTGCTAGATTTTTTTTGCTTTATATGAATCTTATAACCATGTAAGATCCCACTTGGTTTGCCCAAATATCTTGTGAGTCCTTGGATTATGCCATTGGTTTTCTGTTCCTTCGTTAGTCCCATGTTTCTATCTATTAAATATGATTACAGTTTTGTGCTTCCGAGTAAAAGCTCAGATTCTCAACAGCAACAATGCATACTGTCCAATTTAGATAATTCTCTTTTTGTTTTCCCATTGTGCTCCACCCGTCCAATTTTTAGCTATAGGAAAGATGGAATTATTAGGCAAATTCAAAATTTGGGTTATCTGTGTCGTCATCATCATCATCATCTAAGCCATGTCCCAACAATATGGAGTCAGTTATATGAATCCTGTTTCGCCATTGCATTCTCTTCAGTGCCATATCCATTGTTAGACTATGGGCGCTTAAATAATTTCTTATTACTTCCACCTAAGTCCTTTTTGGTCTTCCCCCAGCTGTTCTATCCCCTTCAATTTGTAACCAATCACTTTTTCTAACAGGTGCTGTAGATGTTCTATGCACATGACCAATCCATCTCAATCTACTTTTTCTCGTTTTATCACCCTAGTGGAGCTACTCCTAGGTTCCTTTACATGACTTCATTTCTAACTCTGTCCTTTCTAGTTTTACCACTCAACTATCTAAGCATTTACATTTCTGCCACAATCATTTTTTGGACTTGCTGTTTCTTAACTGCCGAACACTGCTCTGTACAACATAACTGGCCTTGCAACTGTTTTATAGTTTTTTCCTTGGGTGTCTGTGTCCATAGATAACTGGTGACATGGATTATTGTTTTTTTGGGCATTTTAACTGACTGTACGGTGTACAAAAGATATGTTAGAGGTCTTCTTTGAGACCCCCCTCCCCCATGTGATCTGTCATATTCATCATTCAAGTCCTAGACTTGCCCCAGGTATTATAGGTAACAAGTTTGCAGATATTATAGGTAACGAGTTTGCAATGGCAAGTCATGGTTAATGGTTCAAAAAGACAAAAATATTACTTTTATGAAAGAGGAGGGGACTTACTGCTGAAATATTGATTGATAGTGTTTAGGTTAATTGTTTTCTTTTGGTAGGGGAGGAGGTTACTGAGTGATGATGTCTGTCAACCCCATTTTGTTGTTTCAGCACAGATGGATTTCAATGCATTACAAAATTACCCTTGCCAAAATTACTAAGATTACTTCATTAAAACATGTATAACTGCAGATTTTTATCTTCAGTTTTAGGCAGAAAGTGATGCTTGTATCAAGGATAACCTGATAGTAGTGGGCACTTTTCAATTTTATATTCTTTTGTTCCACTTGAAAGGCCTCATACAACATCTGTCAAGGACACAAGTCTCCTGTCAAATAATTATCACATCAAACATTTTGACAAAGAGAAAAAAAAAAAAGACTAGGGGAACAAAACAAAAACATGTCAACTTTCATGACATTAGGCTTATTATACTCTGCCACAGCCATAAAGGTTCAGGACAAGAATCAATAGAGAAAAGTATAGCACTGACAAAACCAATAACAAAAGTACAGCATTGACAAGTATCAACATGTCAACTTTGAGACAATAGGCTTATTATATTCTGGCAGAAGCATAAAGGTTCAGGAAGCATTGGCAAAACCCATCAAAAATGGACGTAGGGTCCATATCATACATGCATTGGAGTCTAACACCCCACAGATTTTTGAGGACACTTCTATGTAATAGTTCCTTTTCATCTCTTAACTTATTTGATATAAACAAACAGCTAATGTTCAAGATGAATGCCATTTTTCATGTCAAATGTTGCTTAGTAACAAAGGCAGCATTTTTTGCAGGTATATAATGTTAGAATTCAAAAAATGCGAACTATTTTAATAGTATATACTATTAGAGAATAAAAACCTATTCAGGGACCTTACCTAACACTTAAGCTTTTAGGTTGAACAGCTCCTCGAGATGGTATCAGAGTCTGTTTGACCAAGTGGTCTGGTGTTCAGTCCTTGTCACCCCCATTATAACTAATTGAATTTCAGCACATGGTATGGACGGGCCTGTGTTTGTGCACACTTCAAGCCCAGGCTTTTGTGTCAGGGGGCATGTTAGAGAATAAAAACCTATTCGGAGACATCACCTAACAGCTTAAGCTTTTAGGTTGAACAATTCCTTGAGACATACTTTTCTGTAGACATGTAAAGGAATCTATGTTTTCTCATCTTGCGATTCTTGCCAAGTCAGACTCTTGGACACGTATTGAATTCTGTCTCCTGTGTGCCTGTGCAACATTGACCCAAGCACAACCCCATGACATTGGATTGAGTTGGGCTTGGGTTGTCGTAGTCTCTTCATTTCATTTTGCTGTATAAAAAATATTAACTTCTTAGACTTAGGGTTAGATGATTAGGGTTACCTAGCTTTAGCATTAATGTGTGTAAAGACAAAGCCATGGTGTCTGATGAATATTGTACTTGTGTTAACATCAAAAAATCTTAACACTTGAACTTAAAATTGTTGATGAACATGCATATACACATACATATGCATGCATATCTATTTATAAATATGTTAGAAGTGATCTGCTACAAGTTGAAGTGGCTAGAAGAACTAGGAGCAGACCAAAAAGGATAAGGGTTGAAGTACTGGGAAATGATTTTTATAGGCCATAATTTAACAATGGATACAGCACTAAATAGAACAGAATGACCGAACAGGATTCATGTAACTGACTGGCCCAATCCCATATGGTTGGAACAAGGCTTAGACGATGATGGTGATGATGACAATGATCTGCAAATATGAATGGACATCTTGGGTTCAGGTTGGATTGGATTGCCTGAGGCCTCAATCGTAACCCAACCTGGTGTTAAGTCAGGTTCATAATTTTCAACCCTTACCTAACCTAACCCGACTTTTTTGGGTTGGGTTTGGCCAACTTGTGAACCTAGTACTTAAGTTGTTATTATGAGATACTTAATGGGACACAACTGGCTGTGGGAACATGGCACAGTACAAGTAACTAGTGGTAACAAGCACCATTAGAAGACTCAATTATCATTCCAGTGAGGTTTCACCTAACACCAACTTACCCAATAGTTAGTTGGTTCCCTTATTTAAAATTGGTCTTGGGCAATAGATGGAAGATCATTTTTTATGAGTTATGCAAGAAAAGTTAAAAAGACATCTTTAGAAATTTGACCAAGTATTTTAAACTGGTCAATTTTCTGGAAAACCCGGGAAAGGAAATTACTTAGGCAAACAATTGTGTGATTGTCATGATAGGTCTTGGGATCCCAAAAAGAAATTCCATAAAGGGTGATGTATTGGAGAAAATGACTTGTAATTTCATAAGTTAGATGGCATTTTCTAAATGAGAAAATTTGCATGACTATTTATGATAGAAATTCTCTTGCCCCAAATTCCTAGTTGCCATCTCCCTTGTCGGCATTTACAGTTAATGTCTTTGTCGGAACAACAACTAGCAGGAATATCACCATCTTTGCTGAAATGGTCCACAACCGAGCCACTGCAGCTACTATGACCATGTTTCATTCTTTGACCTCCTTCACTGAGCCTGTCAACATTGTAATATCTGTGACAATCAAGGTGAGAACCGTATGACACTTTTTCTTCCAACCCTCATGTAAAAGCATCACCCCCCAGCCAAAAAAAAAAAGAATAAAAAAAATGCTCCCTGTTCATATTAGAAATTCCAGCACTAGTGACTGGGACTTCTTTTCAATGTTTCTGGGTGTTTCAATTGAGGGGGTTAGAAAGGACTGGGAACCTAAGCCTGTGCCTTGGAAGGGGAGAAACCCCATTTCCTAAGAAGAGGTGGCAGAGGCGGTTGCAAAGGAGAGAACAGAGAAGGGAATGAAGAGCAAAAATCTAAGGGTTTTCAGCATCAAAATATTTGGCCATGATAAGCTATATTTGAAGATTTTGGGTGTATATTTGGTTGTGATCAGAAATCAGAATGAGTAGACCTTCCATTTAGATGCCCATTTCTTAAGTTTGGTCTATGGTTCAGTGCTTATTTACCTCTACAGGATCTTCTTTCGCAAGATGTCTCAGAAGTATAGAGGTGATGGTGTGCTTGCCAGAAAGTGTAGACTAACCTTGGTCTTCATGTCTAATAGTTGAAAGAAGAAATGCTCCACGTTCTCAAATAAGTGAATGTCTACTATTCAGTTCATTCAAAGAATCTTTGGGTTATGTTTACATGGGCAGTTTCTCCACAGATGAAGGAAACCTACATGGCTACATGCATCTATGAAATTACTCAATGAAACACTTCATTGGGTTATTTCTTATGCTGTCTGAACAAATTAAACACTTCAATTACTCAATGAAAGCCATTAGGTCCATACAATTTAAGGTGGTAAGGTACCATGTGAGAGAGTTAGTGGAGACTGCCATAGGCATCGCCATTACCAAAGATGCAAAAAACCATTGTGTGTATAGCATTGTTTCTTTTTATGGCCTCAGTAACCACACAACGTATTAAGAGTTCTATACTTTTCAGAAATTATTGAGTTCTGCGGGTGCTATGTAGGATATGAGACATAGTTCAGGTGAATGCTTGAAGCAAACTGGAATCTACATAACATCATATCCCAGTGTTTATGAGCATTACACTCTTCCTCTTGATCCAACAGTTTATAGAGCAAAAGCAGATTTTATTTTTCTAAAATTGAGATGGTTTCTCTAAGCAACAGCTTCAAATTGGCCGTTACTGTGAACAAGACATGTATAAGTCTAATGAAAAGTAAGGCAAGGTCTAGTTGTGTTCTCTATGACATGATGGGCCTAAAAGCAACCCCATTTTGGCTGTCATCAAGAAAAAAGGAAATCTACGGTTCTCCCACAAAGAGATTAAGAAATGGTAAGAAATAGGTATAGGCTCGTTTTATGAGCTTTCAAAGAAGTCCGATTGACTAAAAACCTCAGCTCCATAAATGTATTTAATCAGTATGAAATGTGGGCTTGTGACTGTCAACCACTTCTTTGTAAATTGTTCTAAGCAATCTTCATATCAAAATAATCAATGTGAAATCTTTTTCTGACTTCCATGTAAATTGAAGTGCTGTAAGCAATTTCAGTCACATTCTTTGCTGGACTAATTAAGGAAGAATTGTCTGTTTTCAGCACTTGATCACAAGGTAAACATCTCTAATCAATGACAGGTTCCTAACACCTCTTTCTGAATGGATAAGGATGCCAGTGTTGCATCGGTGCTCATTAGGAACCACCATAATTTAGGTCCGTTTCTCTCACTAATGGATTTATCATTTATATGGATGATGTCTACAATTTGGATTGAACAGACAAGGCAACTGGATCAGTATTAGAACTATACCATTACATGATGAAATATGGATAACCAACTCAAATAGAATCAACACGTCAGCAAAACCTTGCTCATACTAGAGACTGTTGCCATGGATCATGCTGGTCCAAGCAAACCAAGGAGTTTGGATATGGTCTTCATCTAGACTGAAGGAGAGAGCTATGTTGAATTTGTGGCAAATCCATCACGTAACAACTAACAAGGATAAGGAACCACTCATTCCTGACGAGGATAGATAAGTCTCCTTTTCTCTTTTTTTTTTTTTTTTTTTTTTTTTTTTTTTTTTTTTTATCGTCCGTTGCAACATTAATAAAGTGGTGCTGATCTAACGTGTAACGGCTGCATACCCGATGACAGCAATGGGAGGTCATGTTCTGATGTGGCAGGCAGGGAACACTAGGGTCCCACCAGATTAGCTGAGGCGGCATCCTCATCCTCCGTCTTAATAATTATTTCTGGTAGAGCTTGAATTGGTTTTAGGTCTGGATGTGTTCAATGATCACACACACTTCAGTGATGACCATTGCTCATGGATCTAATAAAGAAAAGCTTGAATTGAAAGCATAATTAAAAGGGAATCACGTAAACATGGAATTGGGCCCCATTCCATGGAAAGTCCAAATCCAGGATGTTGGCAGGGACGCTGAGGCCATGGACCCATGATTGAGTTGGTTGAAATCCAATGCCGCCATGATGTCATGGATCGGACCCCAGCTAATTACCATTACCAGAGGGGCAAAAGGTGCCATAAACTGGGGGAATTATGGGTTTGGTCAATTGTTCTGTGGGGGTCGGAGGTTGGCTGTTGCCCTAGTGGTTATGGCATTGACCCCTGAAAGCTGAAAGCATTAGTTGGGTCCCAACTGAACCCAGAAAGAAATAAAAAGGAAAACGATTAGGAGTTGGAAGCTTCAAACTTTAATAAAAGTGTGGAAAGAAAAAAAAAAAGAAGCAATTTATGAGTTCGAGTGGAGTGGTTGGCATGGATGGGTCATGCATGTATGAAGTAAAATTGTGAAACAATTGGACGTCAAAAACTTGGGATGGATTTGCAAAGGAAACAAAGAATTTGGGTAGTGAGATATGGATTTGGATCCTGGAGAATTTGGAGGTGGCGGTGGTTGAGTTAATCATGTGTAGTGGTTCTACTGTCAATCATGTTGTGCTGGAAAAAAAACAAGGATTAGGAAGATGTATCTACGCATTAATGAAATAGGAAACTGTGACAATTAAGGAGGGAAAGAAATTAGTTAGGAGGTCGCTTAAGAAACATGAGTTAGGCAAAACCAAACCGATAATAATACAACCACTGTGTTTAATGTTTGACATTATACAATTAATGAAAAGACAAGTTTTTAAGAGTTTTTGGATGTCCATAGGGACTGGATTAGCAGCCTCTACATGTCACATGTAGGGGTGGATGGAGACTTCGTTAGAGTTTTCGTTGTTTTGGTAGATGATGGAGACTTTGATAATTAATGAACGCGATTAGTGATAGCAGTTAGCAAACAGTGCTTTTAATGTCAATAGCATCAACACTCAAAAAAGGCACTCTTAATATTTGATCAAATCCATCATGTGGTCCTTGCTCTTCTGGTCCCCAAAACCACCTCAAAGAAAGTTAAAGCAGTAGATGAATGAGAATTGTATCCCATCCTTTATTCATAATTTACATATTTTCTCAATTTAAAAAATCTATTCAGTTTTCCATCTCGTCTTTATTACCTTTAGGCCCAGTTCATGTTTTAGGAAGTTATTTATCGAGGTAAGTGCATTTATCCGGTTAAGATTTTCTTAAAAAATATTTATCCAGACTAGTGTATTTATTTATTTTCTTTTATTTTTTAAGTAAATAGGATAATAACTGTTTTAGTCACACAAAGTCATTATTAAAAGAAGAATAAAAAAAAATCATTATTAAAAGGGATAATTTTGTCCTATTCAAATATGACAATTTTTCCTTAAGTGAAAACGTTAGTTTAGATTTCACATAAATCCTATTGGCTAACTTTCTCCCTTTCAAGACCGGGAGCCCCTAATAGGAAGTGTAGGGACTCAAAATTGGCGAAGACCCATCTCATCATCCACCATCCACTGATGTGGGGGGGGCCCGCACTCTCAACGAATCTTGAATTGGAAGAGAATGACAACACCCTACGGGTGTCTAATTCTTCATAATCTCTCTCATTGCGATGTGTATTGGTTCGTGAGAGATTTCTGTAATTGATGTATTTCAATTTATTTAAAAATGGGATAGGCATAAAATGGAGGACCATCTAATTGACTTTACGTAATCGTCTCTACTCTCTTTCTAACCATTACATTTTGGGTTGTAACCCAGAAACTTACAAATGCAAGCTATTATGTGACTACGAGTTTTATCCCAGCTGAAGAGTGGAGTCGCAGACCTCTTCCTCAATTTGATCCAAACTGAAATGAATCCGCTTTAGATGTGGTGATATTTTAATAGAATAAAAGCCCTTTACATCATTGACTTGGGCCTACTGCCTAAATATAAATATGGGGAAATCTTGAATTCAACAACTGTAACAGAGGGCAGTTGATTGATTATGAGAAAAATTAAGAAATTGGGGGCAAAGTGGTTGGTGTTATAATAATTGATCCATTGCCGTTTGTGACGGGCATTCTCTCTCTGTCATCCAGGTAGAATCCCCCTTCACCAACCATTTCTTTTTTTCAACCAAAACACTCTGTAGTATTTGGTATTGGTCTCTGTTTTCCTTTCCTTTATCTTTTTCGAGCAAACTTTTTAGGCAGTTCAAAAGGGCAGTTGCATACACAGAAATTCATTCAAAACACATGTTATTGGTTGAAAGTGCACCATCAAACTTTGGTCATTTTTTTTTTATTAAAAGAGGATGATTTCCATCATGTTTCCAGTACATGAATCTTTTTTTTGTAGTAGCCAGTACATGAATCAAGTACAGGATACCTGTTTTTTTCCCGTCTGTTATATGCAAGCTATGAAAAAGAGAAGAGGAAACAGAAGAATTCTAGTGTCTGAGGAATCTCTCATCACTAGACAATATGAGTAATGCTTTATATTATATGCAGAGTGATGGGTTATGTCTTGTCAGCCACTTCCGTGACATTGGTGAGGTTCAAAGTTAAGATATGTGTCAAGATATACTTGGGAAATACCAGGATTATCATTGGATAGGCATGAATATGGTAACAATTAGTAAAACCCATATAAATCTAAATGAAAACATACATCAATTACATTAATTTCACAGCTCAATTTGTTATGAATTTATAAGAGAAACATACATTAATAGTTTGTATAAATCAACATATCGGAAATGAACAGATGAACCCATGAACCCACCATTACAAAGTAAATATGCATATAATGCATTCAAAATTAAATAGTTTATTATGAACCTGAATGTCAAACATACTGTAGATCAATTTTGTATGGATATTAAATAAACACATTACAAAATTATAAGTTGTAGTTGTAAGTGGCATATAATTTTGTATTATATTTTAATAATATGAAAATAAGTATGTTTAATATAAGGCTGTGTACACTTCCAGAGAAGACCCCTCATTCGAACTTTTCAAGTGTGTTGGGCTCATGTTATTTGTTTCTTATACGGTTGCTGGCTGCCTTTTGAAACATAAGAGATGAGACGCCCAGACGGAGTGTCCGTCAGTGGGGGAGATAGGAGCTTCACATTTCAGGCCAAAACAACACATTACACCGTTTATGTTCAAGCCTCACGTGAATATGTAAAAAGAGTTAAATAAAAAGACAAAAGAAAATTGTCTGAGCCCGGGTTCGAACCGGGGACCTCTAGTGTGTGAGACTAGCGTGATAACCAACTACACCACCCAGACAATTGATGTCTTAGTATGACAAAATTCTTACTAATAGAAATAGGAAATGTATATTGCGAAAAAAAAAAAATACAATACCAGAAAGACTTCGACCAATCAAACCCAATGGATTTTGATTAAAAAAAATAGAAAGACCCACCTAATCGAGAATTCATAAAATACAGGAAGAGAAAGAAGGGATAAAGGAGAAATGGGCATGAGAAAGAAGGGATATATATTCTCGACGCATAATAAGAGACACTCAACACTGTTGCCATGGATCATTTGGGCCCCAACCAGAACAAAAGAAAAAAAAAACATTTGGAAAGTTTGGATATGGCGGCCGCGAATCAAGAGCCACATGGTGTAGATGTGGCAGACTCATCCTTAAAACAAGATAAAACTCCTTTTTCTTAGGGGGGTTTGCGGTTTGGGGAGGCTAAAAAGGAAGAACACCTCCTCTCCCTTCAACATCTAACATTAGCTGAACATTTATGACCTTACGTGTTGTTCTCTGCAATTCAAATGAATCCAATTGAATCTTGTCTTCTTCAATCAACATAAACAACATGTGTCACGTTCTCTCTCTCTCTCTCTCAAGGATTTACGTCTAATTGGAGGACTAAACAGCTTGCAGCTAAGAGGCTGCTGGCACCTTGCCCACCTCCACCCTCAAGAAGAATATAAATATATGTTCTTTTCTAGGCTATGAAAATGGTGGTGACTGAAGTTTCAAAGACAGAAATCATAGAATGGGACCCCTTCAAATTAATCTATATTTTACTATTAATAGATAGAGAGGGGCAGTGTTAGTGTGTTACTGCTACTGAGCAGATCCACATTGTAGAAATAAAAAAGATCACTTTCATGGGACCCAAAACAGATATAGATTATTGAATTGGATGGTTAACTGGGACACGACATTATGAAAACTTAAGACTTTCGGTCATCGATTCTTCATTCTACACAATTTTTTTTTTTTTTTCTATATTATATCTACATAACTAAACTCTGCCGATATGAACTTGTCTTATTTGCCAAACTCTCATGATTTTAACCCAATGGCAAAACAGGATCCAGGCTTAAATGATTAGGATGATGTCTATACAACTGGATCACATAACAAAAATAAATAAAATAACAGATCCATATTGTACATTAGCGGACCTATAATGGTTGAAGCAGTATTGAATGATTTAATACAAAAATAAAACCAATGGTTCATGTAATGATCAGATAGTTGGAATAAGACTTAGATAAACCACGCATTATACAGCAATACAGCCGAAAGCAAGTGTGATACTTGATGCAATTGGGAGTTGAATTGATTGAATTTTGGTAGTTGGGTTCTTCTCATTCCCTTGTTTTGGTCAATTAAATTGGCTGGTAAGGATTTTATTTTTTGAAAAAGAGAGAGAGAGAATTCTTTATCAAATAAAAGGTGAGATATTTTACCTTGACTGAAACGATACATTCCTTTAGATAGGAATGCAAGTGGATAAAGGTGAAGGATCCCATTACGCCAGTTGAAGTTGTCGTATTTATCTGTAGAGAGTTTTTATTTTGGTAGAATAAGTACACGGTTAAAGGTAGCATCATTAGCAAAATCTTTAATTTCTCAACTTTCTTATGTAATTTCTTAATGAAAAGATAGAGGAACCATTACTGTATTTCTTTCCCAATATTTTATCTTATTGGGACTAATTGATAACTCATCAAAGAGGGGGAAAGACAGGAACTTTAAAGGAGGAATGGAGGACCCGCAAGTGAGACATTTTTGCCCAACTTGACCCAAAATGGATTAACCAATTACTCAACCTAGCTTCCTTTCCTTTGAGTGATTCAATTAGGCTATGTTTGATTTGAAGGAAAAAATAGGGAAAGGAAAGGCAAGGCAAAGAAATCTTTATAAACTTTGTATAAGTTTTGATATCTTTCCCTTCCTTACCCTATATTTTCCTTTAAAACAAACATAACGTTAGAGAAAAAAAAAAAAAAAACAGATGGATGGTCTTAAAAAAGCAAATGATATTGAAATTTGTAGAATGCAGTGGATGGAGTCCAACTTTTGGGTAGAACAAATCTCTTAGGAGATGAAGTTTCCATTGTCTCACTGCTATGCCTTTTGTGATACTTGTGGGGTACCCTAATTAAATCAGAAGACAGAAAAAGGTTAATGTAAAGGGAAGAAGGAAAGCGAAAGGGTAGTTATTCCATCATTCTACCTATAAAATAATAAAACAAATGAAGGAAAGCAAGAAATAGTTGGAGGATCACTTAGTGAACATGGGTTAGGCAAAGTATATCTATTAATTAAAGCATTCATAATGAAAAAATTAACCTAAGAAAAGATAAACCTGGAATCAAGTAAGCCCATAGAAAGTAAATATGTGAATTCAAATGCAATGCAGCATAATCACTTACCTTGGGATAGTTAATTAATCAGAGAGTGTCATTATCACACCAAAAAAGAAAAAGATAAGATACCTTTATTATAAACTGAAGAAATTGGTGGCCTTTATTGTACCCTTGGAGATGCTGGTGGTGATGGTGGAGGATAGAATTAGTCAGTGATCAACTTGATTAATTTCAATGATGGCAAGGGACGGGTTACTGTAACCAAATTTGTGAATTATGTGGTTGTAACTTGTGGCCAATGTTTTGGAAACCGGACCAGCTGGGTCATTGAAAACTGGGTAAACCGGATTCTTTGACATTTGTTAGTTGAATGCTTGGAGGGATGGTTCATGGTTGTATCCTGAATTTAATGGGTTGGCGTGCACACTGTTGGTATCCTCACTGACTCAACCATTTAAATACAACGGAAGAAAGACAGCTCAGACGGGAACAAATCTCTGTAGGTACGTACTACTGCAGCCATGAGGAGATTATACTAGGGATGCAACGAATCGGCCCGATCCGAAATACTGTAGGTCCAATCCAATCCGATCGAATTTTATAAATATCAATTTGAATTCAAATCTGATTAAGATGTAGGATATCTGAATTTGATCCGATTTGAATTAATTTGAAAAAATAATAAATTATTAAATGAAAAAGAAAAAAAATAAGTGTTTAAATAAAGAAAAACAAAAATACAAGTATTCTTTCAACTATTTTTATCAATATATATACATGTTTTATAAAAAATATAAAAATTTACAAAAATGCACTGTAAATAACATGTTTATGAATAAATAAATAACATATATACATATATTATATATTAATAAATAAATACATCTATCTATATATATAGTGAAACAGTCGACGGCACCATGCCTTTCCTTGCTCCAAACCCCCATTCCTAATTACCTTTTTTTTTATTTTTTTAATTCTTACCCATTAAACTAATAAGGAAATAACATAGGATTAACTATTTCTAACAACCATAAAGAAATAGGGATTTGCTTTTCTAATGTTTAGCCAAGTGGCACCACTTTCTCCTAAATTATTTCTAATTCCTATGTATCTCCTAAATTATCTCTAACTCCTATGTATCTCCTAAATTATCACTAACTCCTATTTATCTCTTAAATTATCTCCGATTTTGTAGAGACTCCTTCCTCAATTATATCTAATTAATATTTATCCTCTCCCCCACTTTTTATCTACATCTATCTAAAGAAAGTTTCAATTAAAAATTTTCAGAATTATTTAAATATTATAACGAAATTATATACTAACTTTAAAATATTTATTCAAAACACCAAAATTAATTATCATAGAGTTAATAATATTCATATTATTAATAATTCTATATTTTTACAAAATTCATCATGAAATTATGCAGTAACAATATAAATTATAATTTTATGAATTATTCAATTTAAATGTTATTCAAATAATAAAAACTTAACATTAAAAATTAAACATTAATTAAATATTTCAATAACTAAATATCTTAAATAAAAAAACATTAAAAATAGCTAAATAATTATATAACAAAATATTTAATATTATATAATAACTAAAATAAATAAAATTCAAATAATGAAAATTTTTAAATATTTAAATAAAGAAACCTTTAACATGACTAATGTTTAAATATTTAAAATAACAAAATTATGTAATAAATTTAAAAAAAAAATCTTAAAAGTAGAAAAATAATTATAATAGATTTCATAATATTCATATTAATAATAATTTAATATTTTACAAAACTAATAATGAATCATGTAATAATAGTACTAATTATAATTTTATTAAATTCAATAAATACTTAATATTTTAAAATTTTAAATAACAATATTATTCAAATAACTAAATAATATTGTAAATAACTAATTTCACTTATATAAATTAATAATCATAGAATCAAATAACTAAAAATTTGATATTACACTATTTATTGACTAATTTAATATATTTTCAGTATTTATTGTATTTTTGTAATTATTGTATTTTTATTAGATATCTATTGTATTTTTATTATAAATTTATTTTTCAATAATTGTGTATTTTAGCTATAAATTTCCAATAATTATTGGAGACTAAACTATTGTTATTTATTAGAGACTAGACTATTAATTTAGCTGAAATTAGGAGTGTTCAAGGATTGGTTCAATTCGGTTGTAGGCTCTTTCGCCAATCAAATTGACCTGGTTAGGTCGGGAGTTTGTCACCCAAAACGATTGACCATTAGTAAAAACTTATTATCTCGTGTTGTATCAATTTGGGTCTATTTTCGGTTTGTTTGTTTGTTCAAAAGATTTAAACTTAAAAATTAAATTTAATAAATTATAGTGGTATTATTAAAAATATAAAATAAAAAACAAATTTATAATATAAAATATTTTAGATTAAGAAGTATGGGAAATTTTCCGCTTTCCCGCATTGAAAAAATTTATATTTAAAGTATAAAATATTAATGTATATCTATGGTTTGGTCGGTTTAGAAATGGCCAAATCGAAACTGACCAACTTGGGTCAAGATGGAAAATTGCTAAACCAAAGTCGATCGTAAATAGTAGAAAATCGACCAACTTGGGTCAAGTTTGATCAATTGGTTATTAAAAAATTAAAATATAAAACAATTATATACTCCTATGTTTTTCTATTATTTAACTTTTACTTAATAAAGTCTATACATCACACAGGTCCCTACTAGTAACATCTATATCAGATCGGATCCAAGCATTTTCAGATCGGGTAGGGATGATCCGATTCCAAACCATTTAATGTGACCCGATTATCCAATCGAATCTTATCCGAATTCCCAAACAAATATATCCGAATCCGACAATGTAGAATCAGATCGAATCATGATCCGATTATAGCGGTGAATCAACCGCGAACTCCAATGGAGGTTGACGTATTAGGGCATTTTATCGACCAATAGTAGAGAAAAAAAAAAAAAGAATCGAAGGGAAAAAAATATTGAAAAAAAAGGATTTTGAACATGTGGTCCCAATGAAATTTTCTGAAAGTTCGGAGTATAGACAAAGTTTTTTTAATTAATATTTTATTTTTATACTTTTATTATTTTAGTGATGTTCTAAAAAAAGTTTAGCCCAAATAAACGCTTAACTTTTCAACGTTGGCGATAAATTGATAATAGCAGGATTCGAATCCATATCTCTACTGGGGTTATGCAGCTAACATCCCAATCAATCCACCACTCAGTTGGCTCATGAGTTGTACTAAAATGGAAAAAAGACGAGACCTCATCAACTGCTTATATGTTTGGTAGTAGTTGTTTCCTAATAAAATACCAACTAGAGGTTTTAGTTTTACTCGATCAAAATCTTTTTTGATTATATTGATTCAAGTAAAATTGGTTGTACTTTTCTTTATCTTGATTATGTGAAAGTGATGTTTGGTGAAAATACAAACAGGACTAATTCATCCTTAACTAATTGATCTTAAAAAAGAAATTAATCGATACAAACACCCTTCATTGAATAACAATACTTTACTAGTATAAAAGGACCATTATCCATTGGATAATTAGTTGTACGCAAAATTATATAATATCTTTACTACATAATAAAATAATAACATCACACTTTCTCGGGCTTCACGTCAAAACCTCCATCCCAAAATTTTAGTCCTCTCTATTCATCTCTATTGCAGAAGTAAATGCACGTACCACCACCCAACCACTGTTTTCAAAATCGGATCGGATCGGATCGTCAGACCGGAAAATCAGGAATTGGTCATCTGATTGGTTTTGTTTTTTTCTAAAACCGTTTTTCCTCAAAACCATTGATTTTGGTCAGCAAATCGCTGAATTGGCTGATTAATCGTTCGAACGATTTTAATCGTTTTGTAATTTTTTTATTTTTTTGTCAAATCAGACCAATTATTCAGATCAAACGGTCAGACCGTTCAAATCGATAACCGAACCACTGACCAATTCGATCATCGGTTCGTTTTTAAAAACCATGCACCCAACTATTGCAAGGATGAATTTAGGTATCGTGGGGGGAAGGATGAGATAGCGATGTATGAGTAGGGGTGGACCGCACGGCTGAGGGGATTAGGAAGCGTAGAGTACAAGAGATAGGCAGAGAGCCAACCAACAGATCCCCATGTTTTCCTTTTGCTTTGTCAAAAAGCTTTGTATATGTAACCTCCATGCATATGTTTAATATCCATATCTACATCTGCTTGTCCATTCAAGGAAGGCGTTCAATTAAACACTATCATACGTTTCTCGTCAATTCTCATACCCCACCAAACTTGCCACGTGGTTCCATTTTCTTTTGCCATTTGACAAGTAGCTGCGTTGCATTAAAAGGGCACACTGATTAAGGGTATGACCTTACTCGTTATACACAAACAATTTTTTTGGAGGCTGGACCCATGAATGAACTGCTTCAGACGGAACCAATGCATGGGGGGTCGGTGGATCATAATGCACGAGTATCAGAAGATGATGGTTTCAGATGGTGACTTCACATTTCCACAAATGGATTAGATTCATCAAGTGGGCCATATCTTGGTGGGTCACGCCCCAAAAGTCCACTATTAATCACATGATTGCCAATTCCCTTTGTCTATTTAACAAAAGCAAAAAACCAAAGGCTTGCCAACTGGCCGAGTGTTGTTTGGGTTGGTATATATCAACAATTTTGTATTTGTTTGGGTTGGAAGTCTTGTCTTATAAGAAAACGGTGTCATTTTTTTGTTTGAAATATTGTTTTTAGGTAGGACGTTTCCTGGGGCAACAGCAATACTTTTTGTGCTTCATATCTGTTTTCAGCACGGGTACCCATTATAGGAAGTCCATGTCACTGCCACATCATGCTCTCGTTGGCATCAATAGCTCCAAATTGAGAAAACGCCGAATTCGATGTTCCCCAGACCATACCTTTTTGATTTCAAAGGCCTGGTTTAGAGTACCGTTTTTTATAGAAAAAAATGTCAAACATATTACTGTTTTCTGGAGCACCAATTTTTCTAATGTAGCATTGATGTGCCACCGTTTTCTAAAGCAACAACATCAATGCTAAACACCGCCTTTGTTTTTTGTGTTTTTTCACAACCATTGCAAACCGGAAGGATAGAAACAATTATAAGCATTGCATGGGATTGGATTTGCTCCTCACATAACGCATCTCACACCATATCATAGTGCATTGCAGCCGTATATTGAGAACATCTTGCATACTTGATGTTATAATTCGTGAAAAGATGATCCCAATGCACAGCTGAAATACGCTGTAAGGTTGTTTTGAGGCGTGCTCTGAGGAGCAAATCTGAATGTGTATTGCCCACAACTGATTCCAATCCAATAATCACCACGAACTATACTTTTTGTAGTGCAAATAAAAATAAAGAAATGTTTATATCATTCTAATATTTGATTAACAGCTTTTTATCTTTTAATGAATAAGTTTTTAGGGTTAGACTATGATACCATAAATATATGATAACGGAAAAATGTATAACCAATCAAACCAGCATCAAAAAAATTAAAAGTGATAACCATACAAGGGGTTTTGATTTGTCGAGTATTATAGATTTTCCCAAGTTTTAAAAATATTTTAAGTTCGTTGATGGCTGAAACTGAAGTTGAATTGATTATTATATTTTAATATTTTATTATTTATCAATATAATCAACTAAAACCTAAACAATACGTCATTCATTAATATTTGAACCACTTTCAGTAATCCAACAAAAAAAAAATTGAACCACTTTCAATAGTTATCAATATTTTATTTATTTTTTCATTCCTTCTTTCTTTTTTTTTTCTTCGAAATGTTGAGTCATAATTCTTATTTTAAACTCAACAAGAAATCCAACTCATATAGTTGTATGGGATGGGTCCAATGCATTGAATACGTTTAGATTTTGGGATGGATTTGCCAGTCTAATCGTCCCATTCCCATCCCACCCAGGAAACTTCCACCTGGCTACATGGTCAAGATCTTAACAAGATGACACGTGTCCTTCTCGTTGCCCTTTGCTCCTAGGGCAGATTTTAGCTTGCGGGGCCCACTCGGCCATTTCCACGACTAAACGAGCATTTTAAAAAATTTTAGTACATTTATTTCGATAGTTTTGACTTTTGAGGGTCTGTCTTCCAGTCCTAGAAGACATAATGTACTTTTGGCTGATGATTAGGGCTGTGCCCCACTTATAAAAAAAGAGAATGTCCAATCAACCCAGATCAGAATTTTAAAACCTCAAATACAAGATTTGGTAGGGTCTCATCAACTTAAAAGGATGAAATTTAAAGGTGGGGATGAACACAAAGCTGATTCAAGGGATCCGATGTCCAATGCATTGCTATTTGTCTAATGGGAGGTAGATAAATATTCCTGTTTTATCTGATTTACAGTCCCTTTTTATTCTTTTGGATTCTTTCTTAAAGCTCTGTTTTGTTTGTAATGCAACTTTGAACCAGATACAGACTTTGCATTCGGTTTAGTTTTGCATCTATTTGTTTGCGATTATGGTCTATACTCTTATCTGATGCAAAATATGTATTCTTTTTTGTTTAATATGATGAAAAAAATAATATGAGGGAAATGATCAATTTTTCTAAAACATGTTTTATTTTATTTTTATATTTAATCTATTTTTTATATTTGTGTTATTTGATTTATGGCATCGCATGTTGACCTCTTCGGATTGAACCTGACGTGCCCCTCAGAGGTTTTAAATATTAGGAGAATGACCAATCAGCCCAGATCAGAATTTTATTGCCCCAAAATACGAGAAAATGCATCCTGACCGTGAATTGACACCAAATTCATGGGGGTTGGAATTCAGAATTCTGCATCGGGTGTATCCGTACTTTTCCGTTAAATATTTCTATAAATTATGTTTATTTATTAAACACTTTTATATGTTGTCTTGCTTTTTACATGCCCTAACTAGTGTTTTCAGTCCACATTAAAATCCATCATTTTGGACCGATTAAACCTATCACATGACCATATTTTGGGAATTGGCCATTTCACTCCTAAATCATTGGCTTGAATGGCTCTGTTTGGAAGGAGTACAAATGCAAGCAAATATGTATAGCGTAAATACATACAAAATATAAGGTTTTGCACTCTACATATTTGCATTTGTTCTCCTTCCAAACTCAGCCTAAAGAATTACTGACTCAATCGACATGCTCATTGTGAACATAGGATTATCAATGTGTCGGGTCCGACCCAATGAATCCAAATTGATTGGGCCGGTTTTGGTTCCAAGATCTGGTATTGATAGGTCAGTTTAAGTTCCTGATATGTTGTTCCAATTTTTATCGATTTGGAATAGGTTCTATCTAGTTCAGAACCAATTCAGTAACCAGGTCCATCAGGTCAGACTCCGGTTGTTCTAAGAACCAATTGGTTTGGTTTTGGGTCTAAAATTACAGACCCAAGTTGGTTTTATTTCCTTAATTTTTGTTGTCGGGTCGGTTCTGGTTCCAGAGAGGCCTGACCCGTTGATAGCCCTATGTGAACATAGCTTTTTTTTTGTATTTTTAATAATAATTATATTCATTGAACTTATTTTTTGTTTAATATAATAAATATATAATTTCAAAGGCATGACTCTTTTTTTGTGTGTAACTAGATAATGACCCCGTACTAAGTATGGGGCTAGTATATTTTGATAATTTTTATTTTGTTTATGCAAAAAATGTCTAACTTTTATTATTATTTCTTTATTTTTTAAAGATTATTTGTATTGTAATTTTTAGTTAATTAATTATTATTTTTATTATTAAGTATTTAATTAATGATTTTATTATCATAATAATTATTATAATTAAAATTTTTACTGAAAAAATTTAAAGATTAATCAAAATGTAATATTTACTTAATTCTTTAATTAAAGTTTAATATTATTTTTAATTAGTAATGGTAATGATTATTTTCTAATATTTTTATTAATAATCAATATTTAATTACTAAGTATTGTTGGTACAATAGGTTTTCTAATTACACTAAATTCTGATAATTTACATAAATTTAATGCACAATCAGTTTTTGAACCATAGGGCTCTTAATTAAGATTAAAAATCAAATTAATTTTTGACTGAAAGTAACCACTTTGACAGTTTTTTAAGAGTGGATGAATCCACTTCTGGAGTGTAGGGGTGTTCACGGGTCGGGTTGGGTCGGTTTCATGAGATTTTTCCAACCGACCCGACCTAGTCGGGTTACCAGAGGTGGAAACCGAAACCGATCCACTGATAGGCCAAACCGACCTGATCGATTTGAGTCGGATTGGATGGTGTAAATTCATTTTTGGCTCAAGCTTTAGGTCTTGTTTTACTTTGATTTAGATTCGACAACTGATACCTAAGAAAACGATTTAGATTTTGCTATCAACTCATTTACAATTACACTAATGCTTTTCTACTAGTATAAATGAAATTACATTACTAATAAATTAAGCCGGTTTATGCTAGGCGTGATCCTTTTCAGCTCGATATGTTCCACAACTCATAACACACATACATACAAGAAATTGCCAAAAACAAATTTATAAATATAAAAGTTGATGGACCACATGTTTTTAGAAAATCTATTAGGGATGAGAAAAAAAAAGAACCGAAAAGCCAAACCGACTGAAAAAATCAACCGAAACTGAATCAAAATTTTGGTTAACCAAATCGGTCAATTCAGTATTAAAAAAAACAAAGGCACTGATTCGGTTTTGGTTAACCAAAATATAAAACCAGTGGTTAACCGAACTGACCGGTATACATATATTTATATATTATATATATGCATTTTTATATTTTTTATACATTATAAATTAATAAATATGCATTATATATATAAATACATATTTGTAATATATAATTTATTATTTATTATTTAAAATATAATATTATACATTTCTAGTATTTTATTATATATTTATATATTTTATAATAAATATTGTAAATAATAAAAACTGAAAACCAACGGTTAACTGAACCGGTCAACCAGTTAACTGCTCGGCTTCAGTTTGGTTTCTGATGTAACCGTTTCTAGTCACGTACCATTTTTTGTGATGTATAAATTTTTTTTTGGCTAAGTACCTCGTTATTTGACCCGGTGGTGACGTGCCTTGGTGATGAGCTACTTGGTGGCGAACTCCCTAGTGGAGAACTGCCTGGTGGCGAACTCCCTACTGGAGAGCTGCTTGGTGGCAAACTGCCTGGTAGCGAACTCCCTGGTGGAGAACTGCCTGGTGGCGAACTCCCTGGTGGAGAACTGCCTGATGGCGAACTCCCTAGTGGCGAGCTACCTAGTAGCGAGCTGCCTGGTGGCGAGTTCCCTAGTGGAGAACTGCCTGGTGGCGAACTCCCTGGTGGAGAACTGCTTGGTGGAGAATTCCCTGGTGGAGAACTACCTGGTGGCGAACTCCCTGGTGGAGAACTGCCTGGTGGCGAACTCCCTAGTGGCAAGCTACCTAGTGGCGAGCTGCCTGGTGGCGAGCTACCTAGTGGCAAGCTGCCTGGTGGCGAGCTCCCTAGTGGAGAACTGCCTGGAAGCGAACTCCCTGGTGGAGAGCTGCTTGGTGGCGAGCTCCCTACTCCTACGCGGCCTGTGACTCAGAGAATGGTGGAGCTCCCTGGTGCAACGCAACCCAACTGCCCTCTGCATGAGGTGATATTTCCTTTGTAGGCAGTGTAGCGCAACCCGACTGCCCTCTGCATGAGGTGATCTTTCCTTTGTAGGCAGTGGGAGCTGAGGGACCTGCGAGAACTCCATCTTTTCCTCCTCTTTGTAGGCGGCGGGAGCTAATTGACCTGCAAAGAACTGAATCAGAGGACCCGGGGGTATTTTCCCGGCGGGGACTCTCCGATGCTTAAGTTAGCACTCTGATTGTAGAGAGCTTGAAGATGATATTTGAGAATAAGAGAGCTAGAGAGCAACGATTACCTCTATTTTTTCCACCCCCCTCCCCTTTGGGGGGTGAGGTCTTTATATACCGGAGTCCTAACGGGTTAGGTGGGTGAAAAGCCTCCAAACGGTAAGACTCGTCACATCCCATCAGAACCGGGGTACGGTGGTGAACTCCTCGAGGTCGTCAGGCTGGCGCTTGTGTCAGGCGGCCAGGTCGGCGCCTGGGCTAGGTTGTCAGGGCGGCGCCTGCGTCAGTCGGCGGGTCGGTGTCTGGGCCAGGCTATCAGGTTGGCGCCTGTGTCAATTGGTGGGTCGGTGTCTAAGCTAGGTTGTCAGGCAGGAGATCTTTATGCGATACGCCAAACTACTCCTGTACCAAGCTACCCTACAAGTGGCGAGCTGCCCGGGGGAGCTATGCCGAGCTGCTTGTGGCAAGCTCTGTCGAGCTGCCTGGCTCCTTGGCGAGCTCTTTGGTGAGCTACCGAGCTCCTTGGTGAGATACCGAGCTCGTGAGGTATGCATGCTGAGTTTATCGGTGGGCGTCTTATGGGCGGCTAGGTCGGCCAAGTCGGATCATGTGCCAGGCCGATCCAGGTCGGCCAGGTCGAACAGGTCGTGCCAGGTCGCGCGCAGGCCGCGTGCAGGCCGCCCGTAGGCTGCGTGTAGGTCGTGCCAGGCCGGCCAGACCGGTGCCCGGGTGGGACACCAACTTGGTAAGTTGTTGCTTGGGTGTTTGCCTAGTTGTCACAAGGTGCCACGTGTCACACTTTCACTGGAGGGCCAAATCTGCCCTCATCAATTGCCCCCCACTCCCGAGCTGAGAGTAACTCAGCGAAGGGAATAGATTTCTTTTGGCCCGTAAGTCGACGAGCTAGTAAGTGCTGATCGAATTCCTTAGGCTTCGGAAGCTGCCTGTGTGTGGCGAGCTGCCAGTAATGCGAGGGGGTCTCCGCTAGTTCAGTAGTGTAGCCCTTAGACTCTGGGACGATTTAAAGTTCACTTTTGCTGATTTTGCTCCTACTGAGGAAGCGACTGGATATTTAGCAATAGTGTGGCCCGTAGGCTTTGGGAGTGACTCGTAGTCTACTCTTTTTTGACTTTTGCCTGTGTCGGAGAGGCGATCGGGTCTTAAGCAGTAATGTGGCCCGTAGGCTTTGGGAGTGACTCGTAGTCTACTCTTTTTTGACTTTTGCCTGTGTCGGAGAGGCGATCGGGTCTTAAGCAGTAATGTGGCCCGTAGGCTTTGGGAGTGACTCGTAGTCTACTCTTTTTTGACTTTGCCCGTGCTGGAGAGGCGACTGGGTCTTAAGCAGTAATGTGGCCCGTAGGCTTTGCCTGTGAGGTGTCGAGCTATGATTGTGCTGCATCAGCTTCGTAATGCCGGTCACCCACTCCTACAAGAAGCTACTAGGTGCTCGACCTTCGGGGGCAGCACTACTAACTTTAGGTCGCCAGCTCTCATGGGAGCCTTGGAAGGCTCAACCGGTAAGGGCGCCTATGTAGTCTGTTGGCCGCCAACTCCCACGGAAGCCACGAAGAGCTCATCTTTGTAGGGGGGACCTTGCGGAGAGGACTGATGAGGCATTATCTGAATTGAAAGTAAGGTTGGTAGAGCTACTTAGTCTGTTAGCTCCCTACATAGTCTTTGAGTTCATAAAAAATGTAAACTATAAGGCGAAAGCTTCAATTTCTAAAAAGTGAGGACTTAGCTTTGGTAAGATGAGAACTTAGCTTTTGTAGGATGAGAACTTAGCTTTTTGTAGCRTGTTCCCACAGACGGCGCCAATTGATGTAATCGTTTCTGGTCACGTACCATTTTTTGTGATGTATATATATTTTTTTTTTGCCTAAGTACCTCATTATTTGACCCGGTGGTGACGTGCCTTGGTGATGAGCTACTTGGTGGCGAACTCCCTAGTGGAGAACTACCTGGTGGTGAACTCCCTGGTGGAGAGCTACTTGGTGGCAAACTGCCTGGTAGCGAACTCCCTGGTGGAGAACTACCTGGTGGCGAACTCCCTGGTGGAGGGCTGCTTGGTGGCGAACTCCCTAGTGGCGAGCTACTTAGTGGCAAGCTGCCTGGTGGCGAGCTTCCTAGTGGAGAACTGCCTGGTGGCGAACTCCCTGGTGGCGAACTCCTTGGTGGAGAACTGCTTGGTGGGGAACTCCCTGGTGGAGAACTGCTTGGTGGCGAACTCCCTAGTGGCGAGCTACCTAGTGGCGAGCTGCCTGGTGGTGAGCTCCCTAGCGACGAGCTACCTAGTGGCGAGCTGGCTGGTGGCGAGCTCCCTAGTGGAGAACTGCCTGGTGGCAAGCTCCCTAGTGGAGAACTGCCTGGAAGCGAACTCCCTGGTGGAGAGCTGCTTGGTGGCGAGCTCCCTACTCCTACGTGGCCTGTGACTTAGAGAATGGTGGAGCTCCCTGGTGCAACGCAACCCGACTGCCCTCTCCATGAGGTGATCTTTCCTTTGTAGGCGGTGCAGCGCAACTCGACTGCCCTCTGCATGAGGTGATCTTTCCTTTGTAGGCAGTGGGAGCTGAGGGACCTGCAAGAACTCCATTTTTTCCTCCTCTTTGTAGGCGGCGGGAGCTGAGGGACCTGCGAGAACTGAATCAGGGGACTCGGGGGTATTTTCCCGGCGGGGACTCTCCGACGCTTAAGTTAGCACTCTGATTGTAGAGAGTTTGAAGATGATATTTGAGAAATGAGAGAGCTAGAGAGCAGGGATTACCTCTATTTTTTCCATCCCCCTTCCCTTTGGGGGGTGAGGTCTTTATATACAGGAGTCCTTGCGGTTTAGATGGGTGAAAAGCCTCCAAACGGTAAGACTCGTCACATCTCGTTAGAACCGGGGTACGGTGGTGAACTCCTCGAGGTCGTCAGGCTGGCGCTTGTGTCAGGCGGCCAGGTCGGCGCCTGG
>NW_010729102.1:5135525-5157554 GCF_000365185.1 Nelumbo nucifera | reverse complement strand
ACGCCAGGTCGCGCGTAGGCTGCGTGCAGGCCGCGCCTGGTCGCGCATTGGCCGCGTGCAAGCCGCCCGTAGGCCACTTGTAGGTCGCGCCAGGCCGGCCAGACCGGTGCCCGGGTGGGACACGAACTTAGTAAGTTGTTGCCTGAGTGTTTGCCTAGTTGTCATGAGGTGCCATGTGTCGCAATTTCACTGGAGGGTCAAATCTGCTCTCATCAATTTCGGTTACCAATAACACCGGTTCGGTTTCAAAAATTAGCCCACGATTCGATTAACCGAACCATGAACATCCCTAAATTCTATGATGTTGGAATTACATGATATCAGAAAGGTTTTGAGCAATCACAATCCCCTTTAAATTTTGATAAAAACCCATACGATTAGTTACCACTTTTATAATACCAATTGGTTGATTGTACGTTTTTTTTTCGTATCATGTCTTTTTTGGCATCATAGTCAAACCCTTTTTTCTTACCATTTTTCATAAAGAATCCAACAAACTTGTCATTTAAATGATGACCTAAAGTAAAAGGCCAAGTTTATAGGATGAAAAAATAGATCTATTTATCTACAAATGAATTACATTTGTTTGATACACTATTGTCAATGTGAATGTTGAGAAAATAATATAGATGGGAGATAAAATAAAATAAAATTATATTGAATTAAAGCTTCATAAAAAAATTATTTATATATAAATACACACAAATATTAATAAATGTGCACATGCATTACATAGGGTAATTCCAAATGAGGATGACAACGACCATGACAATGATGATAATAAGAATACTTTTAATTTTCTTATCAAAACCCATGATCGTTGATGCATGGTATATTAGTGGATTTATTGCTTTCAGGCCCAAATAAATGGCTCTAAATCTTCTTACTTGTGATTTATCAATGGTTTTCAACTTGAAATTGAATTGGATAATTAAATTGATTGATTTGTCAATGGATAAATTTCTAAGTGTGTTTAAACTCAAACCACTCTATTGCAAAAGATTATTGTTAATTATTGTTAAAATTATTGACCTGTTTGACCGAGTCAATGGACAAATTAATTTGTCGTTTATTTTGTGCTTTTAGACATTTTCCATCATTAATAACATAATTCTCAATTTTCACACATAGTTTGACTAGGAGGGAGATGTGGTTACAGTTTAATTATTTTGAGAACAATGGTTTTTAGTGGTTTTTATGCCATGATCAAATCAACTAGTCAAAGTGGTTGACCTATAACCTTATCCATTTGTCACCAAACTACTTTCTTATAAAAACAAAAATAACTCGGTCAATAACCTGGTGATCCAGCTAATTGAACCATTTAAACTGATTAGACGTTAACTTTCATTTTTTTTCTTAGTTTTTGTATTCCTTCTTCATCATTCACAACAATATTGTTTATTAGTTTTTAACCGAATAAACCGTTTGCTCACCCCTAACTATAAGAAATCGATGTTTTCATCCCACGGTCAATTGGCTCACTTGACTAGTCAACCCACCATCTAGCTGGAGACTTATGACTCACTTCACCCCCAAATTGCTTAGTACCAAAAAACCATTTACCCAATTGATGAGCTAGTGAATTGGCCAAGGAATGGCAATGGGGTGGGGATCATATTCGCTGCCCCCACCCCCGATTCTGAAATTAACTCCATCCCCGTCCTCGATCTCCGTTGGGGATAAAATTTGTCCTCCATCCCCGATCTCTGACGAGGATGGGTTCCCTATGGGAACCCAAATCCTTATTTTTTTTAATTAATAGTTTTTTTTGAAAAATAAATTTACTTAAAATAAATAAAAATTTTAAATTATAAATAATGTTTTAAATATGTTTTGATATATATATACATATATATATAGGGTTGGGGCGGGACGGGGACCTCAATTCCCATCCCCAATCCTGACCTCGATCAGGGATTCCTATTAATCCTCGTCCTTGTCCCTGCCTTGCCAAAATAATCCCCATCCACGTCCCCATTGGGTTGGGGAAGTCGGGTCCTCATCGGGGATGGGGAACATTGCCATCCCTAATCTGGCCAATTAAACCGTTAAACCATTTAACTTGCCACCTAATCAAGGTCGGGCATTTCTTTTTTCTATTCCTCTGTAATTTTAATCGACAAATTTCACTTACCACCCTTATTTTTATTTAACATCATAAATTTATAATATTACATACATCTGCAACTTTTTTATTTTTTATATATTTATTTAATTTATGATGTCACATGTTAACCTATTTGACCAAAATGATTGAACAGCTGACCCACCACCTTGAAAGAAAATGGTTTCATTTATTTATAAGGTAGTTATGAAAACATTGGTAACTAAGAACCAAACTTAGTCTCTTGATGTTGGCATCAACATTGTCCATGCACAAAAAAAAAAAAAAAAAATTGATTTGCATGTGCGGCTGGATGAACATGACTAGCAATGTGTTGTGGCCAACAGATCTTTTACTCATGTAATGATGATAGTCCGTCTCTCAAACCTTGGTGATAGCAGGATTTGATCTCAATTAAGCCAATTGGCATAGTAATGTAGAAAGACCAGATAAGATAGCATAACATACTTGCCATCACATGTCTCAACCACAAACAGTCCTCTGTTCAACTTTGTTGAAAAACTATAATACTAGTTGGGCCCCGTGTGATGCATAGGCATTGCTAAGAAAAGATGAAGTAAAAGTAACCATACAACATTCCAAATGTATCATATCATATCTTTAGTTCATTGATTTATATAAATAGTTTGATAATTTTAATGTTTTTAGATGAAAATGAATGATGCCTTAAGTCTCTAATCATCTTTTTCTTTTTTTTTTCCAAAAAAATGTTTTAATCAAATGAAACTCTCTATATGCAAATTTTGCTTATCAAGAGTATGAGAACCATGATTTTGTCTAACTGATTTAATGGCAAATAAGTTGTAATGAGAGCAATAATTTTTCTGTGTTGTATTCATTAATTATTAGATTCACTTAAATTACAAAAAAAAATTATGAAAATTGATTTACCTAAATTACCAAAATTAGTTTCCCAAATAACCAAAATTACAATAATTAAATTACTAAAAACTACTAAAATTTGTGTATCAAAAATTAAAATTTGTAGGAAAGTTAATATGCACAATTACAAAAGTTTATATAACAAAATGAATCACAAATTTAATTTTCTATATAACAAAATTAATTACCAAAGTTACTTTACTTTCGTAAAATAACAATTCACCAAAATTAATAAATTAAAAGATTTCCAAAATTTCCAAAATTATTCATTCATAAGTTAGAAAAAAATAATGTTTGGTTAATTATTAATTTACCAAAATAAATAAAAATTAATTTTTGGGAATATACAAAAATTAACAAAATTTCCAAAACTAATTTACCTAAATTACCATAATTAATTTCCCAAATAACCAAAATTACAATAATTAAACAACCATAAATTACTAACATTACCAAAATTTATTCACCAAAAATTAAAATTTTTAGGGAAATTAATAAATGAAATTACCAAAATTAATATAAAAAAGGATAAAAAAATTAAATTGCCACATAACAAAATCAATAACCAAAATTCAAGTAGAAAAATTACCAATATTAGCAAAATTACTTCACTTTCAAAATTAAATAATCCACCAAAGTTTAAAAATTACCAAAATTAATAAATTAATAATTTCTTAAAATCACTAAAATTATTCGTTCATAAATTAGAAAAATAATAAAATTTGGTTAATTTTTAACTTTCCAAAATAAATAAAAATTAATTTACTGGGGACATACCAAAATTTTACAAAATTATTTTATCAAAACCACCAATACTAATTTATCAAAAATTATTATGAAGTTTACCAAAAATAATTTACACAAATTAATTATCTCTAAATGTACCAAAATTATTAAATTAATGAGATTATTAGTATTTGATAATTACAGAAAATAATTAGTAATTTTTGGTAAATTATTAATTTACCAAGATTATGCAAAATGAAGTCACTGAGATTAATTTTCGCCAGTTTCCCAAATGTTATTAGTTTACCAAAGTTACCAAAATAAATGGCCTAATTTGTCAAAATTAATTACAAAATCTATCAAAATTAATTTTCATTATCTTGGGTGAAGCTCGCAGCGTGTTGGGATGGTTAAGTGTTATTTAATTATCTTCCTTAAGAGATATGATGGGGAAGGCTTGTTGAAAGGAGAGTGGAAGGGGTATAGGATTTTAGGAGAATAACCTGGGATATAGTTTTCTAATTAATATGAGAGAGAAGATAGTGAGAGAAATTCTGAGTGCAAATTGGTTTTAAACTGTTTCAAATATTGGAACAAGACTGCTATTGGTGGATTCCCCAAGTAGGTGGCTTTAAAAATATAAGAATATACAAAAAATAGAAAATTAGAATATAAATTTGAGAGAAAATTTCGAAATAGAGTAACGTGACACGTGGAATGCTTTACTTCATATATCCCAATTTTGTAACTAACTCAATTATTTGTGGCCAACATCGATCGTTGGTCTTCAAATGACATAAATATTCTCCCCAAGAATTTCAATTTCTTTTTCATGGTTCAGTTTTCACTCAACCATCCGTTGAAGTGGAAGGCAGACGCCAAGAAAATTGGCCCATTATCTTATAATCAGTGAGTCGGATGAGGGATTCCTATTTTTTATGTTCTCTGCTCTTGGGTGGAGCCACCGCCCTACAAAATTACTGGGCCCACAATATTAATAGAATATGGTCAACAATCTTGGTATGCACGTGTCATTCATCGCATGAAGATAGTCGGCCCGTCATTTGTTGGTAAAGATGGCCCACCAAGTGGATGTTTTGGATTAATTATGTAGGTCCATGTTTTCTCTTTCTTCTTGCTTTCTTTATTTATTTATTACTTATTAATTCATTTTATTTTAAGGGGCTAGGCGCCTAGTGGATCTCTTACTTAGGTTGGGCAAAAGGGGTTCATTACCTATAAACTTGGGGTTTCCTTCCAAGTATGAAAATTCTAAAAAA
This sequence comes from Nelumbo nucifera, assembly GCF_000365185.1. The sequence goes on along the minus strand of NW_010729102.1, from coordinate 5,152,538 downwards.
AAAAAAATCTTCTCAAACCCACACATCTCATACAGTAGTCAGTAGTTGATCTCTTACTTAGGCCACCGGCCTTTTTTTTTTTTTTTTCTTGTTTGGATGCTCTAAGCAAAACATTTATTTTTCTTTTATTATTAATGGGATGAAAACTGGTAAGCAGTAGTAGTAGTTGTAGACTAAAGAATCTAATATCTTTTTTTTTTTCTGTCTTTTTGGGGAGTTAGACAACACTAAGATCTGAATGGTGAGACAATAATGGCGTATAAACAAACAGCTTCCAAACATTTTCTTAAAGAAATACACCTAACAACCGTGTCCCAGATCCGTCTTTTTCTTCAATAATTTCATTTCCCGAGTTCTATCATCAACACAGCCAACTGTAGTAGACTTTCATAGTCATATTTAATTCACACGATCGAGCATTTGCTATTTCCTGTATTCAACCCTTTCTGTGTTTTTCCTATTTAGAGTTCATTTAGTATCGGTGATTTGGTGGGGGCTGAGCTTTAACATTCAACTCAGATTTTATTTTTTCAGGTATCTGGGTTATCAATCCCATTAATATTGTTGAATATTTGCAATAATGTGTGAATACAGATACAGAAAACTTGGAGACCCAGAAAGGTTGGTGGATTTTAATCATGGACAGTGAACGAGAAGTGCATGCAAGCTTTTCTTTGCTTTGTTTATGGGTTTCCTAATAGAACTACAACCAGATCCTATTAAGCTTTTTGTTTTTTTGCTTTTCCTCTCTTTCTCCTCCCGGCAAGTAAACCATCTATTCCTTTTTTTGATTTCTGAAAGTGAGAGGATTCCCATTTCCCATATTACTATTCAAATCATGACATGCAACATGAGGCCATGCATTATTGAGAGAGAGATCTAGAGAGAGAGAAAGAGAGTACAGGTAGGATAATTTGATTGATATCAACAGCTTGTAGCTTTTACCAACTAATCAAATAATTAGTTTAGGATGAGTTGATAAGAGGTCAGTTGGTATTGAATCTGACCCATAACCCAATGTTAAATCCTCACTCACTCCATGTTTGTTACATATACCATGGTTTTCAAAATCGGACTAGAAAAATCGAGAATCGATTTCATTTTTCCTAAAAACCGGATTTTCCTCCAAAACTGTTGATTTTGGTTAGCGAATTGTTGAACCGGATAATTAATCATTTGAACCATTTGAACGGTTCTAACTGTTTTTTATTTTTTTTTATTTTATTGTGAGAACGAGCTGAACGTTCAATTCGAACGATCGGACCGTTCGACCCAATAACCAGACCCCTGACCGATTCGGTCTCCGGGTCGGTTTTAAAAACCATGCATATAACATTGAAGGGTGGATTCTGCATGTATTCACTCCTTTTATTTTTTGGTAAATCATGTATTGACTCATTGAGTCACCAAGATTCTGAATTATCTATTGGAAAAGATACAAAGAATCAAGTAATAAATTAACTTACTATTACAACATCCATTAATCAAATCTAGAACGATTAGACTGACAACCTAAAATATAAAATCAATGAACTACTTCTGTTATTTAGTGACAAAAATTACAGATTAATTTATCCTTTTGTATCATTTAATTAAGCCCAAATGGTCTCCCTCATGATTTGTTTATCTCAAATGTTCTGCAAAAACAATTCATGGTTTCTAGAATGAGTTCCCAGTCATTTGTTCATATATCATAGTTAATTGCAGATAATTAAAAACTTCAAATACGAAAATTTATTAAATGATCTACATGCTACGCGCATGATCATGACATGAACAGATAATCTCACATCTTAACCTCTGTCCACATTATTTTCGGATGATGATGATATATATTTCGGTGTGTTCTTGAGTTAGATGGATCATTCACCCTAATTAAGGTCGTCACTCAGAATAAAAAAAAGGGTACAAGCACATGGAGCAAATTAGCTAGACAGAATATTTTAGTGTAGGCTCCATTTATTTGCAGAGTGTAGATTCTAATTTACTTTATTGTTTCAGGTTTTTGTTCGTTTGTAATGAGTAAGATTGGAAGTAGAATAATATGGTCCCCCATTTGGTATGAAAAAGATGAAAGCAGAAAGAAGATTGTTAAAGAGGAGTAATATAAGGAAGTAGCACAACAAATTAAGTCGTCACTTTACAGAAGAGGAAATCAAAATAGGAAGAAGATGCAAAATTTGCACTGTCAAGTGCAAAATCTGCATCAGGTAAGATTGCAAATTATAGTTACAGCTTACAAACAAACTCATGTAAATCAAGGGGAGTAAGGGTGTCAATGAACCGGTTTTGGATTGGACCCCGTCCAGTCCAAAATCAATTTGGATGGGATTGGACGGACTAATAAGATATATTGGATTGGACCAATCCGGTCCAATATATTTATTAGATTGGATTGGACCTGGTCCATCCGTAACAAAGCTATATTGGATTGGGTTGGATTAAGCCAATATCTGGTCCATTGATATAAGATAAGAATATATGTGTCAATGGACCGGGCTTGGGTTGAAAGTTGAAACCAATCTAAATCAAAATAAATTTGAACAGATTGGACGGTCCAAACATTGAATTGGACCAGTCCAAATTGGTCCAAAACATTCATTAGATTGGATTGGACTTGATCCATTTATAATGGACTCACATTGGACTGGATCGGATTGGACCAAATCCAGTCCAACTGACACCCCAAAAGGGGGAGGGCTACTTTTGTTGTGTGGCCCAAACCTGGTCAGGATAGCACAAAAATGAAAATACATATCTGAACTCGGTGCAAAATTTGCATCCAACTCAAACTTTTATTGCAAACAAACATTGCTCTAATGCCAATTGTGAAAGATATTTGTAAATCAAGTGGCTAAGTTCTTGCTTAGGGTGCTTATTTTTAAGCACTTATTTTAGGCTAGGAGTATACCAATAAGCACTTATATATGTAGGGGTGCAAATGGATCGGATGATGATCTGATCCAATCTGAGATCTGATCCTATTTGGTCGAATTCAGATCACCCCTGACTGGATCTTCGAATCGGATAATAGAACTTGGTCAGAAATTGGATCGGATTCGGGTCACCCTTATTTGATTCGAGAAGATCTGATCACTATTTTCAAAACTAGACCGGACTGGAAAAATCGGGAACCGGTCCCGTTTTCCTCCAAAACCACTTTTCCCCCAAAACCGTTGAACCGACTAGTTAACTGTTCAAACGGTTTTGACCGTTTTCCAATTTTTTTAATTTTTTGTTAGAACGAGCCGATCGTTCGGGTCGAACGGTCGGACCATTCGAACCGATAACCGGACCCCTGACCGGTTCATTTTTAAAAACCATGGATCCGATCCGGATATAGTATATATTTATAAATATAAATATATGTAATGCATATATATGTTATTTATTTATTTATTTATATTTTTATAAATTTGTTATATTAATATTTTTTTTATAAAAAACATGTATATATATGATGAAAATAATTAAAAAATACTTGTATTTTTTATTTTTACTTTTTTAAATTAGTATATTTTATTTTTCTTTTAATAATTTATTAATTTTTAAAGAAAACAAGTTGAATCATATCAAATTAAAAGACCCGACTTACCAATAGAATACAAATTCAAATCGAGTCCTATCAGATCCAATTGGATCCAACATAAAGAGTGTCAGATCAAATTCGAATATAGCTTGATTCGAAATCCGATCCAATCCGTTTGCATCCCTATATATATGTTTAGGAAATAAGCCTGAATAATTATTTTTTCAAGAAATAAGCTAATTTTGAATAAAGTAAAAAATTTGCCCTTTCTTTGAAATGCGTTTTTTTTTTAAGTGCTTATTGAGTTTCTGGCCTGTCTTGGCCCGCCACATAGATTTCAAAATACCTATACTACTCCATTTGAAAGTAAGTGTTTTTTCACCAAACACCTTAGGATAAACACTTATCCTATAATAAGCACTTATTTATTCAATAAGCCCTCCCAAACGACTATTAAATTAGGATTATCCTCACCGAGTCCCATAAAAAACATGGTCAATTGTGAACCAAATCGATGGAACCAATCAAGGTAAAATGGGAAGAATCGCCAATTGTACCAAAATGAACCAGTTTGGTGTATATTAGGAAAAAGGGATTCGGCAGTGGAAATTAAAACAAAAACAACCCCATCAACACCTAATTTTTTTCTCTCAGAATGGTCTCTACTGCTCGTGTTTGCTTTTGCTTCTGCACGTGATATGTATTAAAAGTCTCGAACTCAAACTGATTTCCTCGTCGAACAATTAATATACATCAAAGTAAAAAAGCCAAACAACACCTACCGTGGGCAGGTACTTTGTAGTCAGCATTCAATTTCATTTCCTCTCCCCTAATTTGGTTCCGATTGCTAAGTCACCTTCCATTTTTTTCTCACCCATATCAAAATCGATTTTTTTACCTTTGAAATTTCTCTCCCTGTATCCAAACTCTGCTCAGCCATTAAACCCATCCTGCTAATTCTAGAATTCCAGTGAAGATCCATACAAGCATAGTTATTGTATAGATTTTGCAAACTAAAGGGGATACAGGTCAATAATGAGACCGGAAAACAGGGTTATTCAGGTCTCGAAATGGCTTCATCACACCAGGAGAACAGAGAGAGAGACCCTCTGACCCTGTTCCTTTGTTGATTATTTTATGGTATTTTTCTCACTTTGATTGGTACAGTGAGGTGAGGGCCGGTGTGAGACTGTTAACCCGTGACATAGTATTTTAATACTCGAGTCTGCTCGTGCGTAGGTAAACAACATTCAATGTGGGACAATAAAAGTATAGAAGAGTTCAGAGACTAGAAACCGACCATATAGGACTGAGCATGGAATCTCTCGTATCAGAAAAAATAATAAACTACTGTATTAAGAAGCTTATGAGCACTTTTGTTAACTGAACTACTGTCTTAATGACTTTTTATTACGATTAATACTTTCACCATTGTTATTCAATTACCAAAAGAAAGGAGAACAAAAAGAGCTGAACAAACAGAAAATAAAAAAGAAAAAAATAAAACTAATTGGATGAAGCTCCGAGTCAGAAATGGGGTCAGGCAGAAAAGCGGGGTCCCTCTGTCCTTTTCAGGCCCCTCGGTTCCATTTGTATAAAGCCAGCCCAAGGCTTCTCGATTTGCAAGCCAACTCGGCATTAGAATTCTGCATTACTTGTCTCTGTCTCTCTTCTTAGACGTAATTTTTTTTCGTTTTCTTTCTTCTCAAAAGAAGAAAGTGGTGTAAAAGAAGAGAAGAAAAACAGAACAGCTGTTTTTCACTCTTGTTTTATTTTCTTTTCCCGCGGTTCTTCTCCCTCTCTTTCTAACATAAGAAAGAAAAAGAAGAACAAAGTGGAAAGGAAGAATAACAAAAATCCCTTGCTTTGAGAAGCAGACGCCATGGGATCCAGACTTGTAACGTGGAACGTGTTGGGAACCAGCACGTTGTTGTTTCTCTTCCTGTTTTCATGGTTTTCGTCTGTTACAGCTTCTGTAACTTACGACCAGAAAGCCATAGTCATCAATGGGAAGAGGAGGATCCTTATTTCGGGATCTATTCACTACCCACGAAGCACTCCTGAGGTATTAACGCAAATGTGGCTAATGGGTGTCTGTGCGCGTGTGTGTTTTTGCTGCAGCTTCGTCCCGCTTTATAGTTGTAGCTATCCAGTTTAATGGGTAGCTCTGTATTTTTTTTTCAACTTTTCTCTTTATTTGATTTTTGGGTTGTTTTTAATGATTTTATTTGGTTGCATTTTTCTTTTGGGCTGGTTGCAGATGTGGCCGGATCTTATTCAGAAGGCCAAAGATGGAGGTTTGGATGTTATTCAAACCTACGTTTTCTGGAATGGCCATGAACCTTCCCCAGGCAAAGTAATGTCAATGCTCCAATCTTTATTTGATTTTTTTCATTATGTAAGAATTATTTTTTGTATAGAAACATTAATTTTCTTCAAATTTGTTTGTAGTATTATTTTGAGGGAAGGTACGATTTGGTTCGATTTATCAAGCTGGTTCAGCAGGCAGGCCTTTATGTTCATCTCCGAATTGGCCCCTATGTTTGCGCCGAATGGAATTTCGGGTAATAAGAAAAGTATTAAAATGACAAAATAGCGAAAAACTGTTTTAGTTTCCCACTCTAACGTCTTTTGTAAAAATGCAAGTGGTCTCTGAAATGTTAAGCAGTCTATTTTGTTTTTCATTTCAGGGGTTTCCCTGTTTGGCTGAAATACGTTCCGGGTATCAGTTTCAGAACAGACAACCAGCCTTTCAAGGTTGGATACTTGGGTTCTTTCCTTGCACCTTCCAATTTCCCTGTCAAATTCTTTTCTTTTTTCCGGAGTTCCTTTATACGATTATATTGATTGATTCTCCTTTGGTTTTGACTTCTTGATGACTACAATTGATTACAATAAAGGCGGCAATGCAAGGATTTACGAAAAAGATCGTAGACATGATGAAAGCAGAAAGATTATTTCAGTCTCAGGGTGGTCCGATAATTCTGTCACAGGTAAACCGATAGATAACTGGAGTAACCCATTATGACCACCTCCATTGTTTCCAGAACTGAACTTATTTCCGTGTAGAATCTTAAATGAACGGAAAATTTAAAATTTAAAATCGCAACTCACTGAAAAGAATGTTTAAGTGAATCAGAACTGATGAGTGATCCTCCCCGAATTCCCCTCGCAGATAGAGAATGAATATGGACCAGTTGAGTGGGAAATTGGTGCTCCTGGACGAGCTTATACTAAATGGGCAGCACAAATGGCCGTTGGTCTTGGCACTGGAGTTCCATGGGTCATGTGCAAGCAAGATGATGCTCCTGATCCAGTTGTAAGCGCTTCTGCATTTCTTTCTTTTTACTTTCTTTTATTTTTTAACTCTTCCTTTTTTACCTTCTTGTCATTTTCCTAAAATCGTTCTTGGGCTCTTCTCATGTAACATGCTCTTCCTTTCTTAGTGGAGTTTCCTACTTGAGTGGACATGATTCAACATGAGAAGAATTTTGTTTTCGTTAGCACATACCTCAGATAGTTAGTCTGTGTTCTCTGAGTGTATCTGTTATACTTTTTTGCTCTTAATTTCCTGTGGAACGGCTTTGTATGTTCTTAATTTCTTTTGTTGACACTCCCAGATGAAAAGGAAAAAGAAGAATATATTTGATCAGATTGTTTAAGTAATCTATTTCTCCTTCATTCCGGTTGAATTTGTCAACTATTGGATTTCATATGTATGTGTGATATTTGAGAGGTTGTCTTATTATTATTGTCCTGAGCAACCAAAACTTTTAGGAGTGTCATGTATATGATCCCTTCTGCTTCCTTTAATTTTTTTGCCCATCCTGCAACAGATAAACGCCTGCAATGGTTTCTACTGTGATTGGTTCACTCCTAACAAAGCCTATAAACCAAAAATGTGGACGGAAGCCTGGACTGGCTGGTAAATTGTGTCTACTCGTGACTCCGAAATCAATACTGCATGCTATTTTTCTGTTTCTTTGAACATCGATTTAAGAGTGTAGACCTCATTTTATATTATAAAATGCATTTTAGCTTAACTATATCTATGTTTCAACCCCTAGGTACACAGAGTTTGGTGGTCCAGTTCCTCATCGACCAGCTGAAGATTTAGCATTTTCAGTTGCCAAGTTTATACAGAAAGGTGGATCATTTGTCAATTATTACATGGTATGTTCTAGTGTTTCTTGTTTATATGAGACTGGATGTAGTCCCAATAAGGGTCCCAACAGCTATTTCAGCTACACATTGGGAACATCTTGCCGTGGAAGACAAGGGAGATGTTCCCAATGCACGACTGCAAAGGCTGTTGGGACCTTATCTGAATTTTGTTTATACCAAGTAGTTCATATCAAACTGGTACATGGCAATTCCAGAATCAATTCAACTGAAGCTGTTTCTGTTTTAATTTTGTGCTCCAGTACCATGGAGGAACGAATTTTGGCCGGACAGCTGGTGGTCCCTTCATATCCACTAGCTATGACTATGATGCTCCACTTGATGAATATGGTACGTTCTTAAGATTTGCAGTGTTAGAAGTGGTGTACATTCTTGAACCCAATAGCCATGCACCAAGTACAAGAGTAATGGCCATTTCTCTGGCACATAGTTACCTAATTTGTGATTTGCAAATCAGTTCACATTAATTCAGCCAATAAAAAAAGAGCCCAGCATATATCAGACAATCCACTATCTTAAAGAAATATATGACCAAAATATTGGTATTTTAAAGAAACCTACTAATTTGACAATTTACAGAAAAAAGTACTATTAGATATGTTGTTAAGGAAAACAACATAACCTTGGAAAAATAGGAATTAAAAAGCTTCCTTTGCTTTTATACTATCAACTTGTCTCAGACATGCAAAACAAAACTTTCTGTTTCATTCAAAAACTTTTTTTTTTCATTTATAATTTGTCTACCATGTTCATGTAACGAGATACACCATACTTGTGATACCAAAAAACAAATTATACTGTGTATGACACCTTACCAATAACTCTGCACTGCAATCAAGGAATAAAAATAGAATCCACCACTAGTGAACCTGGTTCACTGAAGGGTTGTGAAATACAAATTTTGAATGCAAAATAATCAGGTAACTATGCTCTGGCATGTGTAAAGAGCAGGGAGATAACTATTGGGAGATAAAACTAAAAACCTTTTGGTGGCACAACCAGATTATGAGAACATTGTTTCTGTTGATATTTTCAGATGGATTATTATATTCCATCTGTCTGAAGAATGATAAATAAGATGGTTACGTTATTCCTAGCTGATGCAACTTTTCGTGTAGCAGATTCACATAGTATGTGGGTCCCCCTCTATTACTTATTAGTTATTAGCTGCTTCACATGTAGGATTGGCTACTATAGACTGTTTGGAATGGTCTATAGTAATCTCATATTTTGACTATTCCAGCAATTTTCCTGCCTTCTGTATATAATTTCTTACAGCTCCAGAGAACTTGCCCGCCTTCATCTTGAACTTTAAATTTGCATATTTTAACAGGAACATATTCTCTCTAAAGCGTTAATCCAACTTATTAGCAGAGTTCATTTATTAGCCAACTCCAGTTAATCTCTGGAAATAATAATATATTCCAGGTCAGTCTTACCAGATCCTCCATTTTACTTGTAGGACTACTCAGGGAACCTAAATATGGTCATTTGAGAGACCTACATAAAGCAATCAAGTTGTGCGAACCAGCTTTGGTTTCTACAGATCCCACTGTGATATCACTGGGAAATAATCAAGAGGTAAGTTTACTTCTGCTCTATAAAGTTCTTTTACATACCATCTCTTTTGGCCTTTTTCTCAATTTGCAGCATCTGCATTGATCTTGGAATTAATACCTTTTAACCAACCTCAAGCCCCAAATAAAAACTGCCTGCTTTATATCCAGGCTCATGTCTTCAAGTCAAGATCAGGAGCTTGTGCTGCATTCCTTGCAAACTATGATTCAAGGTCTTATGCAACAGTGGCTTTTGGGAATATGCACTACAACTTGCCTCCATGGTCAATTAGCATCCTTCCTGACTGCAAAAATACAGTTTTCAATACTGCAAGGGTGAGGAAAAAACTCTTACTAAGCTGATACTCATGTATTTATTTCAAGTAGCATCTGTAAGAGTGTCTGATGTTTACCTAAACCTTTGTCTCTGAACTTTGAGTTTTTACAAGATAATGAACTTTAATTTCTTTTTGCAAGAACACAGTGTAATTTTTTAAATCTGGAACAAAAACTTCAAAAGAAATATGTGGTGATGTTCTTTGTGAGACATTGCTATGCATAGTGTAATGATGATATCAAAAACTTTCAACATCTATTTTCCTTTTCTTTTTCCATTGTCTTGATATATTTCCCCAAGTAATACTGAATAACATTTAAAATGCTTCTTAAAACCTCCTATGGATTTTCTTTATTGAAAAATTCCTAATAAGAAGGCTTTTGACATTGGATTCAATCTCTGTATAGGTTGGTGCTCAAAGCTCACAGATGAAAATGACTCCCGTTTATAGAGGGTTCTCTTGGCAGTCATACAATGAAGAGACTGCCTCTTACGATGACAACTCATTTACAACAGTTGGATTGCTGGAACAGATAAATGTCACAAGAGATGCCTCAGATTATTTGTGGTACATGACAGAGTGAGTACTCAATCTATCATGGCACTACCTTCTTTAAGACATTGTCAAAACAAAATTAGATATGCCATCAAAAGTCACCTCCATCATCATCCTACTATTATTTCCATTAGTGTAGAAATAATAATAGAAAAGGACATGGGTCAAAGTAGCAATAAATGATTTAAGTGCTCAAATTTAATAATGTACATGACATTAAACAGCAGGGATTGGTGAAAAAGGATTCTTGTAGTTGACTCCATATAGTTGGGATAATGCTTAGATGATGTTGATGATCATCATCAACAGCAGGGATTGGTGAACCATGTTGATGTTGATGTCATGGTTCAAAGTATCAACAGGGTCCTATCACATCATGTTCCAACATTTTAGAACATTCAAATCCCCAACCCCCATTATATGCTGTTTCAGTGACCCCAAGATACAATATGATACACCTGATACAGGGCATTGATACTTTGAACCTTGATTATTGTGATTATTATTAATATTGTTGTTATTAGTGTCTTTTTTATCATTGTTATGATGATGATGGTGATGATATTCCTGCCTAGTTCCTAATTGTTTATTCATATTATTCCTTCTGTGCAGTGTTAAGATTGATCCCAATGAAGCATTTTTGAGGAATGGACAGTATCCTGTCCTCACTGTTTTATCGGCAGGCCATGCTCTGCATGTTTTCATCAATGGTCAGTTATCAGGTAGGCATGCAGTGGTGACATTTGATGGAAGTATGCAAACTACTTTGCCATATTCTTTGTAGTTCATCCAATTCCTTTTTTTTCTTCCTTCTATCTTGTTTTTAACAATTAGCCATTGCCTCTGTCAGGAACTGTGTATGGAAGTTTAGAGAATCCAAAATTGACATTCAGTGACAAAGTGAAGCTGATTGCTGGCATTAACAAAATCTCTCTGTTAAGCATAGCTGTTGGCCTCCCGGTTTGTTCTTGCACATTCTGTATATGTTCTTGCAACTCTGTGAATTCAAGCAAATTTGACTAATCTAAATTCTCTGTTGCATGTCATTGAGTTCAGAATGTTGGCCCACATTTTGAGACTTGGAATGCTGGAGTACTTGGTCCAATAACCTTGAAGGGCCTTAATGAGGGGCAAAGAGACTTGTCATGGCAGAAATGGTCTTACAAGGTTTGTTTTCCAATAATCTCCGCTGTATACATCCTCTTGCAACCGTGCTATAGAGAGAGTAATTCCTTTGGATGCTCCTATGCAGATTGGTTTAAAGGGTGAAACTGTGGGCATCCAATCACTAAGTGGAAGTTCTTCTGTTGAGTGGGAGGTGTCTTCAGTGGCTCAAAAGCAGCCTATGACATGGTATAAGGTGAGGACTGAACCTCAATTAAGGACTCTAATAGTACTCTTCTGATATAATCCCAACTCAACCCAGCCTTAATTCCAACTATTTGGAGTTAGCAACACAAATCCTATTCCTCCATTATACTCTATTAAGAGCCATGATTTCCATCAAGTTGCAAGTTCTTAGATTATATTTTGCCACTTTAGATCATGTTTTGTTTGGTCTTTCTCTAACTCTTTTACAGCCTTCTACCTTTTCCAAATCTTGTTTTTTTTTTTTTTTTTCTTTTTGGAGTAAGACACCAAGTCACTCCTTGCTGGTGCAATCAATAGTTGTCTATGCACCAGGTGACTGATATTCTAGTTTATAATATGAAGTTTAATGGCTGGCTTTCATTCACTAAGGCATCCTTTATTTTGGTAATGTGTCCAGACTACATTCAACGCACCAGGTGGGAATGAGCCATTGGCTTTAGATATGGGGAGTATGGGCAAAGGTCAAATATGGATAAATGGTGAAAGCATTGGTCGCTACTGGCCTGCATATAAAGCTTATGGTTCTTGTGGTGGCTGTAATTATGCTGGAACATATGATGAGAAAAAATGCCGAAGTAATTGCGGAGAGGCATCCCAAAGATGGTAGGGCAACATTCTAAAAAAGTATAATCTGCATCTTACAACATTAATTCATGACCAACTTATAAGAAACTGCTAATTTCAGGTATCATGTCCCACGCTCATGGTTGAGGCCAACTGGGAACCAATTGGTTATTTTTGAAGAATGGGGTGGTTATCCAAATTGGATTTCTTTGGATAAAAGAACTGTACAAAGTGTCTGTGCTGATATTTATGAATGGCAGCCGACACTGACAAATTGGGAGTTGCAATCCTCTGGAAAAGTCCAAAGACCTCTAAGGCCGAAAGCCCATCTTTGGTGCTCACCTGGAACCAAAATTTCATCAATAAAGTTCGCTAGCTTTGGAACACCACAAGGAGTATGCGGAAGCTTTCAGGAAGGAAGCTGTCATGCTCACAAATCATATGATGCTTTTCAAAGGGTAAAATGATTAAAATCCCATATCCATCTTACAGTATCTTTTTGACTATTAGCAAATCGGTGAGTCCCCTCATGCCTCAGCTCAGTTAAAGCCCTTCTGGCCTACTGAGTTGGAAAGATCAGGTTATTAAGCAATACTGATGGTTATTTTGTGGATAAAATTCAGTTACAAACTCACCAAGTGGAGTTTTCAAGATTTTGTAACCAGTCTATTACTGGGGACAAGTATCCAACCTTTGGGGACATTATGGGTTGAACAGATATTTGAACAGCTGTTGCCAATGTTCAGCTGATCTGTCTGCCCAAGTCTGGTCCACATTTTGTTGCATATCATTGTTTCTTTTTTCTTCTAATGTTTTTCAGAAAATTTAACACAGGAGGATCTCTTGCAGAACTGCATTGGGCAGCAAACGTGCTCGGTAACTGTTGCTCCTGAAGTTTTTGGTGGGGATCCATGCCCAAGTACCATGAAGAAGCTCTCGGTTGAGGCCATCTGCAGTTGAGAGGTAGCAATATGTAAAGTCGATCAAATAAAGAAGCGCTTATATTTATTACTCTTTGGCATATACATATAAATACCAGTTATTCAGGCATTCTAACTTCAAGTGTACACCTTGAATGTCTTGAGGGTCATTGGCTTCAATTTTGGCACGGGGTGAAGTTGTTTAAGTATACAACACACCATTTGCCCAAAGTCCATATAGATGTGAAGGTGAACGGAAAAGGCTTCATGTACATAAATTACATCTTTTATGTTAAACAGTGTCCTATATGTAATGCAAAGGTTAAAGGGGCCCTAGTAGAGCACATTGAGATGAGAAATGTTGAGTCCATGTGTAAATGTTTTAGCCCTTAGATAATACTTAAGTAAGCTGTTCGCTTGCAGGGACTTGGATCATCTTTTGTTCTTAACTTCCCTTGTAGGGGAGCAATTATTTATTGTTTCCTTGCTTGCCCAGGATTGAATTATTACAGTAATAAAGTGAAGTTCATCGTGAATTGAATTGTTAGTCTTTACCGCATATTCTCTCCCCCTTTGGATGGTGATTATGGCAACCTATTATTTCCAATCTTCAGATTTTTATGTTGCTTATAACTTGTATTATGACAATGATGTTCGCACTTGCATTTCAAATTGTTCATAGCTCGGGGATTCCTGCAACATGTTTTCAAGCTTAGATCCATCTTATATAATGGATGAAATTGACAGTAAATGATTGAGGCTACAATTTACAGAGTGAGATATGAGATTCTTAAATACCAAAAAAAAAAAAAAAATACGAGATTCTGAGTATGAGTACTTAATCAGGATTATATCAAGAAATTAAGAAAATCAGGATTACATGGATAAATTGGCCTAATTTAAATCACATAAAATCTGTCATTTAGATTAACAATTTTTAGTTTCTTGGTGTTCTTGTCCACAGCCTCTATATAAGCATGCTTCTTTCTTTCTTTTTTTTTTCCAATGCAAATATGACCTCAAATTTTCTTTTTCCTCTGTTTAATTGTACAGATGAAAGAAAACAAATGTTTCCCTGAATATTGCCATTTAATGATGTTTGGTTGCAATGGCAATGGAAAACAATTATTTTCAAACAGTGGGTACTAACTATATGGAATAGCATTCTTTCTAATTTTGCATAGATCGTTTTCTCAACAAAGAATTGCATTCTCCTTCATTTTCTAAGGAAACCATTCATTTTACTTCATTTTACACAATCAAATATTAGCCTAAATAAATAAGTGAAAAGAGAGCTTTTTTTGCCATGTAATATGGTATTATGAAGCCAGAACTTGCCATATGAATGATGATGAGGGTTGCTACCTACCACCACCTGAGCTGAGCTGTGTGTTATTTAGTGCGTTTACTGTCTCAGGTTGACTAGTGTGAGAACAAGGATTTCAGACCAAGTGGCCACTTTGTGGGGTGTAAAAAAAAAACCAAAAGTTAGGTCTGTATCTACCCCTACACTTCCCAAAACCCAGATAGCTAGAAGCCTGGAACCAACATTGGGTAATGCCTTTCGGTCAGTATAAAGTGTATGTCCAAAAGGAGGAACCCGCTATGCAAAATGAAAGGATAAAATGATAAGAAAAGAGAAAGCACCCGTTACAGCTGAGTGATGCAGAAGCTCGCCTCCTTATACGACTGAAGGACCCACCACCACCAGAGAAATCCAAAGAAATTCTTATTAACAAAGAATTTTGTTGAACGCCAGTGTTCTTTTGCCTTCTTTGCCTCGGTTGCTGACTTGTTGCACAACTATTGCCAGTTCTATTCAAATATCTTGCTAGCATCTCTCCTTCAATATCATGGAATTCCTTGATCGAGAGCCTCACTGTCTGGCCTTTACTTTCTTTAGAGGTTATAACGTCCTTGTTTTACCTGAATTTGAGTTTTTTTGATATTTTTTTTCGATAGCCAGCTCAGCTGTATCATTGCCCTATGACAATCTGAGCTCACTTCAGATTTTTAATGGTCCAAAATTGCCCCACAAGGCCAACAGTCGACCAGCAGATCTATATGGGATTCACTGGTGGGGCTGACTGCCCTTTGTCATACAGAACATCATGGTGCCGACCAGAATCAGGGGAACGAATCAATGTGATCAGAAAACAGTTCCCTGGTAAGATGGACTTCAGAAAGCTTTTGTCGGGAGTAGGGGTGTCATTGGTCCGGTCCGATCCAGTCTAATATGAGTCTATTACAAATGGACGAGTTCCAGTCCAATATGATGAATTTTGGACCAAAGTTCAAATGTTGATACGATATGCCCTGTATTGGATGTATTGTATAGTATATTTTGATCCAAAAATATCTGTTTACAGGTGTTTTAGGGAACTTTTTTAATGAATATATATATATATATATATATATATATATATATATATCAAATTATGAAAAAAAAAATTAAAAAGCACATGGTTTTAAGTACTGAGTACTGATACACCGTGTGTATTGGTATTTATGAACCTTGTTTTGGACCATTTTGGATCCGTCCAATTCAATGTCTGGACTGTCCGATCTGTTCAAATTAGTTTTTATTTAGATTTGTTTCAATCCAAACATGGTCTATTGAAACCTCTGTATTCTTATATTCTATCAATGGACTGAATATTGGTTCAATCTGACATAATCCAATATAAATCAATTATGGATAGACTATGTCCAATCTAATCCAATAAATATTTTGGGCCATTAAGCTTGGACCGCTCCAATTCAATATGTTTTATTGGTCTGCCCATTTTGTCCAACATGATTTTAATTTGGATGGGTCCAACCCAAAACTGATTCATTCACTCCCCTATTTGGGGGTCATGAGTCATCTAGATAAAGGCTAAAAAGACTTATTGTTAGGGAAACGGGACATCTGAAAAAAGAGAAACGCTGGCCATGTTCATCACCCAACCGTCAATTTGGATCAGGTACTAACACAGGGTCCCAACAACTGGTCACAACGACATTGCAGCCGTGCATCAGAAACATCTCCTTTGGCTTTTATTGCAAGATGTTCCCATTGCACAATTGCAATGGCGTTGTAATTGGTTGTTGGAACCATATATTGGGGCTGGATTTGGACTCTCCAACTGCATATTGAGAATATTTATTATACTTTATATCATCAATTAGTGGAGCGCAGGGACTCAAATCGAATTGCAACATTGATATTTGTAATATTAAAAAAGATAGAAACTTGTATTCAAGTCTTGAAATTCATATAAATACTTGAAAAAGATCATCATGTGCTTGTTTTCTAAATAGTCCTTTAGCAAAGCATTTCATATAAAAGAATATGGTCATACAGTGATAGTTCTGAGTTTTATTTTATAGTTGTTCTTTGTTTTACATCGAGAATTCCCAATTGATCCAAACAGTAGCATCGTTCGGCCTGAGAACCGTCCAGGCAACTGGTTCCATTTTACTCCAAACCCAGTCCCTAAACAAAAATCGTTGAGTCAGTCAATGACCCGTTAACCCGAGTGATTGAACCATTGGCCCGTTAACCCATTCAATGGTTTTTGTCCATTTTTTATTTTTTTAATATTTTTAATTTTTATTGTCAGAATGGGCCATCCGTTCAAATTGGATAGTCAAATCGTTGACCTGGAAACTAATGGCCAGAATGGCCCGTTTCTAGGTCGTTTTTTCTACATGTTAATAATTAGACGAAATAATTTTGTAGTCTGTTATGGGCCCGGGCGTAGGATCTCGTCACGGGTCGGTCCACGGGGAGAACCTCTTGCTTCCCCTTGCATGCAGACCCTATTGTAGAAAACCGAATGGGTGATTTGTCCAAGAGACCACCCGAACTCTCCTCACTCTTCTCTTGACTGGAAACTGAATACTTTATTCCCAAATCACAGCTCCTTAAATAGGAGATTACAAGAGGAGACTCCTTACTCCATTTGACTAAGTTAGGACAATCCAACTTTAAATCAAACTCCTACTTCTAACAG
>NW_010729102.1:5105592-5134220 GCF_000365185.1 Nelumbo nucifera | reverse complement strand
GGAAGAACTGTTCGCAGCGATACAGCCATCCTAACGGGTCTCCGGTGCCGTTGTAAGATGGGAATTCCAGCCGGCTATACTTGGGAATAACTGCGACGGTCGGAGCAGCTATCTGCTGTTCGCTGGACGTCTCTGCCCAGTCCGGATGGCGACTGTTTGTGGTGGTGGTTCCCTCAGAACTTCTGTCCTTGTTGGAGAGGAATGCTTCAAGCAGGCGTCGCAGCTCCCGGACATCATCCTTGACTTCACGAACCTCCATGCTAGTTTATGTGAGCCTATGTTCCAGTTCGTGGACCCTGGAAGACAGCGGCTCCTATTCCCCCATGACGGTAGGCTCTGATACCAGAATGTTATGGGCCCGGGCGTAAGATCTCGTCACGGGTCGGTCCACGGGGAGAACCTCTTGCTTCCCCTTGCGCCTTCCCTTGCGTGCAAACCCTATTGTGGAAAACCGAATGGGTGATTTATCCAAGAGACCACTAGAACTCTCCTCACTCTTCTCTTGACTGGAAACTGAATACTTTATTCCCAAATCACAGCTCCTTAAATAGGAGATTACAAGAGGAGACTCCTTACTCCATTTGACCAAGCTAGGACAATCCAACTTTAAATCAAACTCCTACTTCTAACAGACTTCTAACAGAACTCAGTTCTTATCTCTAATAGATAAGTAAGAACAGAACTCCTACTTCTAACAGACTTCTAACAGAACTCAGTTCCTATCTCTAATAGATAAGTAAGAATAGAACTGGAATAAGAAAACTATTGGCGAGCTGACGTGGCAAGATAAGCTGCTGTGTGGGCCCCCCTCACTGCTGCTGCCGACGACAGTAATTCTTCCCACGAATGCATCCACAACATAGTCATAGTCATGGGAAGGGTGGACATTGCAAGGGATTCCAAAACCTTGAAAGATAAATCCAATGTGGCCTTAAACATAGAAAAAAATGGCAGTAAATCCACGAAATTGGAAAAGCCAGGGAAAAAAATTCAAAAAATTGAATCCAAAGTTTTGCTTTGAGATGGAGCTAAACATACATGCAATCAAAGAAAAAGGCAAAGCATATCTTCTTGTAAGAAAAAAAAAACATTCAATAAGAAAAAACAAAAGGGAAAAAATAAAATGGTGATAAATCCTAGACCGTACACACTCGAATAAAGCCAACAATAGAAGAAACCATTGAATAGTGAAAATCCAAAATCATAAAAAACCATGGTTTTCAAACTACCATTAACCCGAATAGATGGACATTTTGGCCCAGGAACCGTCCTGGCAATTAGTTCCGTTTTACCCCAATCCTGGTCCCTGGCCAAAAACCGTTGAATCGATCAACGACCCATTGACCTGAGCGGTCAAACTGTCGACTTGTTGACCCGTTCAATGGTTTTAACCGTTATTTTATTTTATTTTTAACTATGAACCGTCTAGGTAACCGGTTCCGTTTTATCCCAATCCTGGTCCCTGGCCAAAAACCGTTGAATCGATCAACGACCCATTGACCTGAGCGGTCAAACTGTCGACTTGTTGACCCGTTCAATGGTTTTAACCGTTATTTTATTTTATTTTTAACTATGAACCGTCTAGGTAACCGGTTCCGTTTTATCCCAATCCTGGTCCCTGGCCAAAAACTGTTGAATTGGTCAACGACCCATTGACCCGAGCAGTCGAACTGTCGACCCATTAACCCGTTCAATTTTTTTGGCAGTTTTTTTATTTTTTAATTTTTGTTGTCAAAGCGGGCTGTCTGTTCGAACCGAGCGGTCGAATCGTTGACCCAAAAACCGATGGATGGAACGGTTCTATTTTTCGGATTGTATGAGTCTCACGCTCGAATGATATAACACGTATGATATTCGCTTAATGGACCTCACACATTCAATTTTTTGTTGTAATTTTTGTTGTCATAATGGGCCATCCATTCAACTGGTTCCGTTTTACCCCAATCCCAGTCTCTGGCCAAAAAACCGTTGAATCGATCAACGACCCATTGACCCTAATTGAACCATCAACCCATTTACTTGTTTAATGATTTTTTGCCATCTTTTATATTTTTTATTTTGTTGTCAGAATGGGCCATTCATTCAAAACTAGACAATTAAACCATCGACCCAAAAACCAGAATCATGTATTAAAATGACATAACACATACAATACAATAATAGTTAATAGAACTCACACACTCAATTTTTTCCTATAATTTTTATTTTTATTGTTAGAATGAGACGGATCATTAGTTCGAACTATCAACCCCGAAATTGGTGGCATCTTAGCGAAAATAGTACTATTTAGAATCTTTAATGTTGTTACAGTGTAATTTGTTTGAGATGAATTTCTTACACGTGTGAATATTTTAATAAAAAATATTTATTTTTATTGCATGAGAGGCAAGTGTCTATCTCTCTCCTCTAACCACTTAGTACATGCAATAATTTACTTTAATTGCATGAAAGACATGTTTCTCTATCCTCAAAAAAAAAACCTTTTTCATTTCAGTCTCTCTTCGTATTCCCCCACTCCCCGCCCGCTCTTTCTTTTCCGAAAAATCCTCCTGTCTCCCTCCCTTCCTCTCCTCATCGGAGGAAAAGTCCTAGATCAGACTCCCAACAACGACTCCTTCTCCCTCTATCTTCTTCTTCCTCTCCTTCTCCTTATTCCCCATCGAATCGGCCGAAGTTGCCGAAGATCTATTGTTCGTCTTCCTCACCTCTTTGACACACAGCTGTGGCAGAGCGGCGATAGTCCTCCACCTCCGGCCAAATCTCTTCCCCTTCTCTCATTCTTTCTTCCTCTCCTCCTTACTCTTCTTCTTCTTCTTCCCTCCCGGTTCTCGTTTCCTCGACCGCCGCTGCTAACAGTTGCAGCGGCGATCTTTCTTTTAATTTTTCCCGTTAGTCTCTCTCACATGCTTTCTCTCTCTCACTCTCTCTTTCGTTCCCTTCCCCCTTCTTCCTCTTGCATTTCTCCCCTGTTCATCGTCTCTTTCGACGATAGCGGAGAACGCAGCGACGGAGTGAACATCGGAGCGGCGGGGTCTCAATCCACGGGAGTTGTCATCGTTCGAATGCCAGAAACCTGAGGCCAAGCCGCACCTCCTCTGTTCATCGACTTTGTCAGACCAAGATCTTGCAGCTTCACCGTTCAGACGTGGAAACCGGCGCAACTGCCGAGAAGGTGCCCCCGGGTAGAAGAACCTAATCTGGGAGTTCAGTTTACTCCTATGGATTGTTAGATCGCCATCGAAGCAGGTCATCCTCTCTTTCTGCAAATTACCTCATAACGAAACAGACTTCCGATTCACCTGCTTTGCAGCTTCCTTACTCCTGAACGCACTCCCGGTCTGCTCGAAACTGAAGATGAATTCGCCTCTATAGCCTCTCGTTGGAACTTGTCCGGCAACTTGAACGGCTCAAACCTGATTCCTTCGCCGAAGTCTAAGCCATACATATCATTTAAAAACATCCAGTTTCTGGAGCTTGGCTCCATTTCTTCAACCGAATCTCCGGATTTCTCCCACACAGAACCAGGCAAAAACGCCTGGAACAAAATAATAACAAGAGGAAAACGGCAATGGTAGAAATCCATTGGAGGTAGTCAACCTTCTCGAATAGCAAGAAACGAGCAAAGAAGCGAGTAAATTTGGATCTGGGTCCATGCAAGAATGCGTGTATATCGCCTCTGTTGGAAGACCCAGAACAAAGCAGTGGAGCCCTCTTTAATGCAACCCCATAACCCATCTACAATTCCATAGAACTTGCTGAGAATGGAAAACCACTTGAGAAACAGCTCCAAACCAAATCAAGAACAACAGCAAAGCTGCAGTCTTGTTTTGTCTGTTAGTGATGAGACTGTATTTTTATTGCGTTAAATTTTCTTACAGATGGAGATCGAAATCCGATCTCTGCCATTAAAAAGTGCAAGATGGCTGTGACCTGTGAGTAAAGGAAAGAGTAAGGAGGAGTGAAGAAGTATGGGGGTGTGTAGGTTAAGTTCCGTGCACATCCTTCTTTGACGACTTGACGTATATGCGTTTTTCACAGGTTTTCTCCGAATAACAAACCAAACCAGGGAAAAAAACGCGTTTTTCTGTTAAATTATCTTACAAATGGAGATCGGAATCTGATCTCTGCCATTAAAGAGTGCAAGATGGGTGTGACCTGTGACTCTGTGAGTAAAGGAAAGAGTAAGGAGTGAAGAAGGATGGGGGTGTGTGATAAGTTCCGTGCGCATCCTTTGATGACGTGTATGCGTTTTTAATTGGATGGGAATCTTACCAAGTTACCATCTTATAGAACGGAGAAATGCAGATACACCCAATGCAGATTTCATATTAGGCTTTACTTTCATTTTGTATAATATCCTTATTCTTCTTGAAATTGTATGTATGCTTTTTCCTAGCCTTTTGTGTTCTGTAATTTTTGGAAACATAAGAAGAGCTTAGAAGAGAGTTCTTTTTAGTTAGGAATTAATCTAATATGGATGATATTTGATACAATTTTGTGTTTTCTATTTTGGCTTTTAATCATCTACAAAAAATGTTGGGCCCCAAAATTTTTCTGTCTTATTTTAATTTTCAACACTAAAAAATTTTTAGGGGTGAGGATGAGACTTATTCAAATCGAGGTATTAGACCTATACAGTTTTTTCTTTTTCTAATGAATAATTTTCTTTATCCTTCAAAAAATTATATTGATGTTATTAAAAGAATATCTCTTTATATATATAAACTAATTTTTCATTATTCTATATTGTTTCTATTAAAAGAATCAAGAACTTACAATGTAATTGGTATCAATTTTTTTTCATTTTTTATTCTCTCAATTATTCAGTATTATTAGCAGGGAGCCACTTTCAGAAAATGGGGTACCCTCCCCTTTCTGACATTGAAATCTTATTATTGTTACATTGTAGTTGAAAAAATACAATGGGGTACCCTCCACTGCCTTTTCCCACTTCTCTCTCTCTCCATTTTGCACGTACTTTTGTCTCTTTCCATATCATCTTTCCGCTTTTCCTATCTTACATTCCCGTTACCTCTCTCTTCCCGCTCTCCCTCCCTCTCTTCCCGCTTCCTTGCTCCCCTTTTATCTTTCCGCTTCTCACTTCTCAGTGACTATTCAGGGGACCATACCCCTTTCTTTGTAGTTTTCCTTAGTCTCACCACCAACAATTAAGTTTTGATCTGTTCTCTCGTGTTTTGCTGGTGGTGGAGGCGGTGGCGACTCCAGGCTTCGATTGGGTTCTTGAGAGCTCTACCCCCTCCCTCCCTCTTGTACAATGTCCCGGTGGATCCCATTCGGATGATCTTATCGCTCATCGACAAACACTCGAGCACGTCATCAGCCGTGAAATTCAACCGTTGAAATGCGGTTAGTTTCCTTTTGATCATCCACGAATCGACGGCCGTAATTCGCTTCGAAGCAGTGGCTACTACTACTAGCAATCAGGACGACGAGGCCTACGCCGAATGTTGCAGCCACGATCCAAACGATCGCTCCGACGGTCCTTTGGTTGCTCCCGGAATCTGGAATCATTGGTTGCCATCCTATCCGAAGCGCGGTGTTTCTCCACAATTCCTCCACAGAGGCCCTTGTTTGCGGAGAACGACGACGGGTGAAGGTTCAGGAAGATCGTACCGAACGACGGGATGGGGCCAGTGAGGAGATTGAATGACACAATGAAACTCTCTAATGTACTGCAGTTGCCGAAGTTCGAAGGGATCGTACCAGTAAGGAAGTTATGGGAGAGATCGACGTCGGTGATCGATGGGATCGTCGAAAGCTCCCAGGGGATTATCCCGGTGAGAGAATTCTGTCTCTCATCGGAATGCTTCCATTAAGCGAGTTCCCCTCCATTTCCAGCTTATACAAGATTCGACATCTAATGAAATCTGGAATTTTTCCGTTGAGTTTGCAAAAACTGGCAGTGAAGATCTGTAGGTTGGGAGCACTCCATATGTTGTCTGGTATTCCACTGTTGAAAGAGTTCTTAGAAATGTTCAAGTACTCCAATTCCACGGACTTGCCGAGATCTCTCGGGATTTCGCCAGTGAAGTTGTTCTTGCTGAGGTCCATGTAAGTGAGGTTTGGCAAGAGACTGAAACCGGAAGGGATCGTTCCCGATAGTCTGTTATTTTCGATTCGGAACCTCCACAGAGAAGTGCAATTTGAAAGCGATGGAGGGAGCTCAGAGTCAAACCTATTGGAAAACAGAATGAATCGAACGAGTCGGTTTCTGAGGCAGAGACTCGGTGGAATCGGACCGGTTAGAGAGTTGGATAAAACATCGAGCTTCTGCAACTACGAATTCGAGCCAAGCTTTTGGGGGAGATTTCCAGTAAAAGAATTGTTCCAAAGCAGTAAGTCTTTGAGGTTAGGAAATTTGCCAATTTCAGCCGGGATCTCACCGGATAGATCATTGTCCATTAAACTCAGCAAAGTCAGCTCCTTTGACGAAGAAAATCCTTCTGGAATCAGACCTGAGAGGCGGTTATTTGACAAATCAAGCACCTTCGGTGCTCCCAAACCTGAGTAACTTACAAGAATTGGGTCGTAAAATCGGTTCTTGAATTACCAAGCTCTGACGGCAGAAGACCACAACTACAGTTTCTACTGTTCTTTTTTATTCTCCAACTTACTCGGTATTACTCGCCTGTGCTCAGCACGGGCACCCCTCGCTAGGTCTCCCCTTTCGTCACAAATATAGCTCTCATAGTCCGTTCTCAGAGCAAAAATCAAGTCAAAAATCATTGAACGGGTCATCGACCGCTCAGGTCAATAGGTCATTGATAATTCGACTTGGATTGTTGACCAATTCAATGGTTTTTGGCCAATGACTAGGATTGGGTAAAACGGAACCGGTTGCCTAGACGATTTCTGGGCCGAAATGTCTATCCGGGTCAATGATGGTTTGAAAATCATTTTTTTATGTTTTTGGATTTTCACTTTTCAAAGGTTTCTTCTACTATGAGTTTTATTCGAGCGTGTGTGGTATATTCATTTTTTTTTATTTTTTTTTTTTGTGTTTGGTCTTCTTGAAGATCCTCCAAAGTGGTTTAGGGTTTGCCACCATTTTATTTCTTCCTTTTTGTTTTTTCTTTGGATTTTCTTGTGCAATGTTTTTTTTTTTTCTTACAAGACGATCTGCTTTGTCTCTTTCTTTGATTGCATGTATGTTTAGCTCCATCTCAAAGCGGAACTTTGGACTCAAGTTTTTTATTTTTTTCCTTGGTTTTTCCAGTTTGGTGGATTTACTGCCAATTTTTTTGTTTAATGCTTAAGGTCACTTTGGATTTATCTTTCAAGGTTTTGAAATCCCTTGCAATGTCCACCCTTTAATGACTATAACTATAAAGTTATTTCATCTAATTATTGACATCTATAAAAAATGACCCGGAAACGAAACCATTATGGCCACCAATTTCCAACTTAACGGTTCGACCGTTGGGTTCAAACGGATGGTCCATTCTAATAACAAGAATTAAAAAAATAATTAAAAATAAAAATAGCCAAAACCATTGATTGGGTTGACGATTGGACTGCCTGGGTCAACGGGTCATGGACTGATTCAACAATTTTTAACTAGGGACCGAGTTTGGGGTAAAACAAAACCGATTGTCTGTATGGTTCTCAGGCTGAACGGTCTTACCATTTGGGTCAATTGGGAGTTCTAGATGTGAAACAAAGGACAACTATGAAGTAGAACTCAAAACTATCATTGTATGATCGTGTTCTTTTGTATGAGATGCTTTGCTGAAGCAATATTTAAAAAATAAGCACATGATGGTCTCTTTTAAGTCTTTATATGAGTTTCAAGAATCGAATACTTATAATTGCAAGTTTCTTATTAAGAAACCATTGTCTTAATGTAGCAAATAGTAATGTTACAATTCGAATCAAGCCCCTGCGAAGCAAGGCCCCTCCGCTAGTATCTATTAAAGGGATAGGGGTGGTCTCCCCCTTTCGCCAAATGGGCAGCCCTTTAAATCGAACTAAGACAGATTATGTGGGATCGGATAGAGGTGAATTCATATTTGATTCAATCATAAGTGAATCAATTCTCAATATTAATATATATTAAGGGGCTGCCATTTGGCGAAAAAGGAGACCACCCTATCCCTTTAATAGATATACAAGCAAGAATGTCATAGACCAAAGATCATAAATATGAATGGTAAATCCAAATGGCACCTATAGTCAGCATGTTAATTCATCCTTGGCATCACATGATTGCTTATATCTTTTCTTATCAGCTTTATAAAGGTAGAAACTTTCTTGTCCACTAAATACTAGAAATTGAAAGGATTTAGATTTTGAGAATAACTAGTAAACATGTACGTGCATTTGCACGTGACAGTATCTCCAAGATAAAAACTATTTATAATTCATGGATAGTTTTTGAATAGTTATAAGTGGGTAGTTTCTTAATTGTTACAAGTGGACAGCTTTTGAATGGTTATAAGTGGGCAGTTAGAGTGAGAGTAAAGGACATATATGCCCTTTTTTTATACCGTTGTATGTTGCTTAGATAAGGGGTAAAAATGTCTAATGAAAAGTCCAAAAATGAGATTATTCGCTCTTTTATTAATAGTATAGATAATGACAATTCTACTGCATTATCTTAATTTGAACTTGTCATAATGTGAACAATTTAAGGGTTGTTCACCAATATTTTTGATATTGTTTCTTTAAAGAAAAGCAATTATTCTTTTGGTTTAAAAAACAAGGTCATACATATTGTCAAACACCTCGTTAGAGGTTAGAAATCCTCATCATTTAATGTAAGCTCTTTCCGGTATGTGTAACAATTCTGCCAGCCTACATCTTTAGTGAAGGTATCAATCGAATCACTCCAAACCCCAAATCTAGTTCTTCCATGGAAATCCTCGTCATTTGGTGTAAGCTCTTTCCCATATGTGTAACAATTTTGCCAGCCTA
The DNA here is from genome assembly GCF_000365185.1 of Nelumbo nucifera. Next base: position 5,125,286 of record NW_010729102.1, on the reverse strand, counting down.
CATCTTTTGTGAAGATATCAATTGAATCACTCCAAACCCCGAATCTAGTTCTTCTATCTAACCATTTCCTCACAAACCTAAATTTTCCTATCTAAAAGAATAACAAGATCAGACACCAATGCTAGTCAGAATTCGTTTAGCCCCCATTCCTGAAATACATATAAACTACCTTTTTCTTTGGCTGCAATAAATATAAACTACTCTTAAGCTACAATTATTACTCCTGTAAACTTTTTCCCAATTCCCAGTCACCAGACAAGTGTACAACTTTTAATTTAAAACACCACAAAGCAAAGGCTGCATGCAATTTTACCAAGACAAGCAAAACCAACATCAGAAGAAGCCAATCCAGCGGCAGTTGGAAAGTTTATGTACGTGCAATTTGTTCCAACCTTCTTTCTTAATGTGGATCCCCTTGTCCTCATCATCAACACTGGATTTCCCTCAAACAGTTCTGAAATCTACCATCAGAGAGGGAAATCTCCTACACTAACTAGCAAAAGTTAAAATTTTCTTGAGTGAGCAAATACTAAAAAGCATCAGAAATCAAACCTCAACTAGACAAACAAATGAGATATTCATGAAATACACCTTCCCATTGAGCCACATCCTGTCATTCTCGAAATTGGGACTAACAACAACGGTAGTCGTTGTGCAAAGATGCTCTGGATCAAGCGTTACACTAATGTTGTCGTTTACAGGAAGAATTAGGGTTTCATCCCTCTTCCCCCAGTACTTGATGACTGCGATATTCGTTGGAGTTTGAGCAGTCACCATTAGTACCCAGTTCTGCAATTCATTCGCCATTTCAATCACAATGAAATCTGAAAAAAAAAAGAGATATTTATTGATTCTTTCCTTTTGAAACAAAAGTTGAAGAAGTTTCTTCAACTATGAAAAAAATGCCTACTTAAGCTGAGAAATGTAGTTTTATAATGATCAAATGAAACCAAAAAGCTGGAATTTCAACAAATTTAAAGGGAGAAGTTGGACTAGTTTTTTTTCTCGACCTGAAACCGAACAGAAATAGAGAAAATAAAAGTTGATAGTTTACTAATTTGAAGATTGAAAATCAGAGGGAAAACAGATTCCAATAGGTTCCAGAGACGAGAAAAGAAGAAAAGTGAAAAGAAAAAAAAAAAAACAAAAACCCAATTGTTCAAGGTTCCAAATCTCTTAACTGATTGAAGTTAATGGTGAAGAAGAAGCATAATGTTAAAGAGCAATTGCAGAAGAACAATGACTTGAGGTATGCGTCTCTGATCAACTAAGGATTGAAAGAAGGAAACAGCGAGTCTCGACTCAGACTCCATAATCTCAAGAGCGAGACAACTACAACGGGAGACTCAGGTTAATGTGGGGCTCATTTATATAGCAAAATTACTGAACTACAACCAATTTGTAGTTTCAATTGGACCTTGATTTGACAAAGAAAATAGAGCCCATTTTCCATTGCCACTGAGGCCCATCAAATCCTTTGTGGTGAAGCCCAATAAAATAACACAATTAGTCAGCCCAAAAGTAGTTTCCTAAGTTAACATTGTTGGGCTCAGGAACTACATCCTGCCATTTCTTTTTAGAAGACCTTGAGCATAGATCCTGTCATTTCTTTTGTATAAAGAAAAAGAAAAATAGTCATTTTCACTGATGGGCTTAGGAACTACTACATATGGGCCTCATCAAGTGTTTCTTCTAAAAGAAATGGCCATCTTCATAGGCCCAATTGATGTTGCTTCAACCGAATGGGCTTCATTGGTTGGACCTTGGACGCCCTTGTACTCCAAAGAGGATTCCATGTCTGAACAGGCAACTCCTGTCGTCATTTTAGCAAATAGATAGGGAAATTTTTGTAATTTAGCACCCAAATTTCTCTAGTCTATTTTTTTGTTGTCTTCACACAAAAAAACTGCCCAACCCAACCCTGTAGACCAAACTCAACAACAGAAACCTGAGTATCCAACAGGAGCGCTCACACTAGAAAATCTGTGTGAACCCCTCGTGTCCATCTATCATTGGCTCCAAAACCATAAGCAACCCGCAATATTCACCAATTTTTTTCCCATGTAAGCATTATTGTCCATCCGTCGATTTTGGGTAGGTCATACCCCAAAGCCGACGGACTTAAATGCATGACCATCACCACGGTCCGGAGAAGTGGGTAGCGTTGTGGAACACGTTAGCATAGCTCCAAAACCACAAGCAACCCGGAATATTCACTAGCTTTTTTACCCATGTAAGCGCTACTGTCCATCCGTCGGTTTTGGATAGGTCATACCCCAAAACCGACGGACTTAAATGCACGACCATCACCACGGTCCATAGAAGTGGGTAGCATTGTGAAACACGTTAGCATAGCTCCAAAACCAGAAACAACCCAGAATATTCACCAGTTTTTTTTTCCCATGTAAGCGCTACTAACTATCCGTCGGTTTTGGGAAGGTCAATGGACTTAATCGCATGAACATCACCACGGTCTATAGAAGTGGGTATCGTCGTAAAACACGTTAGCATAGCTCATACCACCAAGAGTGAGAGCACATGCTGTGTCTATTTTGAAAGTTGGGAATCATGTGAACTCAAATAGAGTCGTGGTTGGTGAGGAGGGACCATTTGATGGAAAATTCACTAAAATAATAATAAACAATATTAGATCGAGTGGTGGACATCATAGTCTGGTGAAGCATCTTGACCGTTAATTAGCAAGTCGCATATTATAACAATAGGATCTGACTTGGCAAAGACTTTCCTCTGCTGAACTGGGAGACGTTGGAACACTTTGCAGTTTGCACATTTTCTCTACTTACGTCGGACTCAGAAATCAGAATCTTGTGTGAACGTCAACATCCCCATTAGATTATTTTAGGATAATTGGACTGCAATCTACCTCAGAAATCTGAAATTGCAGCCCCCTCCTAGATTTTATATATTTAAAAAATAAAATAAAATAAAATATATTTAGAAATTTCCATCTTTTATTTTGATAACTAAAATTTAGCGGAGGGCCCTATTTCGCACGGGTTGGAATGAAATTGCAACATTGCTATTTGCTACTTAAACAAGACAATGGTTTCTTAATATAAAATTTGCAATTATAAGTACTCAAATCTTGAAACTCATATAAAGACTTAAAAGTGATCATCGCGTGCTTCTTTTTTTAAATATTGCTTCAGCAAAGCATTTTATATAAAAGAATATGATCATGCAGTGATAGTTTTGAGCTCTACTTCATAGTTGTTCTTTGTTTCACATCGAGAACTCCTAGTTGACCCGGACATTAGGACCGTTCGGCCTGTGAATCATCTAGGCAACCAGTTCCGTTTTACCTTACCCCAAACCCGGTCCCTGGCAAAAAATCGTCGAATCAGTCAATGACCTGTTGACCTAGGTTATCAACTTGTCGACCCGTTCAACGTTTTTTGCCCATTTTTTATTTTTTAATTTTTGTTGTTAGAATGGGCCATGCATTCTGGAAACCGATGGCCAAAACAATTTTGTTTTTGGGTCGTTTTTTCTAGATGCCAATAATTAGACGAAATAACTTTGTAGCCATAGTCATGGGAATGGTGGACATTGCAAGGGATTCCAAAACCTTGAAAGATAATTCCAAAGTGACCTTAAACACAGAAAAAATTGGTGGTAAATCCACTAAACTGGAAAAACCAAGGAAAAAAATCAAAATATTGAGTCCAAAGTTCCACTTTGAGACGAAGCTAAATATACATGCAATCAAAGAAAGAGATAAAGTAGACTTTCTTGTAAGAAAATTAAAAAAAAAAACATTGCACAAGAAAACCCAAAGGAAAAAACAAAATGGAAGAAATAAAATGGTGGTAAACCCCCATTTTGGAGGATCTTGAAGAAGAAAACCAAATACAAAAAAAGAAAGCAAAAAATGAAAAAAATGAACATACCGCACACGTTTGAATAAAACCAACGGTATAAGAAACCTTTTGAGTAGTGAAAATCCAAAAGCATAAAAAAGAATGGTTTTTGAACCGTCGTTGACTCGAACGGACGGACATTTCGTCCTAGGAACTGTCCAGGCAACCAATTATGTTTTTCCCCAATCCCGGTCCCTGGACAAAAACCGTTGAATCGACCAACAACCCATTGACCCAGGCGATCAAATTGTCGACTCGTTGACCTATTCAATGGTTTTTTACCGTTTTTTTATTTTTTAATTGGGAACTGTCCAGGCAACCGGTTCCGTTTTATCCCAATCCCAATCCTTGGCCAAAAACTGTGGAATCAATCAATGACCCATTGTCTCGGGTAGTCGAACTGTCGAATGTTGACCCATTCAATCGTTTTTTGCCGTTTTTTATTTTTTATTTTTAATTTTTGTTGTCAAAACATGTTGTCTGATCAAATTGGGTGGTTGAACCATCGACAGAAAAATCGATGGCCAGAACAGTTCCGTTTTCGAGTCGTATGAGTCACACACATGAATGACATGACACATATGATACTACTTAATAAACCTCACACACTCAAAATTTTATCTGTAATTTTTGTTGTCAGAACAGGTTGTCCGTCGAACCGAACGGTCGAACCGCCATTTTTTTAATCGGGAACCGTCTAGGCAACGGGTTCCATTTTACCCCAATTCTTGCCCCTGGCCAAAAACCATTGAATCAGTCAACGACCCATTGACCCAAGCGATCAAACCGTCAACCCAAAAACTGGTGGCCAAAATGGTTCCCTTTTTGGGGCGTATGAGTCACACACTAGAATGACATAACACGTATGATACTGTTTAAGGGATCTCACACATTCAATTTTTTTCCTGTAATTTTTGTTGTCAAAATGGGTCGTCTGTTCGAACTAGACAGTCGAACCGTCGATCTGAAACCGATGGCTAGAACGGTTCCATAATTTATATATATATATATATATATATATATATATAAGAATAAGAATTCCTGATGTGCAGCTCGCTGAATATAGCCAACAACGTGTCACTGGTCAGAAGATCTAGACTCTTCATTAGGTGGTGTTTGTCGAGATGGGGATGTTCCCAATGGGTTGTGGGGCATGGTTAGAGGTGTAAAGTGGGCCGTCCCGGCATGGCCCATGGGCGGCCTGCATAAAGTGCGTGTTGTGCCATGCTGGCCCACGGGCTGTATGGGCCGTGTCACTCTCTTTGGTGAAAAATTTTGGGGTCATCCCGACATGGCCCACGGCCCAAGCCCGTGCGGGCCCATGTCGTGCTGCGGGCTGGGCTGGCCCATGGGTTGAGCCTTGGGCCAGGTTGGGCCGTGCATTGGGCCAAAGCTATTTATTTAAAAAAATTGACAAAAACTTAAAATTTTAATTTTTTATGAATTTTGTATATACAATAATTAAATAAATTAGTATAATAAAATTAAAAAATATTTATTTTATTAATATATTATATACTATATATTATTATATAATATTATATAAATATAAATATATATATATATATGAGCCATGCCGGACCAGACTGTGGGCTGAGTCGTGCTGACCCATGGGCCGCAGGTGGCATGGCTTGCTTGATCGTGCCGTGCCATACTGGCCCATAGACCTAAAACCCCAAACCTAACACGACCCACATGATTTACACCTCTGGGCACGGACTATAGGGAGCCCATCTGAACTTGTGTTTGCAACCTTGTGGGAATGTTCGTGTGTAAAAAAAAAATAACGTGGGTAGAGATGTGGGAACTGCTTGTGGGCAGCAGATCCGAGCACTTACAAATTATTCTGCCCAAACTAGGTCCCGAAAATGTGATAAAGTTGGAGGTTGGGCATTTAGTCGAACTTGGCCCAGCCTTAGGCCAAGCTTAAGCCTACTGTGAAGCTTGAAGGGCTGAAGGTTTCCCAAAAGGAAATTAGGGTTTTCCACATTAGCGAGAACTGAGAACTAGTGCTCGGTAAGCAAGAACCTAGTAAAAACAAATAAACCCTAGAAGGCTAAAATCTAAAACCTGATATGAAAGCGAGGAGCTCGAAGAAGATCCGACCATTCTCGTGGTGAACGACATTGACTACAGGGACTGCAGTTCGTTAAAGCCATTCATAAAGTTCCTTGGCAAAATACCTTTTTTATCAAACCGTTCGAGACTCAAGAGTTGGGAGGGTATCTTCTGAGTTCTTAGATCGCCAAACAAATCCCGGTAATCTTTTCGCAGCCTATCTAGAGGGACTATATAATCTTTGTTTCTATCCACACGCAGACCGCCTTTCCATTGTTAACATCGTCAAGCGTGTGCGTGTGCACAAGTTTGGGGAAAATGGAGGTGATGCCTTTTTCTTCATTTTCTGTTACAAAAGTTCCCATCTTTCGATCATCAGCTCTTTCCCCCTCTCTCAACTACCTTCCTCAAGATGTTTGCGGGCAGAAATTTAAACTTAAATCAAGAAAATTTTCAGTTTGTGCTGCTGCCAGCGGAGGAGATTCTGTTGTTACTCTGTTGGATTATGGTGCTGGCAATGTCCGAAGTGTAAGGAATGCCATTCGGTACCTTGGTTTCGACATTAAAGATGTTCAATGCCCTGAAGATATTCTCAATGCGAATCGCCTTATCTTTCCTGGGGTTGGGGCTTTCGCTGCAGCCATGAATGTGTTGAACCAGAAAGGGATGGCTGAAGCACTATGTACATATATACAAAGTGATCGGCCTTTTTTAGGTATTTGTCTTGGACTTCAGCTCCTTTTTGAATCTAGCGAGGAGAATGGACCGGTCAAAGGACTGGGATTGGTACCTGGTGTGGTTGGACGTTTCGATTCATCTAATGGTTTCAGAGTTCCTCACATTGGTTGGAATGCCTTGAAAATTGAAAGCAACTCAGGGATTTTGGATGATATTGGAGGACGCCATGTTTATTTTGTTCACTCGTACCGTGCAATGCCCTCAAATGATAACAAAGATTGGATCTCATCAACGTGCAACTATGGTGATAATTTCATTGCATCCATTAGAAGGGGAAATGTGCATGCTGTTCAGTTTCACCCAGAAAAGAGTGGAGTTGTTGGTCTTTCCATATTGAGGAGGTTCCTGCAAGCAAAACATTATGGGGTACAGAGGCCAATTGAAAGGGAAGCTTCAAAACTTGCAAAGAGAGTAATCGCTTGCCTTGATGTAAGAGCAAATGATAGAGGAGACCTTGTTGTAACGAAAGGCGACCAGTATGATGTAAGAGAACATACTAAGCAGAATGAGGTCCGTAACCTTGGCAAGCCAGTGGAGCTTGCTGGACAGTATTATAAAGATGGGGCTGATGAGGTTAGCTTTCTGAACATTACAGGATTCCGTGACTTCCCTTTAGGTGATTTACCAATGCTGCAGGTACTACGTTATACATCAGAAAATGTTTTTGTACCACTAACTGTTGGTGGTGGAATACGGGATTTCACGGATGGAAATGGGAGGCACTATACTAGTTTAGAAGTTGCATCAGAGTATTTTAGGTCCGGTGCAGATAAGGTTTCCATTGGAAGTGATGCGGTTTATGCTGCAGAGGAATATCTGAGAACTGGAGTGAAGACTGGAAAGAGCAGCTTAGAGCAGATTTCCAGAGTTTATGGAAATCAGGCAGTTGTTGTAAGTATTGATCCCCGTAAGGTGTATGTCAAGAATCTTGATGACATAGAGTTCAAGGCTGTAAGAGTTAAGGTTCCAGGTCCAAATGGAGAAGAATATGCCTGGTACCAGTGCACGGTCAATGGTGGACGAGAGGGTCGGCCAATTGGAGCTTATGAGCTTGCAAAAGCAGTTGAGGAATTGGGAGCTGGGGAAATATTACTGAATTGCATCGATTGTGATGGTCAAGGGAAAGGATTTGATATAGATCTAATAAAGCTGATCTCAGATGCTGTGTCCATCCCTGTCATAGCGAGTAGTGGTGCTGGTGCAGTTGAACACTTCTCAGAAGTTTTTCGAGAAACAAATGCTTCTGCTGCACTTGCAGCTGGAATTTTTCATCGGAAGGAGGTACCCATTAAATCTGTGAAAGAGCACTTACTAAAGGAAGGTGTAGAAGTCCGAATGTAATCCAGGCCCTCTCTTTAAAAGTTTTTGATACATTGACTTTGCTTCTCCCTTCATCTTGATTAGAGCTTCTGTTATCAGCATAGAAATTTCTGAAGTATGGTGGAATAGAAGGTGATAAAACTGTTTATGCACAGTTGCTAGTTTGATCAATGTCAACCTTGAAAATGTTTACCTACTTTCTTTTTTTTTTCTGCAGCAAAAGAGAGCTTCGTTACTATTTATCATAATTATTTACATTGGAATCCAGCATATCATTAGCAATATACATATAAAATAAAAAGAGGTTAGCATGTGTTGTATTTCAGCTTTGTTGCAGTAATTTCCCATGAGTCACTGTTATTAGAAGTGTTCATACTATTCAAAAGCTGCAGAGCATCAGAACACTGAACAGATCAGTAAACTTTTGATTTTCCTGTTAATTGCTTCATGAATGCCATGCTTTTAAAGCCTACCACTCAGCTTCACTATTGCTGCCAATTTTGATTGGTCTTCCTGCAGCAAACAATAGATTTCTTGGATTGTTAAGTAGCACTACTGTAGCACAACACCTGTAGCTCCAGAGACAGGTTCCTGTTGAAAAGAGCCAGCCACATACAATGTATAGGCATATTGATGCATGTTTGAACCAGGTGCCTCCAGTACTTGATCTCTTGCTTCAGGGATCTCCTTATCCATGCAGTAACTACTTATTTTTTCAATCAACTTCAGTGGCCACATACAATGTATAGGCGTATTGATTAGGGCTGTCAATTATACCCGAAAATCTGAGACCCGATACAACATCTGATCTGCTTATATTGGATTCAGATGATGTATATATCTAATAAGACATGATTCAGATGATACAATCTACATCCGATTAATAATCGGATCGGATTCGGATTTGACTCCATCCGATCCGATTAAAGTTCGAATCCGATTATAATATAACATTTTTTAATTTTAACACATATAAGTATTATATAATTATATTTAAAATTATAATAAATATATTCTATATATTATATTATATGTGAATTTATGTATATAATAAATTTAGTGTGTTATATTTATATTAATTTATTATATATAAAGGTTAAAAAATAAATAAATTTTCAATATTTCTGTTATTTTAGAAAATTTGTAGTGGAGTCGGATTAAATCCAAATCTGATCCAAGTCCATTAGGATTCGGATTCGAATCCGAGTCTTTAAATCCAATTGGATTTTGAAACGGATTTGGATGTATGCTATCAGTAGCCTGATCGGATGTGAATTTTGCTGCATTGGGTCTGAGTCGATCCAATTACAGCCCTAATATTGATGCATGTTAGAACCAGGCACCTCCAGTACTGGATCTCTTGTTTCAGGGATCTTCTTATCCATGCAGTAACTATTTATTTTTTCAATCAACTCCAGTGGAGTTATGTATTTGTACTTTGCTGTCATGCACTTTTGAGGTACTTTTACATAAGGCGGGTCAAGATCATGACTTTGCCCATGTATTGGCATCTAGGCTATGTTTGGTTTGATGCTACAGGCCTCATTGTTTAAATTCTTACTCATTCTAAGTAAGAATGAGCAAGAATGGATAATATGAGTGTTTAGTTACAAAATTCTTGCCATGAGCCTCATTCTTTTTAAAATGAGAAATGGGCCACTGGCTAAAAATAACATTAGCCCATGGTACAAAAAAATATTGTGCCTCAATTGAGAAAAATTCTTTAGCCATTCTTCCAAGGCATTTTCTATTGCAACAACACCATCTCTTTTTGTCAAAGATATTCAAACCTTCCGTGGCTGATGATCTGTGCTACCCATGCTAAAGATTTCTGATCTTTGATAAAGGTTGATGATCTGTTCTATATCTTCATCATCTTCTCATAATTCTATTGTGTTCATCTGTTCTTTCTCTTTGGATTTGATGATATATGGATCCTCTTCTAAAGTGTACATGCATCTTAGTATATGAGGGCAAGCAAGATGCCTTGGGCAGCAATAAACCCTAGTTTTGGGTTTTCACTGTTGCCATTTAGTTTGGGTGAGTATGACCCTCCACTACTGCAACTGTTCTTTCAAGATATTTTTTGTGTAGGAGATCACTTTTTTAATGATTCTGATCAGAGAATCGGATCTGCATTTGCTGTTTGAAGCCTTTGATGTAATTGGCTAGCTTTGTTTGATTTTCAGGTCAGGAGAGTCATTTCTACAGGAACCCAGGGAAGCATAAATGGTAGCCATGAGGTACTCTGCTACTTCATTTAATAACAAATATTATTTATTACAAGAAGTCATTTGATTTTATATATTTGATAATGTTATTGTCATTAACATTGAGAATGGCTGTTTAAACTTGTTAATTTGTGGCCTAAAATTTGGGAATTTATTTTAGTAAGAAGAGACAGGGCTAGAGACTCCCTGGAAACTAGGGTTCGAACTTTGAAGGCAGTCCAATATTGAGGTTGAGTAATTAGATGAAAAGCAGCATTATATCCTCTTGGAATATAGGATATATTACATCTCTCAAAATCAGGAAGTTTGTTGTTTAATTCTTTGAGATGTAGCTGTTTTAGGGATTTCCCCTTTTTCCTGATTCTGTTTTACCTATTTGCTATTTCTCAACGCAAAATAGATTTATAAATGTGAATTACTTTTTAGTTCTCAATCCGAAGTAGTTAGTTCCCACTTCTCAATGCAAAATAGATATTCTGTTTAGATTTGGGTCAACATTTTAGTGTTTCAATTTAATAGTGTCACCGGTTTCTGTTATAAAAAAAGAAAAAGAAAAAGAAAAAGTTAGTTCCCACTTCTCAATGCACACAACATGTTTTGTGTGCTCTGTGTTGTGAATTGTGAAGAGAATTTGAGGGACTTGATTTTTTTATTAGTTCTTGTATTGATCTTTTCAAGTAAATGTGACAACCATGTTTTTATCTGATTGATTAATACATCTCAAGAGGTTCTGGCCTGGGATTTTAAAACCAAAGCTGAATTCTCTTTTGTTTGTTCTATTTCCTTCAATTTATTTATTTGCCTTGCATAATTCTTCTTAACAATAGCAATTCATGGGGTATTAAAGTCATACTAAGAGAACCATGGAGTAATTGCAACCTCTCTGTATGTGCAGGTGCAAGGCTGCACACATCTGTCCCTCCCAGACGCCGCATTGGCGGGAGCCTTGTTCATTGGGCTGCCCCTACTAAGGGAACCATGTAGCCCATATGAATATTAAAGGTACCTTTTGCTGTAATTATTCTTTGCTAACTCCTGGAGTTGAGATTACTTTGTATGGACTAGAGAAGTCATATAGAAACATCCATTTTACACAACTTTAGTCCAAAGCAGTTAATTTCTAAAAAAAAGTAAATTACTGAGTTTGTACAGAATGCAAGATTTCTTGCTGCAACTATATAACTGCAACCTTTCTGTTAGGGGGACCACCAAGCATACAGGCTTGATGAGAATGGAACGTGGGTATGCATGCATACCCATGCTATGGAAGATGGATATGCATAGGCTTCATAAAACAATGTCATCACAAGAGACTATGGGTTGGACATCATAACGGTGGACCATGGATCCTTTATTTGTACTGCCATTACTATCTATTGTTTTAATGGTAATAAACGTGAATATGTCCTGTTTTTCCTTCTAGGTAATCGGGAATAAACACATGGTTGTGTCCTGTTTATAGGACATATTGAGAAGTAACTACTTACTACTAGCGGTTAATTGTTTGCAGTGTACATCCTGCGGTATACTGGTATTTCTTTGCTATATATAGGTCTTGTAGGATATGAAGAGATAGGTTAACAAAGTGGTCTTTCAGTTGGGGCAGGACAAACGTGTAAAAACTTTGGAAGAGCATAGTAAGGCTGATTAGGTGGTTCAACCTTCAGTTGACAGCGAAATGTTTGCTAAGGTTCTCCTTGTCTGCTTCACTTACAAGAAAGATTGCTGAAGGATAGTCATAGTGCTGGTTTTGATGTCATTAGTCATTACTTATGAAAACAGAGAGGTGTTGGTGGAGAAATTTGGGGTGTTGGGTGGGCTTCAGCAGAGTAGTGTTGCTGAGAAGGAAAGGGATACGAATTTGGAGGTGAACAACTATTATGGTGAATCTGAGATATGGGTGGTGCATGATTCTGAGTGAATTGAGAGTACTGTGGCTTTGAGGGGAACCAGTTCTTCCAAAACAACAGTTGAGTGTAACATAAATTTGTGGGAGACTGAGGAAGTAAATTAGGAAAGGATTTATATCAAAGGTGGGGAAACCGGACAAGGATTTGGGGAGGAAGAGACTAGATTTGAGTATGGAAAATGTGGCTAAAGGGGCTAATGCTAAAAGCAAAATGTCTTTGAAGTCAAAAATTCAAAGGGTCCAATTGATAGGCAGCTGGTTCATGTGACAGGTTTTTTCACGTCTGAAGGAGGGGATGTAGAGGGAAGAAGTTGAAATCAAAGCCAGAAATAACGAATAGGAGGTTGAGGACTTAAATGCTAAACAGGATCTAGCACCTTTAGAGGTGGGGGCTGCTGTTTCTTTTGAGCCACAACCTGAGGAATCGGATCAATATCATGATACGAATGATTCTGATTTGGAGGATTGGATTTACAGGAATGTGATGATAACGAGGTAGTGGATCAACCGATCAAGTAAGAGAAGTGGAGAATAAAATAAGGTTGGAAGTAGTAGAGATGGAAGTCCAAGTAAGCAAAATAATGATCCTTTTTTCCGGGGGGTGGGGGTGGGGAAGAGTTCACATGGCAAGCTTTTTTGAATTTGGAGAGAAGAAAGTTAAGGCTAGTGTTGCTAGATGTGGAAAAGTAGGAGAGGAGTTGGGGTAGTCTCTGTTTTTGTGAGGAGGGTGTCATCTGTTTAGATCCTCATGGTATGGAGGGTGGATTGATATGGGCTTTTTTTTTTTTTTCCTGGGGTGGTCTTGTGAGTGAGTTTGAAGGTTTTCTGGGGTGTTTTATGTTATTTGTTCTCTTTCCTTGTTTGGTCTGGGTGATTTCTGATCACCTGGCATTGTACCTCTCTTTCTTCTGTTTTAATGAATTTTCTTTTTATTTATCTTCAAAAAAAGGAGATTAGTTACAGTTCATGCAGAGGATCCAGATTTTTCTTCTTAGTAAGGTGCAGAGTAAAGAGAGTAATACACTTTGTGGGTAGAAGTGCAAAATCAGGTTGCCTGATTTTTGAGAATTTCAATTACATGACACTTGGTTCTGGGCTGCACTACATTCAAAATTTTCAGGTTCAAGGATATATTCTTATTTACACTTTTAATGGATAACAGAATATTTCGGGCTCATGACTAGGCCACAGCTGCTGAGTAGGGGTGTCAATTGGACTGGATTTGGTCCAATCCGATCCAGTCCAATGTGATTCCATTATAAATGGACCAGGTCCAATCCAATCCAATGAATCTTTTGGACCAATTTGGACCAGTCCAATTCAATGTCTGGACCATCCAATCTGTTCAAATTCATTTTGATTTAGATTGGTTTCAACCCAAACCCAGTCCATTGACACATATATTCTTATCTTATATCAATGGACCAGATATTGACTTAATCCAACCCAATCCAATATAAATTTGTTACAGACGGACCAGGTCCAATCCAATTTTGGACTAGATTGGTCCAATCCAATGTCTTGTTGGTCTGACCAATCCAAAGCAACGTATCACATCGCCATGACTATAAATTACTTTCTGTAGACAAATACGTGGGAGTGAAAAAGCCAAAAAAGTTTCTCAAGGCTATGTTTGGTTTGACAGAAAATGAGAAAGAAAGGGTGAAATTTCGATAACCAATCCGAACCCTCCATTGGGTTAGTTAGGATATGTTAGAACTTGTTTAACTGCGTTCATCGATGTACCTTTTTTTTTTTTCTTTTGAAAGTGGCATTTGTCAGTGGCACTGAAGAGTTGCAAGCCACCAGATCTTGTAACGGTTGAATGAGGACCGCAAAAAAAAAAAAAAAATTCTTTTTCAGTGTATAAAACAAATCTTCTTTTGCTCTTTTACATATGGGTAGGTTATAAAAGTAATTTCTTATTTTCTTTTATTTGTTTTAAATTAATTATATTATTTTCTAAGCTGGCCCACAAAACGCCATCCGGGTTGAATGGTTTGACCATCTGGGTCAGCGGTTTTGTGCCTAAATTAACGTTTTTTATAGAAATGTGGGTCAGGTGAATCAGAATTAGAAATATGAATAGTTTCTGGGTTGAACGGTTCGGCCGTCTGAGTCATGGCGTTTTAACACTGCTCTACATATTTATATTTGTACTTTTTTCCGAACTGAGACTTATGAACTGTTCAATAATGGTTGAAGTGCCCGAATGGCTTGTGGCAACTTGCTTTGTCTTCCTGCTGATAAATTTGTCATGTAGTATTAGGATATTTAGAGGTCTATCTATCAACACAACATTTTATTCGGCCATTAAATAAGTCATTATGAAGTTGCAAGACCTTTATGGTTGAACGCAATAGGCTGAATCGTATTTCGGGTTGACAACAATTCCCCTAAATATTCTATTACATAAAGACAAACATGTGGCATTTGAAAAATCTGAAATCTGAAAAGTTAAAAAGATATTAATGGTGTCTGAAATCTAAAAAGAGACATAGGATTTTCGACTTTTTAGAGGCTCTGAACAGAAAATGTTCTGTGTTGGATCAAATCTTTAGTATCTGAAATTCCTTAATTTTACTATTTTACCCATAGAACATACTATTTGGTAATTTTGAGTTCAATTTGTACTATTTTATAAAATACAATTTATTAAATTCAAAATAATATTGAAAATATGAACAAATTATGATAAATTATAAAAAATTAAAAAATTATTAAAATAAGAATAAAAATGAATATATATAAATTAAAAATAAATAATTAAAAGTTAAAATAATAAGAAAATAGTAATAAAGTCCATGAAGCAATGAAAAAATATTTAATAATTATCAAAATATTAAGTTAAACCTATTAAACTATTTAATAATTAAAAAATTCAAATAATTAATAATTAATGCAAATAAAAATTATAAAAAATAATAATAAAATGCATATAAATTTATAAATTAAAAATAAATTATTAAGAATAAAATTCGAATGACACTATTGAGAGTTGCAGCAATGGTGGTGGGAAGACATGGGCATTTTTGTCTTTTAATGCAGTCTGAAAAATGTCTGAGCACATTAAGTCATTGGCCTACCTCTTACAAATTCAAATATAAAAATGCATTTCAGATCTGAATTTTCAAACTCAACCCAAATATATGTGACCTCTGAAAAGCAATATTTTTCAGATTTTAGAGGTCTGAAAAGTGTTATCAAACGCCACCTAAGTCAATCATTCAGCCACATGAACTATTATGCTGCAACTCCCAAGTAATTTCAATATCACTAATGTGGGTACATATCCTTTTTTATAAAGAAGGCATGCCCTTAGTAAAAAAGACAAAGAAAGCATGGTTTGTTTGGAATAAAAGTCAGAACAAGGGTGTATTTTTTCATGCTTAGGGGTAATTCAACTCTAAAAAAATGGGATTAATTTTTAGAAATTCGGATGACACATCAAATCATAAAAGGAAAAAATGTAGGCCTTTTTATCAACCAAGTTGTTCAACCTCAAAAGTAGGAACAGTCATGAATATGCTATGTCAGATTTAGCACCTGACTTGAGGGGATTAACCTAGGTTCGAGACACTAACCGAAGCTCAAAATATAGGCCCAAGCCGGGCTGGACACAACCTTGGTCAAAACTTGTAAATTTGTGGGCTAAGCAAAGCTAAATTAAGAATGAATCATCATCATCAACAACTATACGCTTAGAATGATGAAACCTACTTAAAATCATTTGTTTTTTTTGAACTTCAAAGTTTGCGCTTGGTTCAATTGATATGATTATCATAGATAAATATTTTAAAATCCTAGTCCATGATGCATTTATGAATATTTGTTGCACATTAGATCAAGATTTCAACAAATCACATTGAAGCTATTATAGTCTATTTAATTTTTAGGAAAATTTTGTACTAGGCCTTTGTAGAAATATTTATCGTCGAAAGAAATGTGTCATCCATATATTTTGAAATACCTAAAATGCCCATTGAATGCCACCTCATCCATATTTAGAAATCCCCAAAATGCCCATTTCACACAAGAACGGTAAGTTCCCTTTCCTCTTCCACTATTCACTCTCATATTCATTTTCACATCCTTCGAACAACTTAAACACATTCACTAGAAAATCTACAATGCAAAACCTTCGATCCTTTTTGCCAGTGCACACCGATGGAAACAAAGATATCTCCCTCATCTCCCATTGGCTCCCATCTTCGTTTTCACCTCCACAAAATAGCCTAAAGTAAAACACCTTCATCGAAAAATCTACAGTGCATTTGATATTCTTGACCAGCACACACCGATGGAAACAAAGATAAATCCCTTCCTTCCATTGTTGTGTCTTCTGTGTCGGACCCAGTCAGACAACAAGCGTAGAAGTTTGATCTATTGTAATTCGAAATCGAGATATTTGAAATTTTTACCGCATAGGGTTTATGTCAAATTCGTTTAAAATATCAATTGGATTCAAATATCTTCTATGTTCGATTTTTGGCATGGATTGTGCATCTAGTCATCAATGAAATGAATTGGTTGTTCAACCAAGTGGTGTTTTCCCAATGTATTTTGTTCATCTCTTTTTCTTCTATTGAATTCTTGTCCACGAAAGCTAATGCTGAATAGGCAAAAATGTCTATAACATTTTCAGTGACTATTTTAGGTGGCTCAAATGGTAGGAACTGTAATGAATTCTGAAATTTTCATTGACCATGTGACCCTAAGCACATGAATTTTGAAATTTAAGCCAAGTTATACCTTGAAGTTAATGACAACCACTATAACTAAATTGTTTGGAACTTCTATGTGGCTTATACATAATATGAATTTGTCCAAGAATGAAAACCATCTTTGCAATTGAATTTATATTCTTTTTATTCCAAGCTATAACAAATGATAATATAGGGATATTTATATGAATTTACATTATTTTACTCCAACATGTCATAGATAATAATATAGGAAAATGTGTTCATATGTCTTGTGTAATGGTGTTACAATTTATTAGTACCTTGCATGGCAATGTTTGTTATGTATGCAGTACCATAGTTCGGTTGTTATGGTTAATGGTTTTACTTATTAGTGTGAATTTATTTTGTATATTCTTATAAGTATTTAATGTGTGATTGATTGATTAACATGTGGGCATTTTGTGGTATGTTCATGGTGTGCAAATGTTATGCGGCTTGAGTTATATGACAGAAAGTGATTCTTGCATTTTAAATTTGTTTCAAGTATGTGATCTACATGATACCGGTCCAAAGTGGACTATGCGTTGAAATATTTTTAATAGTAAATAAATTATAGTCAACTAACATGTTGTTTGTTTTTACAACTATGAGTTCCAAAATATTTAAGATCTAGTAGTGAGTGGTCATGTTTTTAGAAAGTGAAATGTAATGCATATATGATTCATGCAGAACCAATTATTCATATAGTGTTTATGCATTTTTATGTTGAACTTAAATTTTGAACATGTAATAAGCTTTCGACAGATATAAGGGTAATGTATTTTGTTTTATTCCTTTTTTTTTTTTTGTTGTGGGAAATAGATATATGGGTAACAATCCATTCTCCATCTTTCTGTGTTGGGGGATGCGACAGATTCAATTTGTTGGGTATTTGGTAGTTGGTTAACAATTTCAGTTTAACCTAAAATCTAATTATTATGCAAAGATTCTATGATTGTAGCATTTCAATAGGTGTTGGGTAACCGTTGGATACCTACTTTGCTTCGTACTTACCTTTAAAGGCATCTTTATTGACGACCTCACCTTTATGGGTGCTTTTGATTCATATCATCCATTTAGCACCTTATAAGTAAGAGAAGATGATTAATTAATGCCATAGTTAAAAGTGAAAGTCATCTTAACCCAAGAGTATGAGATTAGGGAAATGCCAATTTTGTTGGACTAATGCATACATTTCATGGGCTTTTGCGAATGAAAATACTTTGAATATCAAAATAGTGGAGGAGGGCGCCCATTGGGTCAGAAATGTAGATGATCGGTAAACACTGTTCCTGCCCCCAAAACATAGCTATATATATGTATTCAATGTTGTCCTTGATCCTATGGATGATAACAAGGTTAATCGATGTCATTATCTTTAAGGTGGATTAACCACGAAGTACCTTCAATCATCCTCACACAACAGCAAAGAAGCTAAATTAATGCCATTGGGTGTAATAGAAATTCTGTGCGGCCATTTGCAGTGACCCCAACTTTTGCCTTACCCCCCTTAATGGGGTTAAAGTTGGCAACGCAAGACTTAGTCCCCCCCTGTACATAGAAACCCAAGTTGATTCAAGCACGGACTACGGCATACAAAATTCATGGAATCAGATTCTTGACTAGAATTTTACATAAATCCAGTTCCCCTTCCACTTAATCATCTCTTCTATCATGAATTCACCTCCATTACTTCTGAGGGGACGGATGGTGTTCGCATAATCTGATTCTCATATAAAACCTTACATACATCTAGCTTCATCTTAATCATGTTCTTTGACATGTATTCACTTCCAATGCTTTTGAGAGAATATCGGAATGGTAAGGGGTGTTTACTTGACCCGTTCGTCATAACCCCGCAACAGGTTATGCATGGATGGTGGTGGATGGCACTCACAAAGTTAGACTATTGGTTTAAAAATTGACATGCATTAATTTCCCCTTTCCACTTATTCCTCTCCTCTCGCATGGATTCACTTCCAATACTTCCGAGATGATATTGGGATTGTAAGTGGGGTTTACGAAACTAGTTCATCACAACCTAGTGGTGGGATACGCATGGAAGGTGGCAGAAAGCGCTCACAAAATCAAAATAATGGTGTAAAAATTGACATACATCAAGTTCCACTCTCCACGTAATCTAATTCCTTTGACATGGATTCACCTCCAATGCTTAGTAGAGGATATCTGAATGGTAAAGGGGTTTATTTGCCCCATTCGTCATAGCCCCACAATGGAATACATGTGGATGGCAACGGACATCGATCACAAAGTCAAATTAATAGTGTAAAATTTAGCGTACCTCTAGTTCACCTTTCTACTTAATTTGATTACTTTGTCATGAATTCATTTCTAATGCTTTCGAAAAGATATCAGGAGGGTAAGGGGGCTTTACTTGACCCGTTCGTCACAACCATGTGGCGTTATAACCATAGACGGCGGTTGACGATGCTCACATAATCAAATTATTGGTATAAAATTTGACGTACATTTAGTTCTTAGAATGGATTCACCTCTAATCAGATATCAGGAGGGTAAGGGGGATTTACAGTTAATATGATTTCCCTGGCATGGATTCACCTATAATGCTTCTGTAAGGATATTAGGATGGCAAGCGATGTTTACTTGATCCATTCATCACAATCTCGTGGTAGGACATGCATGGACGGCGACAAACAATGCTCACAAAACCATATTAGCGATGCGAAATTTGATGTACATTTAGTTCTTTCCATTTAATTTGAATCCTTTGACATAAATTCATCTGAGAAGATATTGGGGGGGGGGTGAAGGGATGAGAGATCCATCCTATGGACGCCCAAAGATTGCGGAA
>NW_010729102.1:5084286-5105198 GCF_000365185.1 Nelumbo nucifera | reverse complement strand
ATCAAGATCAAATCTTGATTGCTCCCAAGAACTGGAGATCGAACTGAAGGAATGGCAATGGCAGGAAGGTGGCGGCAGGAGAGAATTCACAGTATGCAGCAAATGGTACTCACAAAATCAAATTAGTGGTGCAAAAATTTGCATACATCTAGTTCCCCTTTCTACTTAATTTGATTCCTTTATCATGGATTCACCACCAACACTTCCGAAAAGATATCATGATGGTGATGGGGGTTTACTTAACCCGTTCGTCACACCTGCAGTGGGATATGCACGAATGGCTGTGGCGGATGACACTCACAAAACTAGATTAGTAGTACAAATTTTGGCAGACATCTAGTTCCCCTTTCTACTTAATCTGACTTCTCTAGCATGGATTTACCTCCAATGCTCTAAAAAGATATTAACAGGGTTAGGGGGTTTACTTGATCCGTTCGTCACAACCCTATGACGGGATATACGCAAACAACACACATAGAATCATATTAGCGGTGCAAAATTTGATGTACCTCCAGTTCCCCTTTCCACTTAATCTAATTCTTTTGGCATGGATTTACCTCCAATGTTTCTAAGAGGATGTCAGGATGGTAAAGGGGATTACTTAAACCATTCACCATAACCCTGCGGTGAGATACACGTAGACGACGATAGTTGACACTCACAAATTCATATTAGCAGTTCTAAGTCCAATTACCTTTTCCACTTAATCATCTCTTCTGGCATTAATTCACCTCCAATGCTTCTAATAAGATATTGGGGTGACAAAGGGGTTTACTTGACCTGTTCGCTACAACCCCACAGTGAACGATGCTTACAAAATCATATTATCAGTGCAGAATTTGACATATATCTAGTTCATCTTTCACTTAATCTGATTTTCTCTGGCATGGATTCACCTTCAGTGCTTCTAAGAAGATATCGGGATGGTAAAGGGTGTTTATTTGAGTAGTTCATTACAAACCCACGACGGGATACGCATGAACGGTGGCGAACAGTACTCACAAAACCATATCAGCGGTGCAAAAGTTTATGTACATCCAATTCTCCTTTCTAGTTAATTTGATTCATCTGACATGAATTCGTCTCAAATGCTTCTGATAAGATATTAGGATGGCAAGTGGGGTTTACATGACCAATTCGTCACAACTCCACGATGGACGACACTCACAAAATCATATTAGTGGTGCAAAAATTTACGTATATCCAATTTCTTTCCACTTAATCTGAATTCTATGACATGGATTCACCTCTAATGCTTCCAAGAATATATCGGAATAGTAAGGGGAGTTTACCTGACTTGTTCGTCACAATTCCATGATGAGATACACACGGGTAGCAGCATATGACACTCACAAAATCATATTAACGATGCAAATTTTGACATACAACTAGTTCCCCTTTCCACTTAATTTGATTTTCTGTGGCATGAATTCACCTCGAACCCTTCTAATAGAATATCAAGGTGGTAAGTGGGGTTTACATGACCAGTTTATCACAACCCCGTGGCAAGATACGCATGGACAACGGTGAATGGCGCTTACAAAATCATATTAGCAATGCAAAAGTTTACATACATCTAATTCTCCTTTTCACTTAATCTGATTCTCTAACTTGGATTCACTTCCAATTCTTCTAAGAGGACATAAGAATGGTAATGGGGGTTTACTTGAACAGTTCATCACAATCCCACAGTGGGATATGCACAGACGACGATGAATGACACTTACACATTCTTTATTAGCGGTGCAAAATTTGATGTACATCAAATTCCCTTTCCACTTAATTTAATTCCTCTAGCATGGATTAACCTTGAATGCTTTTGAGAAAATATCAGAAGGGTAAAGGTTTTGCTTGAGCTGTTTGTCTTAACCATGCGGTGTAATACGCACGAATGATTGTGGATGATGCTTACAAAATCAGATTAATTGTGCAAAAGTTTATGTACATTAAGTTCCCCTTTCCACTTAATCCAATTCCTCTGGCACGGACTCACCTCCTATGTTTCTGATAGGATATTGGGATGGTAAGGGGGTTTTATTTAACCCATTCATCATAACTCTATGGTGGGATACACGCAGACAAGTGGACGTTGCTCACAAAATTAGATTAACGATGCAAAATTTGGCATACCTTAGGTTCCCCTTTTCACTTAATTTAAATTATTTAGCATGAATTCACTTCCAATGCTTTCGAAAAGATATTGTGAGAACAAGGGGAGTTTATTTGACCCGTTCCTCATAATCCTGTGGCATGATACGCACAGACTTTGGTGGACGATACTTACAAAATTAGATTAGGGAAGCAAAAGTTAACATATATCTATTTTCTCTTTCCACTTAATCCGATTCCTCTAGCATGGATTCACTTCCAATGCTCCAAGAAGATACTAAGATGGTAAGTGGGGTTTACATGACCGGTTTGTTACAACCCCGCGATGGGATACGTGTGAACATCGGCATGTGATGCTTACAAAATTATATTAGTGGTGCAAATAAAGTTTATGTACATCTTGTTCTCCTTTCACTTAATCTGATTTATTTGACATGGATTCGCCTTCAATGCTTCCAAGAATATATTGGAATGGTAAAGGGGGTTTAACTTGACCAGTTTGTCATAATCCCACGTCAAGATACACATGGACAATGACGGACAAAACTAACAAAATCATATTAGCGGTGCAAAATTTGGCATACATTTAATTCCCTTTCTACTTAATCTGATTCCTCTAGCATGAATTCACCTCCATTGCTTTTGAGAAAATATCAAGATGGTAAGGGGGTTTACTTGACCCTGTTTATCACAACCCCACTACACGATACACATGCAACGTTGGCGAACAATAGTCCAACAAACAACAAATCATGCTTCCATGCCTGTTGTTTGATTGCGGTCCAACGAAGAAGACATGACAAAGGAATGAAGAGATATATCTCTGCTTTTATCGGTGTGCGCTGATGAAGAGAATCAAAGGCACTGTAGATTTTCCCCCGAATGTGCTATATTTCAGCTATTTGATGAAGGTGAGAATGAAGATGGGAATCAATAAGGGGAAGAGGGAGATATCTCCTTTTCTGTTGGTGTGTGCCGGTGAAGAGGATCGAAGGTGCTGTGTTGTAGATTTTACAGTGAAGACATTCTGATTGTTCGACGGAGGTGAAAATGAAGGTGGGAGTGAATGGGGGAAGAGGGAAGGAAAATTACTAGTCATGTATGAAATGGGCCTTTTTGGGATTTTTAGAATATCAATGAGGTGGCATTTCTCAATGGAAATTTAGGTATTTTGAAAAATATGGATGACGTGGTATTTCTGTAGGTGGGCCAGTGGAGTGAACTGAGTTTTAATATACCCATTCATGGAATGAAGATATTTCAATTCTCGTACACTGCTTTGACGATAAATATTTTTGTGGGGGCCTGATGCGTAAAAGCCCTTAATTTTTATTGGTTCATGTTTCACAATTTCTAATTATCATCAAGACTTTATCAATATTAGAATGTCATACGTGACATATCATTGTTCATGTTTTTTTTTTTTTTTTTTTGCTTCAAAGTGCAGTTCTTGCATCATAATTTTTACCTTAAAATCTCTACCAAATAAAGATGAATGTTGTTTTCTCCTTCCAACAATGAATAAATAATTTTAACAAAATAACAAAAAAAAAAGAGTATATGTATTTTTTGTGTCTAGGCTTGAGATATACCTAACCTTTATATTCTTTACCATAGATGTGACTTGTGAGGCCTGGTCCAATTGCTAATCAGCTTTTCAACAAGAGTTTTCTAATACCAACCAATAAGATGAAGATGATCCCATGTGAAAGGATGACCCACACTAGATTTTGAAGACTGTAAGAAATTGAAGAATCCCTAATGTTAGGGCGGGTATCAAGGTAAAGACTCCACCTTTGTGTCAATGGAAGATTTTATTTTGGTAAACCCTACGCTGTGTTTGGTTTGAAAGAAAAAGGTAGAGAAATGTCTCAATATGAATACACATCAGAATGTGCGTAGAAATAGGTGATGTTTGGCATATGATGATGATTTCTCATAAATCGTGTCACATAGGATTTACATCAGAACTTGAAGAATAAGTGATTTTTTTTTTTTTTGTTTGGTTTGCCAATTATGCTGACTTTTGGGAAATCAGTCAAAAATCAATTATTGAAATCAGCCCCTTTCAGGGATCACCTTTTCTGGTGATTTCCTAATTTTTAACTGATTCCAATTTTTTGATGATAACATAACATCCAACATGGCATTGAATAATAACTCTAATACAAAAATAATTGGCCCTTGAAAATCAATACCAAACAATTCAAACCAATTTCTCAAAAATCAGCTTACATGACATAAGTGATACCAAATAACAATTTTTGATGATTTTTCAAAAATTACTAATTCCAGAAATCAACGATTTTTGGATAATGGGCCAGGAAAAATCATTATCAATGCCAAACATCACCTTAGTGTACCATGTGGGAATAGTAATGTGCATTGATGTAGTGCACTTTTTAATTCTCACTTGTCCCGCACCTTTACATGGTTTGAGCATGGCCCATGATGTTAACGCGAGTGATCTCACTCAATTTTTTAGCTTTGAAAGGCGAGATTTTCATTCATAAATGCTTAAATTACAAATCAATTGCAAGCAAAAATACAAAACAAAGAACAGGTCTGAACATGAATATGGAAATGAAAACAGCACATCGAGCTCCCAAACAACAATAAATCAATTCTGACACAATTCATAACTCATGACATTTCAGATTTGGTCCTCACAGGACAGTCTTCAAACCCTCCTGAACGAGGGATTATCTTCCTCCAACAGGAATTCAGATTTGATCAATACATAACGCACCTCACACCAAGTGCTTGTGAGGTTGGTCTGATCTTTGAGTAACAAATTCGAACTCAACAGAGCTAGGAATGGCAATTTCTACCTTACCTGGTGGGTATTTGCCCTTACCCTGCCTAGGGATGCAAATAGATCGAATCATATTCGAATATCTGAATCCGATCTAACATTGTTCATGTCAGATCTGATTCGATTTGAAGATTTGATCGAATTTTATAGGCCTTAAGATTTGAATTCGAATCCTATCGGTAAGTCGAATCTTCGGATATAATCCAATCCAACTTGTTTTCTTTAAAAATTATTAAAATAAAAATAAAATATACCAATTTAAATAAAGAAAAAAATAAAAAATACAAGTATTTTTTAATTATATATATACATGTTTTTATAAAAATAAATAATATAAAAAAATTATAAAAATACAATATAAATAATATAAATAATATAAATAATATAAATAATATATTTATAAATAAATAACATATATATTATATATTTATATTATAAATATATAACATATAATGGATCGGATCTTCTTGGATTAGATAGGGGGATGATCTGAATCTGATAGGATCCTATTTACTCAATTCAAATAGGGGTGATCTGAATTCGACCAAATAGGATCAGATCTCAGATCGGATCATGATCATTTGCACCCCTACCCTATCCTCCCCGACGGGGCGGTGGCAGGTTTTTTTTTTTTGTTTAAATGATGGGTTTTGGGGCAGGTACGTGTTTTAGGATTCTATAACCCGTACAGGTACGAGTAGGGTATAGTATTATGTTAAACCCGACCTTCCCCGAGCCGCATGTTATTGGAAAGCATATAAACTTTATATACTAGGTTTTGAATTTAATAATATTTTAAAGTTTATGTGAAGGATAATTGATAGTTTATGTATTTTTATATTTTTTAATCAAGTAATTAGAAATCTTGATGTTTATTTGTGTTATTTTAATTATTTATTTATTATATATAACAAGAAATAATAAGAAATTAAATACTGCTTTTAAACCCAATATGCCCTACCTTGAATGCAGAAAATATAGGGTTGGAAAAGATTTTGAGGTAATTATAAGTTGAGAGATTTAGGAAAACGGATTGGGTCCCTCCCCGAACCCTCCCCCGTTGACATCCCTAAATAGAGCGTTGCACTTGCGGCCATGGATTGAAAACATATCCCATGAATGATAATTTTATAAGTAACGAAATGTTCCATATGTACGGTTCCAAGTGCTTGTAAGGTTGGTGAAAGGTGCGGAGATTAAAATTATGTACGGTTCCATAATTATAATTAAAATTATAAATTATAATTTTATAAGTTCCAGTACTTCACTCAATTTGTGTACAAACTTGCTAACGATAATAATAATAATAATAATAGTGATGATAATAAAGAACCAATATTCGTTCATGTAACCATTGTATGTCCCCTCCCCTCCAAACGTTGATAATCATGGAAAAGGAATCAAATCAAGTGGGGGCACTTATTCCAATCCAAAGGTTGTAAGCTTGTAATGTATATCCATTCAATTCTGGCTGCATTTGTCGTGCAGTTGCATCCATCTGATGGGTGCACCATATTGCACAGGTCTATGATGGTTTTTGTCTGAAATCCCTAAACCGCGCTACATTGTTTTCACTTTTCGGTTATGGAGTTAGTTATCGTTTGATGGTCGTGTCGTCAACCTGATTGAGGATTTGGGTCGCGGTCACCTGGGAGTAGGGACTCGGACTACCCTCTAGAGTCTAGAGTTGTTGCATCTTTGCATTCACGATTCACGAATAGGTAGTGGAGCATCTCCGAGGTCTATGATCTATAGATTCTATACCCCTCCCCTCTAAACAAGTAGGGTTTATCAGCAATGGGGCCCATTCCTTCCGCCATGTGAGCATGAGGAGATCGGCTTCGAGCCTGAGAGCCTCACCTCACCTTCCAATTGGATTTGGTTCTACCATGGCACACGTATTGGGTCCAATCCAAAAATAAAAAGTATCAAAACTCGATGGAAGCAAGGTGGTGCTGCACACACAAGCCAACCGATAGATACTTCTCTCTATTTTAGAACCTTCAAATCGAAGGGGGACAGAGATACGCATTTACTCCTGCGGGGACAGGAGTGTGGAGAATAGAACAGAAAAACGCTTGCTTGTGACAATCATTTTTCTTTCCCTAGATTCTTCGAAGAGCAAGAAAAGAGGAGTCTTTAAGAATCCTTATCCTCTCTGTCTTCTGTATTTCTTCTTTTTTTCTTCCTCTTCCATGTCATGACGCATTCCCATGCCGATGGCAACGCCCACTTTATCATTTATTTTCTTCAGTTCTTCGTCCCCCGTGGTACATCAGCAACAATTACAACTACCCATGTTCTATATTCTGTTCTTCCTCTTCTCTTTCCTCTCCCTTTGCGTTATCTTTATTGCTGCGCGTAGGAGATTAAAGAGAGCTAGGGAAGAAATTGAGAAGTCATCCCCAACAACCATGCTGTCTGTCTATGGCTTTCCTCTCCCGGACGGTACAAATAAACCCCGGCAGCAAGGTGAAACCCAACAGAACCATCAACTGTTTGTAGAGGTTCTCGGCTCCTGTCCTCCCAAATGGGCCTCTTTCATTCCTTCCATACCTTCTCATTTGCCCGTTAACGATGATGGGAAGGGACGGGAGAACTTGCTTTCTGATGGGTCGGAGTTAGATAAGGATGGTGGCGATTCCGTTGGTGAAGATTGTGGCAAAAGTGGGGACCAAAGAGGGAAGAAGAAGAAGAAGAAGAGGACCAAAAAGAAGAAGCAGAATTCCCTAGCCGACGATGGTGGCGAAGAAGAGTGTCTTGAGAACCAGGTGCCGCTAACGAAGGGCAAGCATTGTTTGGACAGTTTATATCCGTTCACATCTTCGTCCAGTGTAACGCAGAGGAAGATCAAGCGGCAGTATGATCAACTGGTCAAGTCTCATGATTCTAAGACTTTAACATTGACTCAGGTTTTGCTCTCTTCACCTTACAGGGTCACCGACTTTTTTTTTTTCTCTTTTCCTTTTGTTGCCCACTGTAACCCTGTTGTTAGTCACATTCATATAGCTTTGTTAAATACCCATAATTTGATTTTCGATCTATATTGGTTTTTGCACTTGCTGCTACCTGTGCCAACGAGAAAATAACTAATGGTGGTAAAGAGTTTCTGGTGTTATCTAATTCTCTTAATGAAATATGCTGGTTTGTTAATAGATAGGAAGTTGTATTTTTTTCTCCATATACTCGTGGCAATCTTTCTCATTTTAGTCAATGGGTGGTTATGTTCTTCACAAAGGATTGGAGTCTCGTTTATCATTATGTCCTGACTTATATTTTTGAAGTTATATAATTTTATGTCTTTGGGATTTTGCTTGATCTCTAAGTGCGGAAGATTCTTATAGAGCTCAAGTGCCAAAATTTTGCATGTACCTTCAATCATTAAACATTCTCCTCTTCAATATGAACCGTGAAGTGAAAAATTTCTCAGGCCAGTCGTCCATATATTTTCAGATTTCTACCCAAGCCTTCTTTTTCCTCAATTTCTTTTCCCGTGGATTATGAATTTTGCTTCATTATTGCTAGTATTACTAGAATAATGAAAAAGTAATTATCACATTTAAGCGATTTATGTTTTCCTTAAATTATGTAAAGATAAACCATATAGGTGGAATTACACAGTGGCATCCAGTTTTAATTCTGAAGGGTGTTTTCTTATTTTGTTATAATAGAGGCTTCTCTTGATGCTAGCAAATATATTCCTCACCATGGGCATATATGATACTGATTACTGATATTCATCAATTTAATTCCATGTTTTTATTGGCTAAAGAGAAAATGCACATTGAAATTAAAATGGCTAAGCAAATGCAAACCTTCTATCCATAAATTCCTATTTATCATTCAAAATTGCAGGTGCATCTTTCTGTTAGAAGCAAATTATTAAAGGGTTTCATCTTCGAAGCAGTATTGCGTTATTTACTATAGTTAAAATAAGATGAACGGTGCTACAATAAACTCTATGGATTGTAGAGGAATCAGTGCTTCATCTCTTCTTTGTCCCATGACAACAGCCATTTAGGGATTCTGTTGCCCCCCTTTCATGCTGCATGTATTTGTTCTCTATTTCATGAAGTTTGTCCTTCTTTGTTTTTGCTCTCTTTAGGTTGCAGGGGATCCATCCTTTATAACACAGTTCAATTTACAATTCATTGGTTCACTTGGAAACGAAGGAACCTCAGATTTTTGGAAGGGTTGGAAAAGCCTTTTCACATCTGCATGCAGATGTAAGTGGCTTTATTATTTTTTTGATGGATAACAGAAAATTGCATTCAATAAACTACAAAACATACAAGGATTACAATTATTAGGCTAGCATGCACTGCCTGAGCCCATACACTACAAAACAAAAGAGAGTCTAGGCAGCTCTAGCCCTCCCTAGAATTCATTACAACTGAGCCCAAAACAACTGATCCCTATTAACCCCTTGTTTAGCCAAAGTATCTGCCATGCTATGCCAACTTGGAACCAACTAGACCTTAACTTGGATATTTCTAATCATCCACTTGAGCTTCTTGATCTCATTTCTGTATACCCAAGGAACCCTATTTCTAATCATCTACTTGCTTAGTAGAACCGAGCCCAAAACATAGTCTGTCTTAGTACCCCCTTGCTTAGTAGCTAGACCATCTTCCAAACTGTTGGTAGATCTTCTAACCCAATTTGAACCTCCTGAGGTCATTCCTTAGGTGCCAAGATACTCCTTCCAAATGCAAGAAACAAAAGGACAGGTGATTAGTAAATGAAATCAAGTCTCACCAGCTACTTTGCAAAGAGTGCACCGATATGGAGATAAGCACCAATTTGGCCTTCTTTTTTGAAGCATATCACATGTATTAATCTTCCCATGAAAGACCTTCCAACACAAAGTACCCACTATGTGGGGAACATGCCTGTTCCAAATCTCTTTCACAGGAAATGGCTTCGAAGAAGATGGGAAAGAGACAAGACTCGATAGGAAGAGACACAAGAGAACCTAAATCCAAATATACCGATTAGATTTAAGAGAATCAATGAAAACCCTCTCCAAAGAATCCAACAAGCTAACAACCAAAGGTAGCTTTAAGTCATAGATGCTTCTTCTAAACCCCAAGTCCCAAACGGAATGAGAACTAGAAGGGGAGGGGATGGAAAAAGAAGCAACAGAAAATAATTTAAGGGAAGACAAAGAGTACAAAAGAGGGAACAAGATGTTTAAGGGGAGCATCACCCAGCCACAAATTCTCCCAAAATTTTATTTTACCACAAATACAGAGATCATACTTTAAATACTCACTAAACACAGATAAAAAATTGTGGATTTCCTTCCAAGGACGAACAGCCCGAGTCACCCTAACAGATAAACCAACATCCTGACCATTGTCTTTCACCCATAAATGCTCACTACCACCTAATGCCATAATTTCTCACTCTCAAGAGGCAACTTCCATAACCACTTACCTAGTAAGGTGGGATTCTTTTTGCCCACATCTCCCATACCCAACATTCCTTGGTCCTTCCTAAGACACCACTTCCCAATTTACTATATGATCTTTTTCCCCTTCCCCTAGTCCCCATAGAAAATCTCTCATCACCTTCTCCATTTTCCTAGCCATCTTTTGTCAAATGACTCAAATCTTAAGCACCAAAAGGAAGTACACATGGAGATTGGCTAAAGTAGACTTAATATGTGTGATCTTTCCACCTAGAGAGTTCCTCTTCCACATTGCCAGCTTCTTAAGAAACTTCTTAAAAAGAGTGGATTCCAAAAACTAAACTCCCTTGGATTTTCCAAGCCCCTAGATAAGTCATAAGTCTGGATTTCAAGGAGCAACCCAACACATCCTCATAGGAGGTTAATTCCTTTTCACCCACTTACATGCAAAAAAGTGAGAAGGAGCCTGTTTCTTTTTCCATATTAATTCACACAAGGAAATCTTACCAATTTTTAACCTTCAATGCTATTAAAACTTCAAATAAAGATGCATTTTAGGTGGAAATATTCTCAGTATTTGTTTCCAGATTGTAGAGTCACTAATGAACTGTACCTACTTGGAAATCTTTAATTGAACTTAGATTTGCTTAATTTGACAAAATCTAGTTAAGTTGTTAGCCCACTTGGTGAATAAGAAATGATAGAGATTCCCCCTTTGTTCATTCCCTAGAGGATGGGAAACATCTTGTTGGATTCCCGCTAATTAGAATCCAGGCTAAGGATGTACTTTCTCTTGTCCGAGATCTTCAGTTATTGCTAATTGCCATCATACATGAGGATAACTGAAGAATTCCCAGTTCACACGATCATAGGTTTTCTCTTGACTAACTTATTATGAAAAGGAAAAAATCTTATTCATAGTACATATTAAAATCCTAATGATGTTCTCCTTTTTCCCTTTTTCTTAAGGGATGGGGATCACTTGTAACTAGTTCTTCTTTATTTAACCTATTAAATGGCATTTGTGCATTCTTGATTTCCCTAAGATTTCCCACCATATTCTGATCCCTCACTAAATTAAATATCAGATTCTTCTCGTTTCTTGCAATTTTATTGCAAAAAACCAGTATTTCCATCAGCGTTTTAATTGCATACTGGTTGTGCCCACTTATCTCTTCCCTAACAATAGCCTTTTCAAACACAACTATGATGCTTGTGGTTGTGCTTGATCCTTTGCTTAGTATGATAGTTACATTAATGATAGCATCCATGGAATATTGCATTAAATTTATGATTTTTAACATTGTTTACATGAGTTGAAAATCATGCA
This sequence comes from Nelumbo nucifera, assembly GCF_000365185.1. The sequence goes on along the minus strand of NW_010729102.1, from coordinate 5,093,531 downwards.
CAAAGCATGCCACATTTGGAATGACTTTTCCACTCGAGTAATAGAGGACAATATTTGGAGATGGAAATATTGAAGTGATCAAGAGTTAACTGACCTAGTCAATATGGATGAGAATTGTGACAAATCAGAGAATCAGGAAATCTATCAGAAACTATAGTCTTGACAAGAAGTTAAAAAGAGAATTTCTCATCCCAAGATTGATCTTGTGAACTTTAACCACATCCAATCAATGTCAGCATATAGGCACCATGTCTTTAACAAAGAAGAAGTTACTGAGGGGACATAACTGTAATAGGCTCCCAACAATCAACTTTTGGAAGTGTTTCTTGTAATCCCAATATCTATTTTTAGAAAGATACAGGATATGATAGCTTGGGTTTCAAGTAATTGTGAATTCATATATTACTAACTTTGGTGCATTTGTCTTGCTTATAGAGTTTTTGTAAGACAGATCGTTTGATAATGCATGGGAATCAACCCACTAGTTCATTTCCCTACTTGTGATCGTTATTTTATTTTATTTTATTCTATTTCTTTTGGTTTCGGTATGTGCTCAATTACCATGATTTTGTTACTGTTAGGAAGAGCATTAAATAACATATCCAAGATTCCAAGGGAATTATATCATGCAATCTGAACATGATTGAGAGGGTGGTGAGATACCGCTCACCTCGGAAGCCCCTTCGAGGGAGGCTTAACCTCCTGAAACAGAAAGTGGAGAGGAAGAAGAGAAGGGAAGGTAGGAAAAGAGAGATTCAGTGAGAGTGAAACAGGGGATATTCATTCACACCTTTCATTGTAAGAGTATGACCTTATATAGCTGGCCTACAGGTGTACTCATAGAGGGAATATCCTCTAATTTGCAGGATAACTAACTCTGGGAAATATCATGGAGGGAATATCTTATGTCGGCAGAATCACCCTCTCTGTGTGTAACTAACTCTGAGGCTCTGTCGCCTGTCCTTTCTGCCTCCTTGAGTACTGCTGGTGGGTAGTGGCCTGCTCCACTCCCTTTATTGGGTTCGGTGAAGGTATTTGGGTCCCAACAATTCCTCCCTCCTTAGCATTGACCTTGCCCTCAAGGTCTAGGTTTGGGAACCTCTCATTCAGCCTTAGATAAGGTTCCCAAGTGGCGTCTTCTGGGGGCAGCCCGACCCATTCTACCTTGGCTTCTGGTACAATCTGCCCACCTCGTCGGACCCATCGGAAATCCACAATTTTGATGGGCTYTGTGTAAATGTCCCCTTCTTCAGTGAATTGGGGTAAGCTAGATGAGATAGGAGTATGATTTCCCACAACCTTCTTGAGAAGAGAGATGTGAAACACCGGATGAAGCTTCGAGGTAGCAGGGAGGTCCAATCTGTAAGCAACGAGGCCCACTCTTTCCAGCACCTTGTAGGGCCCATAATACCTGGGAGCTAGCTTGTGCCAGGCCCGTCTTACCACTGAGACCTGGTGGTAAGGTTGGAGCTTAAGGTAGACAAAATCACCCACCTGAAACTCTAATGGGCGGTGGTGAGAGTCATAGCTGATCTTCATTCGTTGTTGGGCCTTTGTCAAATTGGCCTTGAGCAGTCTAAGGATCTCGTCTCTTTCTAGTAGGCGAGTCTCTACTTCTGCCACCTTRGACGACCCATATTCATAGGGTAATATGGGAGGGGGTTCTCTGCCGTATAGGGCCTTGAAGGGTGTCATCCTTGCAGTTGACTGATAAGTTGAGTTGTACCAGTATTCTGCCCACGGAAGCCAGTGGGCCCATTGTCTAGGCTTCTCCCCTATGAAGCATCTAAGGTAGGCTTCTAAGCATCGATTAATGACTTCAGTCTGTCCATCAGTTTGYGGGTGATAGCTGGTGGATGGGTGCAGTCGGGTTCCTTGCAATCTGAAGTACTCCTTCCAAAATGAACTTAGGAAGGCAGGGTCACGGTCCGAGACAATGGATCTTGGKGTTCCATGCAGTTTTGCCACGTCCCGTATGAAAATGTCGGCCACCATTGCTGCAGTGTAAGGGTGAGGCAAAGCAGAGAAATGGCTATACTTGGTGAGGCGGTCAACCACTTCCATGATGACCTCTTTTCCTGCAGAACGAGGAAGTCCCGTGATGAAATCCATGGAGAGGTCTTCCCACACTTGCTCTGGAATCKTGAGGGGTTGTAGAAGGCCCACGGGTGACTATGAGGAGTATTTCTGCTGTTGGCAAGTTGGGCATTTTGATACATAGTGCAACACATCCTTGCGCATTCCTACCCAATGGTAGTGGCTGCTGAGTCTTTTTAGGGTCCGTAGCACCCCTGAATGTCCTCCCAACGCGGAATCATGAAACAACCKTAGCAGTTCAGTTTTGTGGGTGGAATTTGGAGCAACCACAAACCTACCCTTGAAGAAAAGATCAGGTCCCACAATTTGGTAACCCGGAACCTGAGAAGGGTCATGTCTCCACTTTTCCCTGATGTCTTGCAGCTGTGGATCAGATCTGGCTTCTTGCCGTATAGCTTCAAATAAGGGAAAACTGGGCTGAGAGCAGGTTAGTTGGGCCAGCTCTTCTACCCATGATAAGGCATCAGCTACTTTGTTGGCAGGCCCGGGTTTATACTCGATGTGGTAGTCGAATCCCATTAGTTTACTAAGCCATTTTTGCTTCTCTGGGGTGTGCACCCTTTGTTCTGCTATGTACTTCAAACTTCGTTGGTGGACTGATTTTGGTGAGCTGCTGAGAGAGCCTTGCTGAAATAAGCAATGGGTTGCCCCTTCTGCATCAGAATGGCCCCCACTCCGACACCCGATGCATCACACTCTATCTCAAAGGGCTGAGAGAAATCCGGAAGAGTGAGGACTGGAGGGCTAGAAACTGCTGTCTTCAAGTCTTCAAAGGCCCGTTGGGCATCATCAGCCCACCCAAAGGACTCCTTCTTTAACAGGCGTGTTAGAGGGGCGACCATAAGCCCATACTCCTTAATGAAGCGCCTATAGTAACCGGTAAGCCCAAGAAAACCCCTGAGAGCCTTTACAGTAGTGGGCTTGGGCCATTTTTGGATGGCATCTATCTTTTCTGGGTCTGCCATGACCCGCCCTGCAGCAACCACATGGCCTAAGTACCGAATCTGTCTTTGTCCAAAAGAGCACTTTGTCAATTTGGCATGCAACTGGTGCTCTCTCGGAATTGTGAGGGTAAGTTTTAGATATTTCATATGGGTGTCCCAATCCTTGCTGTAAACCAAGATGTCATCGAAAAATACCAGAATAAATTGCCTTAGGAATGGCCTGAAGATGTCATTCATGAGGGCCTGAAAGGTGGAGGGGGCGTTGGTRAKACCAAACRGCATAACCAGAAACTCATAATGGCCATCGTGGGTCCTAAAGGCTGTCTTGTGGATATCAGCCTGGTGAACCCGGATCTGATGATACCCGGACCGCAGGTCCAGTTTGGAGAACACTTGTGCTTCCCCTAACTTGTCTAGCAGTTCATCAATGAGGGGTATTGGGAACTTGTCCTTCACTGTAATTTGATTCAGGGCTCGATAATCTATGCAAAACCGCCAACTACCATCCTTCTTCACTAGGAGTACGGGGGATGAAAACGGGCTGGTGCTGGTCTGTATATGCCTCTTGTCCAGTAGCTCTTTTACTGCCTTCTCAATTTCCAGCTTTTGGAAATAAGGGTATCTATATGGCCTCACATTGGTTGGTTTGGAATCTGGTAAGAGGGGTATCTGATGGTCATGGGCCCGGGGTGGAGGTAACTGGTTCGGTTCCTTGAATATGTCACCAAACTGATCGAGGATCGATCTTAGGGTCTGGTGTTGGGCTTCCGTGGGTTGGTCACAGTCCTGATTGTTTAAAATTGGGACTGTGGGCCGAATGCCTAAGTGCATAAACAAGGGCTGTCTAGTATCCTTGGAGGCCCGTATTATAGAGGCTAAAGTATCACCTCGGGGACTAGGGGGCCGCACCCCCTTGCAAATGGCAGGTCTGTCCATTTTGGCAAAAATCCATTGTCATTCTGGCCCAATCACACAATGCAGGACCTAGGCCACGTAACCAATGGATTCCCAGAATAATATCAGCCCCCGAGAATTCCAATGGGTGGAGATCTACCACGAAATTATGGCCCTGTATGAGGATCCTTTCCTTCTTACATACACCATCACACAACATCTGATTCCCATTAGCCACATGGATTGAAAAGAGAGGAGTGGGGTGTAGTCATACCTAGTTGCTTTGCCAAACGGCAAGTGATGAAATTCAAAGTAAAGCCACTGTCAATCAAAACCATCACAGATCGGCCAACCAATCTTTCTTCTACTCGCATGGACTGAAGAGGGTTGAGGCCCATGAGAGCGTGTAGGGAGATCTCGGCTCCAATAGGTTCTGGTTCGCCTGATATCAGGTCACAGTCTTCGATGTGCTCTGGTTCTGTCCCCTCCGGTTTTTCCTCTGTTTGAAGGAGAAATACTCGTTGGACCCGACACTTATGGCCCGACCCAAACTTATCATCACAGTTGTAACAGAGGCCCTTCTCGCGTCGGGTCTGCATCTCAGCCCACGAGAGGCACTTGAAAGGCACAGTGGGCCTGGGCAAAATGGGCTTCTGAGAATCCCCAACTTGTTTCTGGGGTTGCTGTTCGGCCCGCTGGAGAGCCCTCACATTCGGATAGGATGGCTTGCTGGTCCTGCGCATGCTATCAATCTTCTCTTCTTGCAAGCGAGCCATACCCACCACCGCCATGACTGTCGCTAGTCGAAGAGCTCTCATTTCCAGGCGGATGTTTTCTCTAAGATCTCCCACAAAACACCCTACCAAGGCCTTCTCCGGCCATCCATGTACTCTGGTCGCCATTCTTCCGAACTCGAGTTGGTAGTCTACTACTGTCCCAGTCTGTTTTAGTCGAGTGAGGAGTTCGTCGTAATCCATGAACGCCGTCGGCCCAAAACGGATGCACAGAGCTTCCGTGAACTCCGCCCAAGTTACCTGAGGATGGGTTTGTCGATACCACTGGAGCCAGAGAATAGCGTCTCCTTCTAGGTGAATGGAGGCGATGGTGACGTGCTGGTGTGCAGGGGTTTCATGATACTCGAAGAATCTCTCTGCTCTGAAGATCCAAGGAATGGGATCTCCACCGAAATAGTTGGGAAAATTGATTTTAGTAACCTTTCCGGCGGGGTAACCCCCAGTTCCTTGGCTACCGGAAACAGAGGCGTCAACCTCTGTTGGCTGACTGGTCTCACTGGATTGTTGTTGGGAGGCGAGGTTAGAGATGACCACCTTGAGATCCCTGAGTTCGTTCAGTACCTGGTGGAACCCAATCTCAAGTTGGTCAACTCTATCTTCCATGGTAGAGGATCTTGTCTGCGGCTAGCTGGTCTGCAACCTTGCTCTGATACCAACTTGGTGAGATACCGCTCACCTCGGAAGCCCCTTCGAGGGAGGCTTAACCTCCTGAAACAGAAAGTGGAGAGGAAGAAGAGAAGGGAAGGTAGGAAAAGAGAGATTCAGTGAGAGTGAAACAGGGGATATTCATTCACACCTTTCATTGTAAGAGTATGGCCTTATATAGCTGGCCTATAGGTGTACTCATAGAGGGAATATCCTCTGATAGGCAGATAATTTGCAGGATAACTAACTCTGGGAAATATCATGGAGGGAATATCTTATGTCGGCAGAATCACCCTCTCTGTGTGTAACTAACTCTGAGGCTCTGTCGCCTGTCCTTTCTGCCTCCTTGAGTACTGCTGGTGGGTAGTGGCTTGCTCCACTCCCTTTGTTGGGTTCAGGGAAGGTATTTGGGTCCCAACAGAGGGGTATGGTAACAATGAGATAACACATCTTAATGGAAGAGCATTTCTTAAGTTATTTTTACATTCTAAACTTAAGTTGCTCTTTTTTTCGTGTCATTAGGCTTTAGGTGTCTAACTTGTGCTTGTATGATAAAGATCGAGGGAGGAAAAGGAAAAAGAAAGAAGAAGAAAGCAAAGAGAAGAAGAAGAGTGTTTAGGAAGAAAAACGAAATAATTAGGGTGTTGCCCTCTTTTTCTTAGAGAAATAAAAAATATCATAGACAAACATAAATATCACCGAACACTCCCCCTCAAGCCAGGCATAAATATCACACATGTTTAGCTTGGAAAGATTCTCTTCACTTCATAATAGGTAGTCCATTGGTCAAGCAATCCTACTAGGGGTGAGCATTATTCTGTTAAAACCAAAATACCAAACCAAAAATTTCGAATTTGGTTTGTTCGGTTCAATTATTTTGATTTTTGGTTAACTTGGTTTTGGTTTCACTTTTCAAATTTAAAACTTTGGTTAACCGAATAAATTATAATATCAATATTATATATGAATATATTAATATATTGAATAAATATAATGAAATTCGATTTTAACCAAAATAACCAAAAATTTCGGATCGGTTATTTTAGTTTTTGCTAAATTCAGTTTCGGTTCAGTTTGCCGTCTACTGCTTATCCTATTTCCAATTATGACTCCTCGTCACCTTCATATCCTGCTTTTATTGTTGCATTGCCTTCTATTTCCATTCCTAAGTGTGTTTCAAAGGTTGTTGCTCAACCTGAATGAAAGGAGGCTATGGATAAAGAAATGAAGGCCCTTGAAAAAATTAGACCTGGTACTTTGTTGAGCCTGATTTCCTTTTTTAAGAAGATAATAGTTTTTTTTGTTAGGGTGTTTTTCAGAGGCCGGCTTTTCTGAGTTTTTCTGTCTATTTCTGCTGTACAGTCTCTCATTGTACAGGGGCATCTTGTATTTCTGCCCTTTTGTTATTAATGAAATACTTTACCTTACAGTTCTAAAAAAAAGACCTGGTACTCAGTTGAGCTACCTCATGGGAAGGTCATTGTTAGTTATAAGTGGGTATACACTGTGAAATATAAGTCGGATGGTTCTATTACGAGATATAAAACTTGTCTAGTAGCTAAAGGATACACCAGACATACAATGGCCAAGATGAATACTATTCAGGTTTTGATTTCTTTGGTTGCACATTTTTCTTGGTCACTGTATCAAATGGATGTCAAGAATGCTCTCTTGAATGATGACCTACAAGATGTATATATGGAGCTTCCCCAGGGGTGTTTATTCCTGGAAGTGAAGGCAAGGTTTCTAAGATTTAGAAATCTATCTATGGTCTGAAACAGTCACCTCTTGCTTGGTTTGATCGATTTAGAGGAGCCTTCAAAAGGTGTGTTTTACACGGTAGCATGTCGAACTCTCTCTCTCTCTCTCTCTCTGTTAATTGGCCGATCACACTCTTTGTTAAAAGAAAGAAGAATTTGGTGGCAGTTTTGGTTGTATATGTTGATGATATGCTGATTACTAGCAATAACAAGGCAAAGATATAAGACCTAATGCAGTATCTGGCAACTGGATTTGAAATTAAGGGTCTTGATGACCTAAGATATTTTCTTGGTGTTGACGTTGCAAGGTCCAAGAGGGGTATCTTCATTTCTCAAAGAAAGTACACCCTTGATTTGTTGAAAGAGACCAGCAAATTGGTGGCTAAACTAGTTGATACTCCCATGACCAACATATTCTAAATCATACATGTTTGGAGAGAGTTATAGCCATTTTAACCATGGATGCCATTCTATGTTTCTATAATGGGATTTGTGTCTTCCTATTTTGTTGGTCTATCTTGGAGTTGTTTCTGGTCTGTTTAGTTGTAGACTCGTAGGATTAGTAGTGGGTAGTTAGAGTTGTTTCAGGCTTTCAGCTATATCCCTATTTGAGTACCTCTATGGGTTTGTTATAGCCATACAGCAGTTGGGAGTTGTTTTTGTGTAGTTAAGTCTAAATTAGAGTTTGTAAAGGGAAATCCAAGTCCCCATACTGTGATATAAATTGTCATTTTAATTGAATTTTTAGAAAAAGGATAATGAAAATGAAGTATTTTGAATCTTGTAGAAGATAGGGGGGATGGAGGATCTGGTCTTAGAAAAAGTTTGCATACTAGAGTGGTGATCAAACCAGTTGAACATCTTTCTGCTTTTACATGTCTTCTGCATCATTTTCTTTTGTTGTGAATGGATGCTTGATTTTCAGGAGCTCTAGAGACAAAAGGTAAGAGAAAGGAGTTGGCATATGTGCCAGAGATTAATGTAGTGGGAGGGGGGCCAGAGACTGAAGGACACGTGGTGGACCAAAAACACAAGGGGTTGGGGCCTGATGGAGTTGGAAAGGTTTTGATGCTTCCTATTGAGGAGTCAACTGCTGGTTTAACTAGGGCCCACTTTCGAAAATCAAAAGAAAGGAAGTGGGTCGGTGTGTTAGGTCTAAAGTGTAATAGGTGGAGTTCAGCTTCGTTTAAACGTCCAAAAAGATGGATGAGATCATGCAAACCCTCTCTAGTTAGAACTCAAAGGGGAAAGGAAGATTGCTGGGAATGGGTGACTTTTAGGTTCAAAAAAGGGAAAAAAGAAGCCGCGGTGAGGACAGTGGAGGGGAACACAGGAAGCAATATTGTCTGGAGCCCTGGCATAGGTAAGAATGCACCTGTTGCTGCGAGCAACATGTGGTGGAAACTGAAGGAGCGACTCTAACAGAGGATGCTGGCACTCCATCTTTAATTTTTCAGGCAAATAAAGTTCTGTCCAGCGGCCCAAATGAGGACAGTAAAGAAGAGAAGGTTGGCTGGAGGAAAATGAGGAGGAGGTCTGGAAAGGGTTTGTCATGGCTGACTTAGGAAGCATCTCAGGAAGTGATGACGGAGGAAATGTCGGTCCAGACGCGGTTTGCTGCTCACTTACCCAAGCTGAGAAAAATGATACTGCTCAACGACAATATAAGGAAGAGCTGAATGGTAGTTTTCGTGTGGGTTTGGGAAGGAGGGAGGAGGTTGAGAAAGTTTTAGGTGTGGTAGAAGTAGCAAACGTCTTTGAGGAGGTGGTGGTAGGAAAGTTAGGTGTGGACCTTGGAAGAAGGAAGGTGATAGAGCTCTGTTACTCCTGTTTTTTTTTGATAGATAATGGAAATGATAATATTATTGATTAAAGAACTAAGTATACATCATACAATTCCCCACTAAGAGGTGTGGGGTGCAGCCTCCTAACTACATCATAAAGCTTACAATTGAGCCCAAAAGAGCTGATTCCTATGTACTCCTTGTTTAGCTAGGAGGTCTGCTAGCCCATTTGCCGATCTTCTTTCCCATTGAACTGTGACTGAAATATTTCAAGTCAGCCACTTAAATCTTCTCAAATTCCCCTTGTACGACCAGGCTGCCGTCTCT